>JAKSZU010000021.1:38428580-38801080 GCA_026018925.1 Tupaia tana
GAGGTCTGAGGTGTAGAGCTGGAAGTGGTTTTGGAAACCAGGGCTGGGCCCACGGTGAGAGCCACTGCCCTGAGAGCATGGCTGTTTGGTCCTGTGAGGGGCTGAGAGCAGCGCACGTGTCAGGTGTGGTCCAGAGCCCTCAGCGTGCCTGGCCCAGGCTGGAGCCCAGTGCAGCAGCAGGCACTCTGCCTGTTTCAGCTCTCGCACCGGAAATAAGTGTCCTCTCGAGATCTATGCACTGCCACATCTTTTGCATTTCGTGCCATTAGTGAGTTCACTGTTTAAAACCACCCCCAGGGCAGGACTCGAGTGTGGTCTAGTGTTCCTAAGTTCAAGACGGTTGTGATGTGCCTTATAAAGAAACCTCGTGCTAAAGCAGCTTGTCAGGCGTGAGTTCTGGCCCTGCTGGTCCTGAGCTCAACTAGCAAATCCACAATACATATTAAATAAAGCATTTTCTATTACGATACATGTTAAATAAAGCATTTTCTATTACGATACATGTTAAATAAAGCATTTTCTATTTTTTTTTCATTGCCAGAGGGTGCAGTGCACTCACCACCAGAGAGAAGCAGAGAGACAGAGGGGAAGGGGGAGAGCAGCCCCCGCTAGGGCATGGTCCTGCCGCGCTCCCTGTTCCGCTCCACCCAGTCAGGAATTTGAGCATCCACGTACATGTGCCCGGTGTGTTTTTCAAGCCACCAGCATTAGGATTCAAACCACACAGTTGGCCATGTGGGATCTGGCTCCCTTAACCACTGGACCACGGGGCCAACCCAAGGTATTTTAAACATACATGGAACAGCTTACGTACGGATCAGCTGAGGAGGGCCTTGAGACCCAAGGCTCCCGGAAACCCAAGGCCGAGCCTTCTCAGTAGCTGAGTCGGCGTTGACTGATCAGGACTCCTGACAGCCCATGAATGCGAGCGAGACCACCGCGAATGAATCACCGCTGCATACACAGCAATGCAAAACCGGGGTTCCCTGCCTGGCTCCACTTTCAAAACTAAAGCAGCCTTGAGCGTTCCTGTGTCCCTGGCTTCTCAAAGCTGACAACTGAAGATTGGCCCTGATCTTGAGAAACACAAGGTTCATGAGAAAATGGTGGCTCATCCGCCAGGAACAGGCTATGGACAGTGGACAGCGTTACTTTTTCCCTCCTCATAATTTGTTGCAACTTTTATTTGGTGAGTCACTCCTTTTAAAACTTCTCTGCAACTAAATATTTCTCTTCTCTAAATGCTTTAAGTGCATTGAAGTTTCTGCATTCTTCTTGGATTCTGACTAGCTTGGGAACCTGCACTGGTGTGGTCCGACCACCTTCCAGACAGCACGAACATGCACCCAGCACTCTGAGGCCCAAGGCGTGTGTGCCGAGGCCACTCAACATCCTGGGCTGCGTCTTGTACCTGGCAGGAGCTCACTAGGCACGACTGTGGCCAGTCAGGTCCTTGACCACGAGCAACAGAAACCAACCCATTAGCTTAAAAACAATGATTATAATGCTCCTGGGGAGCTCACAGAATGGACAAGAGAAGTGGGTAGAAACCAGCGAGGTAAGGAGGCCGGACCCCAGCAACAACTACTCAGCCGTGCAGGACCCCAGCTACACCCACTCAGCAGAATGCGGGATGCACCCTGCCCACTGGAAGCTGGCTGGGATTCCGCATGGCCACGGCTGCCAGGGACCACCCTTCCTGGCACGGCTGAAGGCTCTCCACTACAGACCCAGGACCAGTACACCTGGCCGTGTAACTGCAGCACTTATTCCAGATTCCCGTCCCTGTGGGAGGATCCAACGGTCCCGACATGGGTGTCCAAAGCCCAGTGGCTGGAGTCCTCGGAGCACAAGTCCAGCTTTGCAGTCCACAAGGAATCTGGGTCCTGCTTCCCACCAAGACCCACCATGTTGGCATGGGCTGCAGGGTGGGCATTGTGCATGGGAAAATGGAGACACCGAAAGAACTAGAGGAAAAACTGACTTCACGGGGAGGCCACCTGGATGTGGCACCTGGGATCACTCCAGAGTGTCTAGCTGGAACATGAAGATTGAGAATGGTGACAGTTCGAGTTGGGACCAGCATAAGATAGGAACGGCAAAGAAAGCATCTCGGTCCGGACGAGTTCAGTTTGAGATGCCTGTGTCCGTTCCGTGGGAACTCTGCAAACCACAGTGCTTTGTGTTTAGACTGGGTTTGGTAATATCATTGATACCATTACTATTATTAAATATTAATGAAATTGCCTTCCTTAAAGAACTCAATACAGAATTACTCCAGTGAACTGGGAGCGAAGCATTTCCTTTTCGATTGATGAGGATGTGTGGATCTAGCTTTTAATCCTCCTCCTCCTCTCTCCTTGGCTGCTGGTCCCTTGGGGGCTAGCCAGCAACTAGGGGCCAGGCTGCCCAGGCAAAACGGGCAATCTCCTACTTTAGCTATGCATTTAGAAACAGTAGCTAAAAATGCATCACACATGTGAATTAGCAATTAAATTTAGAACCAATATATCTTAGAACCAGCAGATGTTGTAGTGGCAGCATCACAGGACTCCCACATGGCCAACACAGTTCGAGTCCCGGACCAGGTAGCTTTAAACTCATGCCAGGCACATGTGCCTAAGATCCCAGGAGAATAAAGAAGGGACTGTGAGAAGGGACTATGGTGTGACCATCTCCCCTGGGGGGGATGGTTTCTCAATTTCTGTCTATCTGTCTCTCTCCGTCTCTCCAGTGAGGGCACACACCCTATAGAAAAAAATATCTCAAAAACAGAAAGAAAGAGAAAAGAGAAAAACAAGATAGATGTATCTTAAGGCCTATAGGCTTTGTCTACTTTAGAGAACCATCTTGTGACCAAAGTGAGAAAGTCGCATTGGTTTAGATGGTCCTGGGGCCTAGGAGGCAGAAGTCCCCAAATCTACATCTGCCATGACCTCTCTGCTCCACCCAGAGCCTGCCCTGCCCTCACCCCTGTCCAGGCTCAGGGTTCACATTCGGTGGGTTCCTAGCCAGCAGTGCAGCGTAATTACAAAGACTGGACACTTGAATTTGCCAGAACGATTCCAATGCAAGTATTACAATACTCAGTCGGCTCACACCATCCACCTGGAGTTCTGACCCAAAAATATGCTGCCCCAGGCCCTGAGGAAAGGTATCAGGAGCCACGATTACTGAGGTCAGGATTCTGGTTCTGCCTCTGTCTGAACTTTAGCACATCTTTCAAAGATTCTTAAACCACGTTGCAGCTCCCTCATCACTAAAACAGAGCTACCACGCCCACCGTGTTGCCGAAGGGCAGTTTGCAGTAAGAGGCGTAGAGATACATGTGCTATTAACTGTGTGAGTACAGGACGTAGCTTAGCTGGTGACACTTCACACCGAGTAGCCCTGATCGGGAAAATTCCCATCTAGGTGCCTTCCCGGAGGTGACAGTTTGGGCAAGTACCTGCACGGGACTCTCCTAGGTTGCTGTCACGGGGGTGAGCTGGGGAGGTGGGATGGCAGTATGATAAAGGAGGATGGAAAGTTCCAGAAAAGTGAACATGCACATTCACCACATCAGGAAGAGTGATGGGAGGTGGGGCAGGGGGAGTTGCAGGGAGCACCCCAACAAATGCCTGCTCTCGTCTTTGGGGAGATGCTGCACCCTCTTTTACAGAGCTGTTTCCAGGACTAACAAACTTATTTAACTGCCTGCAGTTTTTTTTTGTTTTGTTTAGTTTTAATTCTGTTTGTGTACCCTGCAGCCAAATAGTAAGCAGAGTGTGTCTTTAATGAAGCCAGTAAATAAATTTAAGAGGAGGAGGAAAGAAAGGCTTTGGTTGACTGGGAAAACACCATGCTCTCTAGATTCGAGACACGGCCTTGCATTGGCGCCCGGGCCGGGGCCCTGCACTTGCTGGGTCAGGGTCATTTCCTCTCATCAGACGTCGGACATTTACACAGGACAGAGGTGAAACGCCCCAGCTTTAAGCTCACGCCAGGCCCAGCAGTAAGTGTTGACTGCCAAGTACACACAGGAGGCGCCAGGAATCACGCAAGCGTACTACATGACAGGACCCACACACGGCAGGCACCCCACGAACGCCTGTGTCCTCCCTTCTCGGCTGTCATTCCTTGTCTGTGGGACAGGAGGCCCATCGAGAGAGACCAGGAGGGGCACAGGCCTTTCCCCTGTGCATGTACATACCCTCTTTGTAGGCTAAATACAGAACAAAGCAGCTTTTCTTTTTTTTAAGCTATTACCTCCATTTATTTTGCAAAAGACTTGCTGACAAAACACCCAGCAGCATCTAGAATTTCCTCTAGACAAAGAAGGCAGGGACGAGGGGAGCCAGGAGCTCAGTTTCTCTTTGGGGCTCCCCGTTGCCTTCTCCCTGCACTCGCCCGGGCACACGCGTCCCAGAACATGTGCACCGCCGCGATAAGGAGACTTTGAAACGCCACAATCCATCACCCCGGCCCGGCTGGAAGGCGCGCATGTGTGTGTGCACACTCACGTGTCTCAATCCCACTGGACGTACACCCAGGGAGCCTTTGTAGCTCACGGGACAATAGAGCCAGGGCACAGCACTTACGAGGGGGAGGTAGACGCAGGGAAGGGAGGAAAAGCAGCGGAACTAAATCAAACTCCCACTTTGGCTGCCTCCCTTGCCTTTTGGCTGCAAGATCTGAGTGGTTAACCAGCAAGCAGCACGACAAAGAACTGCAGAGAGAGAGAGAAGCTTCCAGCCTGTAGCCCTGATGCAGGACGGAGATAAACATCAGTCACCACAGCCCCTCACGCGAGCTGGGGCTGCTCTTTAATGCACACTGGCGGGGAGTTTCCGAGGGAGGGAATGTGGGTGGTAACGCTAATCCCTTCCCCAAAGTCCTCTGGTCCTCCATGCCAACTGGTCAATGTCAGCCTCACACGGGTACCTGTGTGTATACGTGTGCACACATGCACGTGTGTGTGCACACATGCCAGTGCATGCACACACACACACTCCAGAATCCCCATCTCAGCTTCCCTCCAAAAGCAAACCACCTCTCTTTTAGGGGTTCTTGGGAGATTCACAATGAAATGAAAACACATTTATTGAGACCTACTTTGAGCTGGGCACTTTCATTTATTTGCTTACTTCATTTAAGCCTCACAAGGGCACTAGGGTGATATTTTCCTGGTTATTGCCCCATTTGTACGCATGCAGGAAACCAAGGTGCAGAGAAGGTGATGCATCTGGGTTTTGGCTCTCAGACTTGCACAGCCAGGAAGTGGTAGACAGAGAATTCAAATCGAGATTTTTTTTTTTTTTAGATGCTCAAAATACATGTTCAAAGTGAATAATTTGATAAGCCTGGGCATCTGTATATTCTTCTGAAACCATCACCCCAAATTTCCTCATGCCTTTTTATATCATTCTCTCTCACCCTTTCCTGCCCCTCCTAACCTCATCCGGCCACTGCAATCCCTTTTCTGTCACTAAGGGTTAGATCGCGTTTTCTAGAGTTGCACATATATTGAATCATACAGCATGTGCTCTTCTTAGTCTGGTTCCTGTCACTCGGCACACTGACTTCAAGACTCAGCTCTGTTGTTGTGAGCACCCATGTACCATTATTGCTGAGTTTGTTTACCGACTCACCTGCTAGTAAATATTTAGGTTGTTGCCAGTTTGAGGTGATTACAAGTGAAGCTTCCATGAACACTCATGTAAACATGCAAGCCTTTATTGTGAGAAAACAACTCATCTACAAATTGGTGAAAGATTTGAACAAGAATAAAATGGCAAATAAACACATGAAAAGATGCTCAGTTTCCCTAACATCAGTCATTAAGGAAATTCAGATGAAACTACCCAGCAATTACCACTTCACAAGCACTGGAAAGGCCGACGTTGGGAAGACTGATCATGCCAAGTGTGGGTGAGGCGGTGGAGGCACTGGAACGCTCACACACTGCCGTGACATATGAAACAATACAGCCACTCTGCAAGTTTTCGTAGACTGCTACCCCTGCCCTGCTTTATATACCATCCACTTCACTCTTACTAGTCACCAAGAAGAGTCCCCTACAAATATCTCTCCTAGCTGTTCCTGGTGGCTTCCCTTGGCATAGGAGCCTGTGTTTCCTGAAGCACCCCAGATGATCTGATGACAGTCCAGGTTTGGAAACCTTACTCCAGGAGTCACAGATGTACATGATTGCCCAGAAAACCCTCTTACTCCTCAAATAGCTGTAAGGAAAGGAAAGGGCTGAAGTGCAAAGCTACCTACACTGGTGCATAAATGCCACGTTACGAATCTGTGTGGTGCTGGGCAAGCCACTTAATGTGTGCATGCCTCCAGTATATTTGACCCACAGTAGGAAGTTTTAGTGACTCCAGCCTGCAGGACTCTACACCTGATCTCAGAGAACCCCACAATAAACGTGCCCAACGTCCTTGAGAGAAGACAGTAATCCCATAGAACAGTGTTTGCACCATGGGAGCAGCCTTCCCTCCCTCCTGGACGACATGCAGATGCACAAAGAGGTATGCACACATTCATACCCATACACACACACACACACACACACACACACACACACTTATATTTAAATTGTAAAATGTTACTGTCTCTAAGATTGAGGCTGCCGGAACTGTCATTAAACCGTTCCAGACAAAGGCCCTCTAGCGGGTTACAGCCCACACGAGGCTGTATTTTACTTATCTGGATCCCTTTGTCTGGAATTCTTTCCTCATTTGGAAGAACCTGCAGAATGTAAGGCTGGGGACCGAGAATCATTGGCCTCCCTTATTTGGAAATGGATTTGTCATTTGCAGTCAGTATTTGTACCTGGGGCAGTTCAGATCAAAAACAGTTTTCAAGGCCTCATTTATTACCACTTTTTAAAGAATTCACCCTTTGATCAAAAGCTTGGGGATTCCGTGCTTTGCCCCCTCAAAATGCACCCCCACCCCAAGATCCCAGCGCTGTTTTTGTTTCTTTTGAAAGCCCTGTTTACTTCGGAAACGCGGCGATTGCTCCCGAAGTTCCTTTGATGTCTATTGAATTTAATATATTTCATTGCATTATGGAAAAGCTTTCAGCTTTTGGTATCAGCATCTTCTTGATGTGCCGAGGGGTCTTTTTGTTGCGTTTTGTGTGTGTGCTTGTTGATTTGCATTGTTGAATTTTTTTCTAACAATGATTCGAAGATTTTTATTCATTTTTTTTTAAGACTAGCCATAGGGTGAGCAAGCAATGAGACTGACAGCTAGAAACTACAACTTCCCACTGAGGCAAGGGAGCGATGGAGAGAAGAAACACTTGTTGATCCCCGTTTCCCTAAGTCCACTGCCCAACACATCCTCCGTAAACCAGCCAAGGCCACCTTATACCAACATCGTAACTGTCGGCAACCAACTGCCGCTATGCCGCACCCAGTTTTCTGAAGGCATAAAAGTCAGCTTAAAGTGGGATTGAGAGATGAGCTTGAACCTGTCCACTTGGAACCTCTGAGTGTGCCTTTCAGGAAATAGGGTCCTTGCAGAGGTGATCAAGTGAAAATGAAGTCAGCTTGGATTAGAGCTGGGCTCTAACCTGCTTCCTTATCAGAGGAGGAAGATTTGGACAGACACGCACAAAGGGAAACCACTGAGTGGAGACACAGCAAAGATTGGTGTGATGTGATCATGAGCCAAGGGACACCCGGGCTACTGGTTAGCCCTGGAGCTATAAAAGACAGAGACCTCTGGACAAGTCTATGGGAGGGATTCAGCTCTCTGACGTCTTGACGTTGGGCCCGTAGTCCCTAGACTGTGGGAGCGTACAATACCTGGTCCCTCTAAGCCTCCCATCCCAGTGTGCAATAACCCGCCGTGGTGGCCCCAGGAAAAGGAACACGATATCTGACGTACAGAGAACAGCAGATGCCCAGCAAAGTTTCTGCAGCGCTCCACTGGCTCCACCTTGGCACCCTACGGTGCCCAGACTATGTCCAGATCCTGCACGGGGACATCGACCGTCCTTTGAGGTAGAGCAGAGAATGAGCCCATCATTTGACTTCCTCCCCAACGTGGGCTGGGAGCCGTGAGACAACCAGGCCTCCCGTGGGGTTGGAACCAAGGCAGCAGGTGGAGAGAGCAGGCAGGGCCAAGGTACGGACTCACAGAAGCCTTGAAGTGACCCACGTAGAGGACAGCCAAGGATGCCATGAAGCCCACGACGGGAGAAGGAAGAAGGGAGAGTGTGGAGCTCTGAGCCCATGCCCTTCTTCCAATGCCTCTCCGGCCAGCCTGGCAGCAGGCTGAGCTGCGAGTCCTTGCGGGAAGGTTCAGAGTTTTCCTCCGGCTCCTCCCCCTCTCCAGTGCCCCGGCCTCCTTGTACGTATTGCAGTCTGGCTGCCAAGTCCTTTTCAAACACACTCATTAATTCTGCTCTGCGACTCAGACGGGATCAGGCATTGGAAATAGGAAAGAAACATGAATTCCAGGAGCTGGGGCCACCACACGCAAGACCACTGGGGAAGGTAAACCGAAGAGAGCCTTTATTTCCTGTGTTTTTAACAGGCATAAGGTCACTGCAAGTAGCAGCCATTAGTCTAATTAGGCCCTCTGAACAAGAGAGGGGAGAGAGCACTCCAGTGGGGGAGAGAGAGGGGAGGGGACAAAGACAGTAATTGAAGCCAAATAATGAATATTAAACTCTTGTAAGTAATGTTTAATTAAGTTATCCTACGATTGAGGCTTTTTGCAAATATTACCACGGGATTCAAAGTAGTACATTAAGTGCCCAGAAAATCGCTAGGCAGAGAACACAGCTGCCTCCTTTTCTGCAGTCTGTATAGCTGCTTTACCTACAGCAGGGCTCCCTCGGCTGAGGCTAAGGGGGCCACAGTGCCTCGTAGCCAGAGCCACTGCTCGACCCCTGCCCAGCTCCCACCCTCACCACGTGTGACCACAGCTTAGCACCATGGGAAAAGTTCTGAGCTTCCACTTGCCCAGACTCCACTGAAGGTGAAAAACAGGAGCTGAACTATGAGAGAAGACATTTGCAAACCATACAACCAACTTCCCAGAACGTACAAAACTACGTGCAGAACACCACGAATGGCCTGTCGAAAAAATGGGCAAAAAATGTGAACAGGCAATTCACGCATATACACACACACACAAAATAAACTCATTACAATATGAAGATTAAAAGATCAAGTTTATTAGAAATCAGAAAAATATACAAACTGAAATGCTACTATTTCATACTCATCAGGCAAATAACAAATTATGTCTGGTGACACCAAGTGCAGGTGGAGATGAGGGACAGGGATGTTTGCACGGTGTAGACTGACACAGACACGTTGAAGAGTAACGTGTGATTATACGGTCAGACAGAAGATGTGCACACGCTCCAGTCCAGAAAATCTACTGCCAGGTACACACCCTGCATTCTTCGACACAGGTAGAAAAGTATTCAAGGCAGAATTATTTATATGGTGAGACAAGAGCTAAATCGCTTACACGTGACTGTGAGTAAAAATCAAGAACAAAATGACAAAAAGGAAGTTGCAAAAGAACGAGCATTCTGTACTAGGTATGAGAATGTTTCCATCTATAGAACATGATACTTGGAGGCACAGGCATTAGAAATGAATGAGGAGGATGATAGACTCTGGAGTCCAGGCAGAGTGACCCGTCGGGTGGGGAGATGCTATGGGAGCAGCACATGACGGTACATGGCATTCATTACACTAATCTGGGTGCCTTTTTCCATCTTAAATATTTCACTGTGCCTTAAATTAGTAGCAGTCCTATTTGATAGAAAGAAAGAAAGAAAGAAAGAAAGAAAGAAAGAAAGAAAGAAAGAAAGAAAGAAAGAAAGAAAGAAAGCTGCCCCAGTAAGAGTACGAGCTTCTCAAGGGAGAGGGTCCAAATCTGTCATCGGAGAGTAGAAGACCAGCTGTCTGAGGCCACAGTGCGAGGCGTGGCTGGGACGCAGCTGAGAGGAGGGATGTTAGGAGCCTCAAGGTCCATTCCTAACGTTCTTAGGCTGACATCTCCACCCAGAGGGTACTCGAGCTTCAGCCTGGCCACAACCGTCCATAGTACTGACCCACACAATCTGTAGGGACAGTCACCCAAGCCAAACCAGACGTGTCACCACTGTGACCCAGTCACTAGTCCTGGTGGGCAAAAGGAGCTGACAGTGGGAGATGGGACACACATGCAAAGGAGGGTAAGTAGGGATTTCTCGCCAACGGAATCAACGTGAAATGTTAACCTTCTCTTCTTTATTTAATAGCAACATCCAGACTCAACTGCCTGGACGCACTAGGTAATTCTGAGGGGCCAGAGAGGTACAGAGACAGAATAACTCTAAGATCCTTCTCAGCTTTCACATGATACAGCTATTTAAAATATGTATATGCTTTAAAAAAAAAAAAGAAAAAGAAAAGAAAAGAAAAGAAAGAAAAGAAAAGAAAAGAATACTAGCCAATCTCTAGCATCCCTTTAGAGTCTGAACTCCATAAAACCTTCCCTGACTTTTCCCAGCCACGCCACCCCTCGCTCATGACATTCCGGTGTGCACCCTCATGCTGCACAAACTCCTGGCCCTGTACCTTTCAGACGGCTGGGCCTGCAGACCCGCCTCGGGCTCCTGCCCACGCGCTCACTCTGGGCTCCTCTCTGCTCGTTCTGCTCCTGACTTCCAGGGTGGCGTGTGTCTCTGCTCTGTCTGGTTCCCACCCTATGCTCCTCCTGGAGGTCTTGGGTGTGGGTTTTCTCTGCACTGCCTGCTGTGTGCTCTCTGGGTTCTCGCGAAGCCTCCTCCCAGCCCTGCCCAAATAACCGAACCCTCAGAACAGGAGATATATCGGACAGCATGGCCACAGGAAAGCAAAAAGCAACGTGAGCTCAGAACACGCTTACTCCGAGAAGGTGACTCAGGAAACTCAGAATGAAGGGAATAGTGAGGTTTTGAGAAGGAGCTTTTGATAAGAGAAACAGCAGGTTTCCTGAGGTACCTGAGGAAGACCACCGGTCATGTATTCAGGGAAAGTCAGGAATTAAACCAAAAGTGAGAGAAGCAGAGCTGGGGCCCAAGCAAGACGGCCCAGCTCCTCCACAGACCCACAGGTGACTGTGGCAACAGCCCACACTTGGGCCAGGGATGGGACCCTGGGCGAGTCACCACTGAGGCTCTAGACACCATGCTCAGGGTCCCAAAGATGGCCATGGGGCCAAAAGGGGGTGATGACAGGGGTTGCCAAGAAGGGATTTCATATTTTAAGGCTGAGTTTTCTCCTAAGGTGCATATTATAATTTGAGTAATTATTTCCCCAAGTTTCATGTTTTGGAATTTGGTGTTAGTGGGTGACAATTGGCTATTGCGCACAATTTCACGTGTTGGGACTTTTGTAAAGATCTTCAGTGAAAACTTAACCCTGTTGTGGTGTCCCAGGGTGAGGCCATGTGTGAGTTTTGCTGTGTATACAAGGAGAGGGCCTGAGGTAGACGTGAGCACAGGATACAGACCCACCCTGCCCTGCGGGAAGTTCTGCCTTCTGCCATGTTGCCTCTGGGCTTGCAGCCACCAGAACCCTGAGCCAATCAACCTCTATTTCTTTATAAGTAACCCAGTCTCAGGTTTTCTACTGGCCACATAGTAACAGACTAAGAAGGGCATCTAAGGTACTCCCACAGCCCTTCTCCTGGAAGGAGGGCAGTTCATGGCCGCCTGTGTGGGGCTGGGCTGAAGGCTCTAAGATACATTATTACTAGAAAAACATGGTTCATTGTCACTTCTAACAGGACATAGAAACACGAGAAAGAAATTACTTGAACTGTCTCAACCCTGCAATAATGACATGGTGACCATTCTTCCATGCCTGTCTTTATGCATCGCCACAGGATTTAATAGGATCACATCATATGAGCATGTGTTTGCAAACACACTGTGTGTGTGTGTGTGTGTGTGTGTGTGTGTGTGTGTGTTCATTTTAAGTCAGAATGATTTGGGGGTTTTGAGAGATTTACTCCTCTCCTTTCTCCTTCCACCCCCCCCCCCATGTTACATGGAGAAAGTCATCATTATTTTATAAATGGAATTATTTTATCCACTTCTCTGTACTTTGCTTGTCTCACACTTTGTAAATTTCTCCAAATTAGTGGATTTCATATTAATTCATTTTCAATGTCTGCATAATCCTTTTAGTATGAGTGTACTATGATTTATTCAACTCTCTGTTGATGTGCCTTTTGAAACAACTTTGCATATATACTCTTACTCATGGATGCTTTTATTTCTGTGAGATAAATTTGCAGAAGAGGGACTGCACTCTTTACTTCACTAGCCCTGATGTTTTCCCAAACTCTCCTGCAGCATCTCCCTCACCCTGCATCTCCTCCGACAGCAACATTAGTGCTGGTCTCCGCGTCTCCCGGTCTGCTGAGGGTGAAGTGGTAACTCAGCGCTACTTTAATTTGCACTCTCCCGTACGTCTGAGCATTTCTTAATGTGTTTATTGGTCACTGAGAGTGGCTCTTCTGTGAGCTGCTTATTCATGTCCACGGCCTGTTGTTCTGTTTGGTTATCTCTTCATTAATTTTTAAGCACTCTTTGTATATTACAGCTATGAATCTTTTATCAATGTAAATATTTTTTCTGAACCTGTCGTTTGACTCCATCCTTCTTTTTACAACCTAACTGTGGCACCCTGACTGGCTGAGGGGCAGGGTGAGAGCCAGAGACCTCGTAGGTACAGGAGAGCTGGGAGCTCAGAGCTCCAGATTCCTCCTGGGGGTGCTGTCTGCACCTGCCGGTCTGCAACAACAGACCACCCCAGACTGAGCAGTGGAAGGCACTGCCTCATGGTCTGCAGGTTGAAGCCCAAGATCAAGACCCTGGCAGTTGGGACCACCAGTTAGCCTAATGGCTATGTCGCTGAACTCCCATGTAGTTGACCGCGGTTCGAGTCCTGGACCTGGTGGCTTAAACTCACGCCAGGCGCGTGTGCGTGCCTGCCCAAGATCCCAAGAGGAGAACGGAGGAGAAGGGATTGCGGCATGGCCATCCTCCCCTAGGGGGATGATTTCTCGCTTTCTGTCTCTCTGTCTCTGTCTTTCTGGCAAGTACACATGCTCTACAGCAAAAACTTCTCAAAAACAAACAAACAAACAAACAAAACAAAAAAAAGACCCTGGCAGTGGCAGTTTTAGGTCACCTCCCCCCCCACCCCGGCTTCCAAGGGCCACCTCTTGTGTCCTTGCATGGCCTTTCCCCTGAGCTAGCACAGAGCGAGTGCTCCTCCTCCTAAGAACAGCAGCCTTACGGCATTAGGGTCCCAGCTTCCACTCCCTCCCTGAAGCCCTGTGTTCGAATGCAGTCAGGAAGTTAGGGGTCAGCGTATGATCTGGGCTGTTGGACAGAACCCAGTCCATGACCAATGGGTTCTGCAGACGTGGATAAGCCCCGAGAGAAAACGACAAGGTGTGTGAACCGCACTGATCCTCGCTCAGTTTCCAGGACAAGGAAAGTTGGAGAGTCCCATTCCCCTAAGGATGGCGTGGAAAACAGGAGAGCACCCCGATGCAGGGACCGGGCAGGTGTCCCAGTGGTGCCCGTACGTCAGTGATCCTGCGCCAGGGGCCGGGCAGGTGTCCCAGCGGCGCCCGTACATCAGTGATCCTGCGCCAGGGGTTGGACAGGTGTCCCAGTGGCGCCCGTACGTCAGTGATCCTGCGCCAGGGGTTGGGCAGGTGTCCCAGCGGTGCCCGTACGTCAGTGATCCTGTGCCAGGGGCCGGGCAGGTGTCCCAGTGGTGCCCGTACATCAGTGATCCTGCACCAGGGGCCGGGAAGGTGTCCCAGCAGCGCCCGTACATCAGTGATCCTGCGCCAGGGGTTGGGCAGGTGTCCCAGCGGTGCCCATACGTCAGTGATCCTGTGCCAGGGGCCGGGCAGGTGTCCCAGCGGCGCCCGTACGTCAGTGATCCTGCGCCAGGGGTTGGGCAGGTGTCCCAGCGGCGCCCGTACGTCAGTGATCCTGCGCCAGGGGTTGGGCAGGTGTCCCAGAGGTGCCCGTACATCAGTGATCCTGCACCAGGGGCCGGGCAGGTGTCCCAGTGGTGCCCGTACGTCAGTGATCCTGCGCCAGGGGTTGGGCAGGTGTCCCAGCGGCGCCCGTACGTCAGTGATCCTGCGCCAGGGGTTGGGCAGGTGTCCCAGCGGTGCCCGTACGTCAGTGATCCTGCGCCAGGGGTTGGGCAGGTGTCCCAGCGGTGCCCGTACGTCAGTGATCCTGCACCAGGGGCCGGGCAGGTGTCCCAGCGGCGCCCGTACGTCAGTGATCCTGCGCCAGGGGTTGGGCAGGTGTCCCAGCGGTGCCCGTACATCAGTGATCCTGCACCAAGGGCCGGGCAGGTGTCCCAGCGGTGCCCGTACGTCAGTGATCCTGCGCCAGGGGTTGGGCAGGTGTCCCAGCGGCGCCCGTACGTCAGTGATCCTGCGCCAGGGGTTGGGCAGGTGTCCCAGCGGCGCCCGTACGTCAGTGATCCTGCGCCAGGGGTTGGGCAGGTGTCCCAGCGGCGCCCGTACGTCAGTGATCCTGCGCCAGGGGCCGGGCAGGTGTCCCAGCGGTGCCCGTACGTCAGTGATCCTGCGCCAGGGGTTGGGCAGGTGTCCCAGCGGTGCCCGTACATCAGTGATCCTGCGCCAGGGGTTGGGCAGGTGTCCCAGCGGTGCCCGTACGTCAGTGATCCTGCGCCAGGGGTTGGACAGGTGTCCCAGCGGTGCCCGTACGTCAGTGATCCTGCACCGGGCCCAGTGACAGACGTTGAGGTGGACCCCTGTGAGGACAAGGCCTGAAGGGCCATGTGAATTATGATAGCATAAACAATATACATTTTTGTCTTCCACCAGATTCCAATACACACTGTCTAGTATGCTTGGAACATTAGAAGGGATAAAGATATTTTTGCTATCAAATGCTGTTGGCTGGGACGCCTAGATAGCCCGGGTCAGGGCTAGGGGAACCAACCGTGTGATGAAGGGAGTGGAACACCTTTTCCCCTCCCTGGTCTGTGACCTCCCAGGAAGGACAGAAGTGTGGGTAGCCTGTATGCCAAGGCTGGCATCAGAAGTGGGGGGCACCTGCGAGACTGCGCCCCGAGTTCGGGAGGGTCTGTGCTAACTCCACCTACTGTCACCATGTTAGCCAACTGCTGCTGGGGAGCTCATCAGTGTGAGGGAAAAACACAGCTGGCCACAGAAGCCAGAGGCTCTGAGCTGAGTGTGACTAGAGAAAATGCAGCTCTCTTCTTTCTTCCTGTGACAGCCAACCGCCAGCCTCGGTTCCTGGCTCTTTCTCCCCTCTGCCCACTCCTGCTTCTGCCTCTGTGCACCCTCAGGTGTGGATACTGAGGACACAATTCAATAAAAATCCGGCACCTCAGTCTGCCTTCCAGAGCCCTTCCCACGAGAACCCCTGAATAGGTGGGTTAAGACTCACATCTACATAGCCAGTACAGAGCCCAGGTCAACCTGCAACAGGCTGCAGGTGCCGACTGTCAGTCTGTCCATGTTCCCATTGCTGACAGGAATTCCTGAGCCCGGGGCACTCATAAACAAGACAGAAGTTGATTTAGGAACTCAGATCCTGGTGGCTGGAAAGTCCGACCTCCTGAGCCCACGCGTGACGGACGGAGGAAAGAGGGTGTGTGCAGAGGAAGAGCGGGCCTGGCGAGCCAGGAGAATTCACTGGATCGCTGGCTCTAAGGTTTTCTCCATAGGGCACATTTGCTCACCAGAGAGACAGAGAGAGAGGAAAAGTGAGAAATCACCCCTTGTGGGGGATGGCCACACCACAATCCCTTCTCCTCCACCCTCCTCTAGGGAAGAGTTATTTTCACATCATTAATCTACTCGCGAGATCATCACCTCCATCATGCAATCACCATGAACCAATCACCCCACGAAGCCTTACCCGGTGCCATGCAGGAGTTAAGGTCTCACTTCACCCTTTATGATACAGACTAGACAGCACATGAACTTCTGGGGGGCACATCCGAACCATAGCACGGCCTTTGCAACAAAGCAGGTGGGAGTCCACCTGAGGAGGGGCTGAGGCGGAGCAAACAGAGCCCAAGAGGTGCTCCAGGGCCAGGCTGCACGGAATCACCCACCTGCTCCGACTATGAGTGGGGTGGGGGGGGGTCTTACTAATTTCAGGATGACTTGAAGGTCAGAAGCCTCAAGAAGAGGGCGGGGCATACTTGTTTGCAGCTATGATTGGCTGACTTGTACCCTAAGGGTGACAGGAGGGTCTCGGGGTCGGCGTGGTGAATCTCCAACAGCGTGGAGACGGCGAGTCTGGCACTCCGGAGAACCTGGGAAACACTGACATTTTGAGGGCTATGGCAAATATGGCTTGGAGTTCCATCGTACATTTTCCTGGGCCTCACGTGAGGCTGGCCAGTGTGGGAAGGTTCCAGGTTCAAGTCCAGAGACTACCCTGAGCACGTGTGTGCCCATGATCTGAGGCTGCCTGAAGCGAGGGGTGGAGGGTGGCGTCCAGATGGGGTGTGACCTACGTGGGGTGCTGTCTCCCTGTCTCTGTCTCTCTCATCGTGGAAGGGATAAATAAATACATTTGAAAACACTTCAGCATGCCTTATGGTTCTTGGACCGACTTCCCTTCCCTTCTCACTGGGCATTGCTGGTCCTGATGGAAGCAGGGGTACAGGCTCCCCCAGAGCCCAGCTTTCTAACACCTCTACTGCGCCTGGCAGGACCGCCGTCGGCCCCCTCCGGATCTGCAGTACCACCCCGAGAGCCCGAGCCAACTCCGCCTCCTCACCCAGCCTCCCCTGAGGAGCTACAGTTAGCAGTGGCCTTGGTCAGAAACGAGGGCCCCGCCTCTTCTGCCAAGTCCCCCTTGAAGGAACACAGCAAATTGCTTCCACGGACTTATTAACCGAATCCTCCAATTTACTACTCATTAAGACGGTTACTCTAATTTAGCGATCCGTGCTGTCAGGCAAAGACGGAGAGGCCCTCCTGGCTGTGGAAGGCGGCTCTCGCTCCACCACACCTGTGCCAGGGCCTTCCCCATGGCACGAGCACCGACACCTGCCCACGGTCCAGAGCTCGTCGATGACCCAGCAGGAAACCATGACAATACAGACTCATGGGTTAGCATCCTGGCTCTCAGACCTTACAGCACTCAGTACCACTGGCCACACCATGAACCGAGACACGAACTTGTGCCCACGCAGCTATTGAAGCATTGGGACAAGGTGGGCCCAAATCCAGGGGCCAGACCTGGATGACCAAACTCCGGTGGCATATTTCACACCGCCTCACCTCCTCATCGAAGCATCAGTAGGGCTATACTTAGAACTCAATCCATTTAAGAAGCTTTGATTTTTTTTTTTCTTATGCCAGTATTTCAGATATTCTTTATTTTCCAAACTTAATGCATCAGTGCTCCTGGCCCCGAGTCCCTGGAGGAAGCTTTTGTTTCTCCTGTGGGAGCAGACCGACCTGTGCGATTCCTCCCAGACTTTCATTTCCTGGGCTTCCACCACCGTACGTCCCTCAGCGTCGGTGTTCCCTGGATGTGAGTCCAAATGTCACACCTGGCTACTCTCTCCCTTCCGGTCCGACGCCGGTCTCTTAGACAGTCCCCGCTGCAGCCTCGGCATCTGATAAGGATGTCAGGGTTTACACATCTGCTTATCTTGAGAAGAGCAGAGCAAGGAAAACCAGGCAGATGACTCGGTCTCTGGCCCCGAAGAGGAACCTGACCTAATTTGTGGAACGGGCCCAAGACAAGGGATGCAGGTGATCTTCTCCGTGTGGGCTGGCGACAGGCTGCAATTGTCCTGCTTCCCGTGCACATGACAGAGCACCCTCACTCACACGCACCGTCCCCCATGCCCACGCACAGACCCATGTGCATGCTGGAAACGCCGTCAGAGTGTTCGTCGTGGGGGAAGCTGGAGTGGAGACTTTACAAGCACAGAGAAAGGAACTATGGGAAAGGCTGGCAGGCTTCCAGAGACGTGGCCTCCGGAGACCTGACCTGATCCCGGTGTATTCCTACAACACCGTGTTGCTGACAAGGCAGTCACCTCTGTGCCGCCCTCTTCCCCTTCTCCCCTCTAAGGCACGCACCGTACCATCCCTCTCTGTGCACCTTCCTACCCCTCACTGGACTGGCAAATTTCTTCTCCTCCTTCCCCAAGAGATCTTCTCTGACAACCTTATCTAAGTAAGAACCCACACACACCATTGCTCTCCATCTTAGCACTCCGTTTGTTTCCGTAACACCTAATTACGTTTTTTATGTATGCTTGTTTACCTATTTATCACCTGTCTCTCCCACTCAATTATAAACTCCTTAAAAGGTAGGACTCCAGCCTGCCTTGCTCATTTTAGATTCCCGGCATCCAATACACTACCCAGCAGAGTCAGCACTCAGTAAATCCTTGTTGAATAACAATTCTGATTGGCATGATCATTCTACAGTTCTAGTCATTTCGCAGATGGGAAAACTGAGGCTCGCAGAGGTTGGGTGTCTGGTAAGGTCCCGTTAGTAAGTGGCGAGGCCAGGATTCTCATCTGGATCTGCCCTTTCCCAACAATGCACTATTTCAGGCCGTCGGTCCATGAGATACCCTTTGAACTCCACAATAGACCCTAGGAAACGGAAGGAGAGTTTGCTATACGCATATGCAGAGAGAGGGGTCTTTGACCTGCCCGTCCCCCAGCTTACTAACCAGAAAGGACCAGCTGTGACTTTGACTCTCCTGTACGTGCTTACGCCTGACGTACGAACGACCGTGTTAAAGCAACTAGCACTTTCAGAGCCTCACAGGCACATACGTAGGAAGACGACTGCATGTTACAGTAGGAAGCGTGGTGTGGGGGTGGGGAGAATTCAGTTCATAGACGCAAGAGTGCAGGTGGGTAAGTGGGACGAGCCCCAGAGCACAGCCACACCGCACCCCAGTGCTAGTTGGAGACAATCCAACCTACACTTCAAGACCAAAGAGCAGGGCGGGCTCTGAAGCACAGTGGTTGAGCACTGAGCGGAGGGAGCCAGATCCCACATGGCCAGCTGCAGTTCAAACCCCAGCCTGGCGGCTTAAAAACAGCCGTGTACATGCGCACATGGCCAGGATCCCAACGGAACAGAGAAGTGAAGGAAAGGGATCACCTGTGACCAGCCTTATCGGGAGTTTCTCTCTCTCTCTCTCTCTCTCTCTCTCTCTCTCTCTCTCTCTCTCTTCCACGTACACATATGTGCATGCTGATTACAGCTCGAAAACCACTCCAGGCCATATCCATGTGTGCCCAGAATCCCAGGAGGAGAAAGGATTGTGGCGTGGCCATCCCCCCCAGGGTGGTGGTGGGGGGGTGATTTCTCACTTTCTATCTCTGTCTCTGTCTCTCTCTTCACCAGTGAGTGTGCATGCCCTATGGCAAATATCTTTTTAAAAAATGGATGGGACCAGCAGTTAACATAATGGCTATGTTGCTGGACTCCCATGTAGCCGACCACGGTTCAAGTCCTAGACCCGGTGGCTTAAACTCAAGCTGGGCGTGTGTGTGTGCGTGCCCAAGATCCCGAGAGGAGAATGGAGGAGAAGGGATTGTGCCATGGCCATCCCCCTGGGGGTTGATTTCTCGCTTTCTGTCTCTGTCTCTGTCTTTCTGGCGAGTGCACATGCCCTATAGCAAAACCTCTCCAAAAAAAAAAAAAAAATGACCCTGTTGAGAGTAGTGTCTCTGTCTCTGTGTGTCTCTCTTTCTGCCACTCATGGGGAAATAAATAAATTGAAAGAATAAGAGAGAGAGATGACAGAGAAGGAGTTCTTACGCTTGTACTCCCTAGGGCCGTCGTAACAAGCACTACCACTCAGGCGGCCTAGACAGCAGGCGTGTGCTCTCCTGCAGTCCTGGGGACCAAGCCCGGTCACAGCGTCAGCAGGGTCAGCTCCTCTGAGGCGGGCCGAGAACTCACTGCCTATGTCTCGAACCTCCACCTCGCGGGCAGCCTTTGGCACCCTTGCCTGGCAGCTGTGCCTCTGCAATCCTCCCTCCCCTCGGCATCTCCCTGCGTCTCCTCAGATATCCTGTGCGTGGCTGTCTCTCTGCACCACTTTTTCCTTTCTAGAAGGACCTGGCACAATGGATCATGGCATATGGAGATGACCGTTTTTTAACTTGATTTCCTCCGTAAAGACCCCATTACCAAAGACGACCTCATGCCGAGGCACAGGGGTTGGAACGTGTCTTTTGGAAAGACATCGTTGCCCCAGAAGGGTCTGTACTCAAAACTGGCAGACCAAACGTTTGGCCATTTTCTGCCTCATTTTCCTCTTTGGTAAAATCGTGGAGGAATTTTTGCTGGACCTAATTGTTGACTTGCCCAAGTTTATTCCTGGTGGTGTTCCTCCCACCACCTTCGTCCCTCACTTGAGGATTCCCATACCGCTCGCCCAGCGTCCCCTGGTTGTGTACAGGCAATCCTTTCCCTGCATGTTTGTTCAGACTCTTGAAAATGGACTAGGCCTTAAGAACCAAGGTGTCTCAGACACAATGTTGGAGGGGTGTGTGTGTGTGTGTGTGTGTGTGTGTGTGTGAGAGAGAGAGAGAGAGAGAGAGAGAGAGAGAGAGGAGAGGAGGGGAGAGGAGAGACAGATGGGGGGAAATGAGAGAAAACAGAAAGAACTGGAATTGATACCGGGTTAGTCCAGTCCAGCTGTTTTCCCTGTCTCCTGCCCCCAGAAACATCCCATGGTCCAGAGAACTCCCAAGTGACGGGGGTGAGAGGGCCCAGAAGAGCAGACTGAGGCGTGGCCCCTGGGACTGCAAAGGCCACCACGTGGTGGTGCTCGGCCTGCGCAGCTGTCCACGGGCTGGGTGAAGAGAAGCACCAAGCCCAGCGAGCACCTGCCAGGGGCCTGGCCGTGAGCAAGAACGCCGGCCTGCTCCAGCACCCCAGCCTGCTGTTCACCCGGGCCAGCCCTTCCCTTCTCTGTGCACTGTCTCCCCATCGGTGCCACAGGGGTGAGGTGTGGGGGTGAGTAAGAAGACTGGTTTCTAGCCCCTTCCCTTTCACGCATCCTGAGCATCTGTGACATCCCTCCCTGCCAAGAAAAACCAGCAACACAGCAGCGAGCGGGGAGAGAGGGCAGCGCACGCCAGCGGAGCCTGCGTCTGCTCCTCACTCTAAACAGAAATCACTTACCCTAAACGGCAATCAGTCCCCGATGGCCTCCTTTCCAAATGCCTTGTATGACAATGAGTGATTTGTAACAACATCCAAT
This sequence comes from Tupaia tana, assembly GCA_026018925.1. Lineage (NCBI taxonomy): Eukaryota > Metazoa > Chordata > Mammalia > Scandentia > Tupaiidae > Tupaia > Tupaia tana. Next base: position 38,449,882 of record JAKSZU010000021.1, read on the forward strand.
CAGGCGCACCTAACCTTCCTGTAATTGCCTGTCCTTTTCAGCGTTCTTAAAAGCTTTCCAGTGGAAAAGAACAGAAGCTCCTTGTCAGAAGCAGGCTATTATACAGAGGAGAGAGAACCCCCATCCCTCCGTTCCCTTCCAGCCCTCTCTTCACCTGGGCCCTGTCCCCAGGCCCCTGCACAGGGGGCAGCAACCACCTGCTGGTGTAAAGGCCCAGCTGTGCACCCCCCTTCCTGACTCCCAGAACCCGGGCCTGAACAGCTCGGGGCAGGCCTAGCAGATTCCTGTAAGTCCTTCCAGGTCAGACCAGGTGACAGCAGCACTGTCAGTTCACACCAAACGCTATGAAAAAAGCCATAGCAGAACCAATTGCCAGAAAGGTCCAGGGAATGCTGGAGTCACACAGGTGGGCGGGGCCTGCCGCTCCTGCAGGCCCTGAGGCTGGACAAGTCTGTGCTCTGGATGGAAGGACAGCACTCCTCTGCTAGCTGGAGGTGGCAGAGTCTCAGGGAGACTTCTCAGCCACAACCAGCCACCAACAGGCAGAAGAGCACTACTCACAGACCTGGATTCAGGCCCGGTTCCAGGGGCACAGCGGGGAGCTTACTGGATGGCGGTGCTGGAAGCCACATGGCCCACCAGCTCCAATCCCAGGATCAGCTGACCCGAAACAAACCAGGCGTTTGAGTGCATCCCCGAGGCCCTGAGGATCCGGAGGGCTGGGTGGAGGGGATCACGGTGTGACAGACCCGGCCGAGGACGCCCCCCTCCGCACACGTGCCTGCACTCACCAGTCCACAGAAACGTTAAATAAACCAAAGTGGGCTGGATTCAGAAGCCTGCCAAACGGCAGTCACGGAGGGAAAGAGGATGCACCCTGGGTCCAGATGACTCGGAGGGGCTGAAAGGAAAAGCAGAAGTTCTCAGGACAAACCGCTGCGGGGACACCATGGACAAAAGGCAGTGCCCGCAGCGGCTTTTCCTAGAAAGATGATCATTTCTCTCCCAGACTCGCCACGATTGCTCTGAGCCCCTCGCTTTTTCTTGGAAGGTACCGACTCCCTCAATGCCCGTCTCCTGAGTACCCCCTAGGTAAGAAAGGCCACGCTAGACACCATGAGATGCGGAGACCCAGGACACGGGCCTCCCGGCTCTCGGGTATGCCGGGGGTCGGGAGTGCTGGATGCAGTGCTGACAGCTGGGGGAGGCTCATGTTCACCAGGAGTTGGCATGGCGGGGGCTCTGGGAGGCGGGAATGCAGTCGGGGTGGCACCGTAGGCTCAGGCTGAGCCATGAGCTTTAGCAAGGGTGGGGGGCTGGGGATGGGGGTGCAGGGGAGCAGAGGGACTGAGATGGCAGCTGAAGGCAGTCGCCCGTGTGACCCAGGGCCACACCTGCTCAGGGTCCCCCGCCTTGGGTGGCAGAAAGTGCTCTGCTCTGAGCGCTGAGAATGCCCAAGGGGAAGGGACTCTTTCCTCCGAATCTTCACAAAAGTGTTTTTTTCCCAGGAGCCTGGGCCTCCTTTCCAGCACTCTCTCCTAATCCCACATCGCAGCACTGGGCCCTGCGCCCCGTGCATTGGAGGTGAGTTACATGGGGCCTCCTGACTGGCCCAGGAGAAGAGGACCTTCCCGGCTGCTTTGGCCTCTGCACCCCCAGCCTGTGGGAAGTCCAGGAACTGCTTTCTCAGTTGCTTGGCCTGTGATGTTTTGGGAAGAAGCACCACGAGAGGGTCACCGAGGAGGTTGCCAAGGGCCCAGCCTGGGCTCAGTCGCACAGTTTTCCCACTGTCGTGTCTTGCACCCACGCTCTGTCCTGACCTACCTGCTGCAGGCGACTCCCACCCTGTCCTACCATAACCTACCTTAGAGGGAGGTGGGCCAGTCGACGCATTTCCATCCACGTCCACACCTTCCCCACGCCGACCCCTTAAAGGTTGGGACTGTGCCTTTTCATTTCTACATTCCGAAAACCGTGTTTGGGACCATAGTTTGAGTGGTCGTTGCAGTTAGTGGACACTCAAGAAATGTGAAAGGGCCGGCTGGGGCAGGCCGATGGTGCTGCTGCATGATGCTGCAGCCTTAGGGGAAGGTCCTGGGTTCACATCCCACGGTCTCCCTGTACATGGTGGGGGTGTGCCTGGCTGGCTGGGAGTGGGTCGCATGGTAAAGACCCTACTGGGTGCTCTCTCATTCTCTGTCTCTCTCATGGAAGAAATGAAAGAATAAGCTTTAAAAAGTGCATATAGAAAGAAGAAATGACGGAAAGGGCTGGTGAGGAGGAAGGAAGGGGAGTAGGGTGAGAGGCGGCCCCTGGACTCCCATTCTGGTTGAGCCTCAAGGAGAAGTTCGGCTCTCCATGGGCAGCTGTGACCAGTCTGGGCGACAGCATCGGGCCTTCAGCTTGCCTCCATGTCCCCAGTTTCCTCGTTTTTAATGAGGGGGGCCACGGCGGCACCTGCCTCCGGCTGGAAAGGCTTGGTGATTAATGAGTGCAGCGCTTGCATTTAATGAGCACTGCCCGTCAGGACAAGCAATCGGCCTGTGTTACCACCGTGCTCATCACGACAGCAGGTGGTTCAGACCACGCAAACCTGCCCCTGGGTGTGGGATGCCGCTGCCTCTTTCCCAGAAAGGCGTGAGGCCACCCGGTCACCGTTCGTTCAGTCACCTTCCCCGTGTGGGTCAAACGGTGATTTATTGGGCAAGCTCTGTGTGTCTGTGCCTGCCTTCTGAGTGACAACCAGTAACGGACTGCGAACTCAGAGCCACAAGAATGCCTCCTTTATGCCTCTTGGGCTGAACTCAAAGAGGTATTCTGGGTGAGTAAAGTTTCCGGGTCATTGAAACTTAAGGTTCTTACAATTCTAGGCAGAAGCGTTATTGCTTTGAACACGTGCAGGGACTCAGTGACGGCCGTGAACTCGACTGTGGGTGCCAGGACTTGGTACTGGGCCTCAGTCCCAAAAGACTCACAGCTATGGGCCCCCTGCCCCTTAAACTGTGCATGGCCTTCAGTCTCTCTTGACCTCACTCTCATCAGTACAACTCCTGTGTGTCAGACCAGCAGGTGGCATAGTGGTTACGGTGCTGGACTCCCACACGGCCGACTGCGGTTCATGTTCTGGACCCACCAACTTGAAGCTTACGCCGGGCATGTGTGCGTGCATGCCCAAAATCCCAAAAGGAGAATGGAGGAGAAGGGGTTACAGCATGGCCATCCCCCCTGGGGGCTGACCTCTCTCTCTTTCTCTCTGGCCAACACATGTACCCTTAAAGAAAAAAATCTCTCAAGAGAATTTAAAATTAAAAACTTTTTTGAGAGTTTTTTGCTATAGGGCACATGCACTTGCCAGAAAGAGAGAGAGATGGAAAGCAAGAAATCACCCCCCCAGGGGGGATGGCCATGCCGGGATCTTGGGTATGTACGCACATGCGCCTGACATGAGTTTAGGCCACCAGGCCTGGGACTCAAACCGTGGTCAACTACAGGGGAGTCCAGAGACACAGCCATTACACAAACTGCAGTCCCTAAAATTAAAAACATTTTAAAAACCTCGGTGTGCCCACCTACCTGGCATAGAGGCTGTCGGGAGTAAAGGGGTGGAATCTGTGAGCTCACCTCCGCAACCCTGAAGTGCAGAGGTTCCCAGCAATTGCAGAGCCTGCAGGACCAGCTCCGGCTGCTCCTGCCCCGCACACCGCAGTGGCTGCACAGGCTGGAGCTGCTCGAACCCTTCTAGTGCTGGCAGCTCTTCCCACAGAGCGGGGCCCGGCACAGGCTAACGGCTATGTAGCTACCCCCATGGGCTAGGCCGCCGGCTGCCCCTTCAGGGAGGGGACTGGCCACGGACCAGGCAGTGGTACTGAGGGGGTGGCCCAGAGCCTGAGTGCACCAGCGAGGGTGGGGCCCACTGCTCCTGGCCCCCAGCTCACCCCCAGTGCATCCTCTATTTTAACCAGCACAATCCAGATCTCCACGTCTTTCCCACCCTGGAAGGGACCTCGGCCTTCTGGAGCATGGACCCAAGGGCATCCCCTTTCTCAGTATGTGACAATGACGAGGACACAGCTTGGGCATCGGGAAACACACACGTATCCGCACACATGTAAGTGCATGCGCACACACACATCACACGGACGGGCAGCGACCTTTGTGACACGGGCACACGTGGCTCACGGGATGGATACAGGCTCAGCTCTGAACAGCTCGAGGTCTATTTTGGCCAGGGCTCCCTGAGCTGCTCGGGTTCACCCTCTTTCACTCAGAGCTGAGCCCAGCCTCCTTCTGGCCGCCTGAGAAGCTGTTTACTGGCAAGTCCCTTATTTTCTGCTTATTTCCCATCGTTAGGACGAAATGAGAGCACAGGCAGAGAAGGGAAGGAAAGAGGCAGAGACCAGCAGGGACCAGAAGAACACGGAGAGGGTGGCAGGAAGGCCCGGGGCAATGGACAGGGAGGCCCAAGCGACAGACGGGACACCTCAGGGCCCCCTTCCTCTCCCTCCAGCTCCCCAAATCCTGTGCATCCTCCAACTGGTTTCCTCCTCCAAGAAGCCCTCCCTGACCAGCCCTCCACAGGCGCCTCGTTCTCCTGTGGACTATGGAGAACCCAGAGCCTGTGATGTTCCTTCAGCACTGAGTCACCTAGCTCTCGTTTATTTACTTCTCGTGTAAGAGTCCCTTCCCCCTTCCAGTCCTTACATTCCTCACTACACCTGGGACCCCATGGTGCCTTGCTCAGGGCTGGAAGACGAGGGGACCTCAAAAAGCTCGTAGAAAAATGGAATTAAAGTACAAGTGTATTTTGGTGCCCCTCCCAAAAGTGAAATCCATTTATAGACTTTTATTTTAACAACGTGAATTTTTTGTGAATTTTCTGAAGACCCCATCCATATAGGCTCTTAGAAGTGTTTGTAGTTTTCCCAGCGATTAGATAAGGTAAGATAAGATTAATAACAAATGGGCCTCATCCAGAAAGAAACACGTGACCTCTTGGCCCTAGGAGCACACCTGCTGCCGAATATCACCTCCCCGTCTTTGCAAAGAAGAGATGACATACAGCCAGAACACAGGCCTGGGATCTGGGACGCAGGCACCCCGCAAGATCCCCCTCAGCAGAGGGACTTTGGTCAAGCCATGTCACCCCTACCCCTTCCCCAAGACTTCAGCTTTCTTCTCTGTGAAATACCAGTGGAGATGGCCTCCCTCCTCCCGGTGTGGTCAGTGGAAATGAATACCCCAGACCTGCTGGTCAGGCACTGCACAAGGTCCCCAGGCCACTGGCAGGCAGAACCTGAGGAGTGCCAGGTCCCTGGTGGCTCGCCTTCACCTCTTTCCAGCCTCCTGTCAGTCCATCTGCAGGGACAGCCTCGGGAGCCCCAGGGTCCTACAGGGACTGGGGCATGCCTGGACTCCCCTGCCTGGCAGAAAGAGCTCACGCCTTTCTCCTGACGGGGCAGAGGTCGCCATTCGCAGAAAGTGTTCCGGAAGAGGAAAGGAAATGATCTCATTCTAGCATGAAGAAAGCCATTACCAAACCACTGAGCCAGGGAGGAAGAGCTCGCCGCGGACAGACCCTGAGAAGCACCTCCTTGCTCCCGGGCTTTCTTGGTCCTGACACACGACACGCCATCGAGAAAAGCAGCTTGTCTCCAAGTAGTTCCGAAATCTCCCTGGGACCTCGTAGGAGGGTGCATTCAAGGGGAGATGGGAACATCTGAACCACACCCGTCCTTGAGCCTAAAGGGAGACTGAGAACAGGACAGGGAATCTATGGGAACGCATTGCATTCTCTGTTCAGTCTCTCTTTAAATCAAACTGCTCTAAAACATAAAGGCTCTTGGGGCCCAGAAAGAGGACCATGGTAAACACGATGCTCTGCAGGGCTGACCCACAGAAGAGGCTCCCTTCCACCCAGGAGGGTCCCAGTTTCCGGAGACCTCCCTGAGTACACGGGCACGCAGGTACCCACAATCCCGGCTGAGGCTGCGGGCAGATCACAGCTCCGGGCTCTCGTTGAGGACGTGCTCGTTGCGACTCTCTCTCTCTCTCTCATGGAAGAACCGAATAAGCTTGGGAGCACGAGATGCGTAATAGCTATGTCACTAGACTCCCACATAGTCGACCACAGTTCAAGTCCCAGACCTGGTAGCTTTTTTTTTTTTTTTTTTTTTTTTTTTTGAGAGGTTTTTTCGCTATAGGGCGCGTGCGCTCGCCAGACAGACAGAGAGAGACAGAGAGATAGAAAGCGAGAAATCACCCCCCAGGGGGGATGGTCACGCCGCAATCCCTTCTCCTCCATTCTCCTCTCGGGATCTTGGACACGCACGCACACGCGCCCGGCGTGAGTTGTAAGCCACCGGGTCCGAGACTCGAACCGCGGTCGACTACGTGGGAGTCCAGCGACATAGCCATTACGCTAACTGCTGGTTCCCACAGACCTGGTAGCTTAAAACTCACTCCAGGCATGTGTGTGTGCATGCCCAAGATCCCAAGAGGGAAATGGGGGGGGGGGGGACTGTGGTGTGGCCATCACCCCTGGGGGAGGTGAGTTCTCACTTTCTGCCTCTCCGTCTCTCTGGGAAGTGCACATACCCTATAGCAAAAAAAAAAAAAAAAAAAAAAAAAAAAAAAAAGAAAGAAAGAAACTTACAAAATAAAAGCTTTCTAACAGCCTCTTTAACACCACCGGCCTGCAGCGAAGGTAGATCAGCACTGTGTAACGCTCAAATGCACGAACTCCCATACTAGGGTCACTGACACCCGACTAAGGAGCAGGTGGTCAGCCGACTTGGCCATGTCACAAGGGCCAACGTCACATCGCACAGGTAGTCACAGATCCAAGCAGCGACCGGAACCTGTCTCTGGACTCTCAGAGCCCGGAACTCACACTGAACCACCTGGACACCGACTGAAGAAAGAGCCTGAGGTCACCGAGGACCGGGAGCTTTCAAAGCCCTTTCCCTGCGTGTGTCGGCAGAGGACACTCCCTCACCTCCTCAGCAGCTTCTAGTCTAGGGAAGTAACTCTGGACTCCGATCCGCAGCCCTGCGGGAGGCTGGCCCTGCCCCCTGGTTTGGTCCTTAGTGGCACCGTGGTAAATAACCATGGCTTGTTCTACATCAAAACACAACCTGCGGATGCGCAGCCGGCACGCTCCGGGGGCGCGGCAGCCTCTGAGCCCGCAGAGCGGCGACAGTCACGTGCAGGCGCGGGCTGCGAAAGGCTCATCGCCTCACTACAGCCCCTGTATTCACCCCGTATTTTTCCACACATTTCATTTCCCATCATGGCTGATTGCCTGGAGCATTCATGTGAAATAGCAGAGGTTGCTTTGTGCTGCTCCCGTCTCCTCCCGGGAATGCAGTTTATCGGGTTCTCAGAGATGACATAAACACTGCGCACGTCCAAGGCGGAGAGACGGAGAGGACATGCGACGGACGTAGCTGGGGACGCCTTCGCGGGAAGGCGCTGAGGCCTGTCATTTGCTGGGAAGAGGAGGTCAAAGGGGCTGGACCTTGCTAGAAGAGTCCTTGGAAATCGCATCATCTTTCCGATGGGGAAGCTGCGGCCAGAGGGGGGGATCCTCCCCCGGACCCCCGTGGAAGAGGACGGCTGGCGTGTGCTCTACGGGGTTTTGTTCTCATCGAGCACGTGGCCACATGGAACCTGGCAGGAGGTCGCTGGCATGTGCGTTCTCTCCTGGCTCCCCTGCCCAGGGAGTGGGACGTGAAAGGGAAGAGGACAGGGAGCAGGTCTCGAGTCCCCCCCACAGATCCAGCACGGAGCTAGGTCTTCCTGTGTTCGTTTCGGTTCCCAGAATCGCACACACAAGTCTTTCTAGAAGGAGCTCTGGGACCCCAAAATAAGATCCTCCAAGACAGACGTGGTCTAGCCAGTTGTGACGGGGGCGTCTTACTTGCTCGGTACTAAGCACCAGAATATTTCAGCTCACTTAAGTCTTGAACTCACTTCAACCTCTCCCTGCTCCTCGGTCAGGTGTCAGTGATCCAGGCCCCTCGGGGCTGTTATGGTTGTTCTGAGTGACGGATGAGAAAACCAAGGCACCGAAAGCACGCAGGACCGTCCCTGGACCCTCACAGTTAATTGGCAGGCTGGGTTTCGGGCCAGAGGCGGCCCAGAGCGGAGGCCCCGCCTGCCCCTCTAACCTCCGGAAATGTCACTCGCTCCATCTGGGCAGTGGAACGGAGCCCTTCGGAATGCACGTGAGCTCTCTGCCGGGGTTCCCCGCACACTGTCTGGCCTGGTCCGCACAGAACCCCAGCACAGGGAGCGGTGCGGAGAGTCATCCTCGTTCACCGAAACACGAAACCAAAGCCAAGGAGTGAAGAGGACCGCCTGAGACCCCACGGCGAGCAAGCAGCCGAGCACGGGGACCTGCAGTGGCTTCACCTCAACGCTGGTCACACCGCCCTGAGCCCTGGACCTCCCGAGCCCAGGGAAGGCCCTGAGTCTATGAGCAATCCTGCTGGGGCTCCAACTTCGAGGCCTGCTCTCAGGTGTGAATGGGGGAGGGGAAAGGCATTTGTAACGAGTAACCAAGCCCCACCGACCTCACTGTTCTCTTCCCAGGGTCCCTACACTTGACAGGTTTGTGGAGGTCCTTTCTTGTCTCAGCTGGGCAGCTTCTGAGGGGCTATGGGGCAAGGAAGCCTAGTCTTCCTCTCACCAACCTCCTTTTCCTCTTCTCCTTTTACCATCCTAAGACTTGTCGCCTTTTTCTTCCCACCCCGCCACGTGCTTCGAACAGCCCCATCAGCGCAATGTGTTCGTAATTGTGCACTGAGGGTGACATTTAGATGCACAGTCCTGGAAGAAATTGTGTGGATTTGGGTACGCCAGAACACTAAATTTAACCAACCCAGAGGGCCCCGGGGGAGAGTCGGGGAGGAGGAATAAGGGGGAGGTTTCATCCAGGGCTCGTCCTGCGGAACACAGGGCGGGGCCATCCCTGGCCTGCCCTTCCCGGCTCATCAGGACGAGGTGAGCGGAGCTTCACTCAGCCCACATTCACCTCGCACCGCTGCCAGGCAGGCGCTCTGAACGCGCTAATCACGTCCCCCATTGTCTGCTTCCACACAAAGCAGAGCGAAGCAGGTCAAAGCCGCACCTCCCTCTGCAGAAGGCCCCGAGGCACGCTGATGCGTGTGTACAGACATAGGAGTATACACACACCACTAACACGTGTGTGCAAGTTAGAGGTCTGCAGTGCAGGTGAAGCAACAGCCCCCGCCCCATCGCACCCTTTTCCCTAGAACGAGAGTGCGCTCCCTTCTTGGGGGAACCACCCCAAGCCCCTGGAGCGGTAGTAGATGTGAACTAAGCATGTTAGAATCTGGAACCTCCAATATTATTTCCACTGCCTCAGTTTCTTCTTTTGGTCAAGATACCTGACGCACTCATTAGGTAACTCCAGCTTCCCCTCCCCTCTGCAACGGTCTCCTGGAAATTAAGCAGATCCCTTCATTTACAATAAAGAGAGGTTTGGGAATGTAAACAAACGATCTACCAAAATTTCCCTTTCGTGCAGAAGTGCTTAAGCCCCTGGAAAATGTCACACCCCGGGTGATCCAGTCCTCGATAAGATGCAAAGCAGGAGCCAGATGTAGCAGAGACAAACGACTGTCTTCACAGCTGGAACCAGAGCTTCCGAGACAGGGGACAGTCTTGGCTTAGGAACACATTCCCTGAAGGACATGGCGTGACGGATCGCTGCCCTGTCACCCCTCGTCAGGCCTCACCGTACCCGTCCGTGCCCTTCAGTAGTACCTCCCCCTGACCCTGCGCCGAGCCACGTGACCTGGCCACATGAAGGTAGCGACCTGATGCACGCAGAGGCCTGGAGGTGACGCTGCCCATTTCCACACCCTCTCGGCAACCCTGCCACCACCATGGGGATGTACCAGGCTAGCCCGCTGGACGGGAACACAAAACACATGGCAAAGTAATCTTTCCAGCCAAGGCCACCGTAGACCAGCCATCCCAAGACAATCCACCAGCTGACAATCCATGCACGAACAAGCCCCACCAGGATCGCCAGAATCCAGCCACTATCAGCAGGGCCAGCCGGCTGCTCCACAGACCTACAAGAAATGACAAATGACTGTTGGAGAAATAGAGGGGCCAGTGGTGCCTAGGGATAATGGGACTGGGTCACGGGAAGGTCTTGGGTTCGTGTCCTGGAGCCCTGTGCATACCAGGCATGGGCGTGTGTGCCCGTGGCCTGGGCTGGCTGAGGCAGGAGTGGATCACAGCATGGGACCCTGTGAGGGTGCCTGTCTCTCTCTCCCTCCCTCCGGTCCTCCCTCCTTCTCTTTCTCTCTCTCTCTCTCAGAAGAAATCAAGTTTAAGGGGGAAAAAAAGAAACAGAATTTTGAGAGGAGAGGGTTGTTCCTCAGCAATACTTTATTGGAAGGTGAGCCCAGAGGGCACTGGGTAAGGAGGCTCGGGGTAACAAAGTGGTCATTAAACTGCAAGGAACGGAGTATATATAGGAAACAAGAAACGGGAAATTATTTGTTGACGATCCCATGCGTGATTAAGCCACTATGTAGTGCATTCTGGATGGAAATGACATTTTGTATGCTGTGACGATGTTCAGTGACTGAGTGTAAAATACATTTAAAAAATAAATAAGGGAGGAGAAAGTAGAAAAAGAGGAGGAAGAAAGAGAGGAAGACCTGTGCTATGGCAGAGGAAGTAAAAAAATAAATAATAAATTTTTTAAAAATTTTTTAATTAAAAAAAGAAAAGATTTACGACAGCCCAGATCCAATTTGACCTGCGTTACTTCACTGCATGTGTCCTCCATTCAGTGATGTGGCCTCATTCATTAAGGTCCTGTGAGTACGAGATGCGTGTGCAGGTAGACCACAGGAGGCTAGTCAGAGCGGGGACATCGGGAGGACCGGGAAGTAGCCTGGTGACAGCACAACCTCAGGAATGAAAGTGAACTCAAGAACACGAGTCCTTCAGGAATTTACAGACATATTGCGGAACGCTTTAGGTTCTCCCCAAAGCAGGGACAGGAGTCCAGGCCAAGCTGGTCTCGGCCAGAAGGCACAGCTGCTGCAGCCAGCATCCCTGTGTGCCTCTTCTTGTGAGTTCTCTGTGCGGTAGGACGAGACGCCAGACCTGAGCTCCCACCCACTCCCCACGTCCTCATGGACAAGTGCTGCACAAGTACAGTAGCATTTGTCACACACACACACACACACACACTCACACACACACTGGGTACAAGCTGGCCTCCCTGGATTTTCTGGAAGTCTCCCAAACAGAGGAAGCTAAGGAAGACTACACTTCAAAGACCCGAACTACCCCTTTCAGAGTCCACACTCCAATCTCACACAATGTCATACTCTTTTCCTTAAAAGATCATACATGCTGGGACTGGCAGGTGGCATTGTGGTTAAGGCGTTGGACTCTCACAGGGCCAACCACGGTTTGAGTCCCACAGTTGGCAGATTGCTTTCTCATTTTCTCTCTCTCTCTCTGTCTCTCTCTCTCTCTGGTCCAGTTAAAAAGATAATAATAACAATCAATAAAATTAAATAATTCTCCCCCGAAAGAAAAAAAAAAGATCATACCGTCTTCAAGCTCTGTCCCCCTTGGATCTGCCCCTCATTGAACAGTTCCAGTGGAACATCTGCTTCCAAACCAATTATTCTCACTTCAACCCACAGGCAGGCACTATGCTCCTGTGGTTCCACTCAGAGGGGCGTCTCCAGCCAGCAAGAGTAAGGACCCAGACCTCACCCCATTCCTCACAAACCTGCTGACACTGGAGTCAGGCTCCTCTTCTTCCCACGACCAAGACCTTCTGTCCGCAGATGAGGGGAGCAGACAGGTCCTGGAATGTCGTAGTGAGGAGGCCAGAAGCTCATGGACACCCTCCTCCTTCCCTTCTCTCTCCTCCTCTTCCTCTCTCCTCCTCCTTTTTGCCACTTGGTACGTTACCCTGGCTCATCTCACTCACCCACATGGCTTCGAGCATACCCACCAACATAACGGATGCCTAAATTCAACACATCTACATGGAGGCATTTCTGCAAGCACACCCTTTCCTAGAGAACACGCAGGCACCACCAGGTACGCGGTCACAGGCCTGGACTGAAAAATGTCCTCCTCTGTCTCCCACCGCACTTTCCAGCAATGACAAAGTTGTTCCATTTCCCATTCAGAATCTGCCTCCAGCATGAACCACCCCCCCATCTACACCATGCCCACCTATGTTCAGAGCCCCATCTACACCATGCCCACCTATGTTCAGAGCCCCCCATCTACACCATGCCCACCTATGTTCAGAGCCCCCCATCTACACCATGCCCACCTATGTTCAGAGTCCACCATCTACACCATGCCCACCTATGTTCAGAGCCCCCCATCTACACCATGCCCACCTATGTTCAGAGCCCCCCATCTATCTACACCATGCCCACCTATGTTCAGAGCCCCCCATCTACACCATGCCCACCTATGTTCAGAGTCCACCATCTACACCATGCCCACCTATGTTCAGAGCCCCCCATCTACACCATGCCCACCTATGTTCAGAGCCCCATCTACACCATGCCCACCTATGTTCAGAGCCCCATCTACACCATGCCCACCTATGTTCAGAGCCCCCATCTACACCATGCCCACCTATGTTCAGAGCCCCCATCTACACCATGCCCACCTATGTTCAGAGCCCCCATCTACACCATGCCCACCTATGTTCAGAGTCCCCCATCTACACCATGCCCACCTATGTTCAGAGCCCCCCATCTACACCATGCCCACCTATGTTCAGAGTCCCCATCTACACCATGCCCACCTATGTTCAGAGTCCCCCATCTACACCATGCCCACCTATGTTCAGAGCCCCCATCTACACCATGCCCACCTATGTTCAGAGCCCCCTCTACACCATGCCCACCTATGTTCAGAGCCCCCCATCTACACCATGCCCACCTATGTTCAGAGCCCCATCTACACCATGCCCACCTATGTTCAGAGCCCCATCTACACCATGCCCACCTATGTTCAGAGCCCCCATCTACACCATGCCCACCTATGTTCAGAGCCCCCATCTACACCATGCCCACCTATGTTCAGAGCCCCATCTACACCATGCCCACCTATGTTCAGAGCCCCCCATCTACACCATGCCTACCTATGTTCAGAGCCCCATCTACACCATGCCCACCTATGTTCAGAGTCCCCCATCTACACCATGCCCACCTATGTTCAGAGCCCCCATCTACACCATGCCCACCTATGTTCAGAGCCCCATCTACACCATGCCCACCTATGTTCAGAGCCCCTCCCATCTACACCATGCCCACCTATGTTCAGAGCCCCATCTACACCATGCCCACCTATGTTCAGAGCCCCATCTACACCATGCCCACCTATGTTCAGAGCCCCCCCATTTACACCATGCCCACCTATGTTCAGAGCCCCCCCATTTACACCATGCCCACCTATGTTCAGAGCCCCCATCTACACCATGCCCACCTATGTTCAGAGCCCCCATCTACACCATGCCCACCTATGTTCAGAGCCCCATCTACACCATGCCCACCTATGTTCAGAGCCCCCCATCTACACCATGCCTACCTATGTTCAGAGCCCCATCTACACCATGCCCACCTATGTTCAGAGTCCCCCATCTACACCATGCCCACCTATGTTCAGAGCCCCCATCTACACCATGCCCACCTATGTTCAGAGCCCCATCTACACCATGCCCACCTATGTTCAGAGCCCCTCCCATCTACACCATGCCCACCTATGTTCAGAGCCCCATCTACACCATGCCCACCTATGTTCAGAGCCCCATCTACACCATGCCCACCTATGTTCAGAGCCCCCCCATTTACACCATGCCCACCTATGTTCAGAGCCCCCCCATTTACACCATGCCCACCTATGTTCAGAGCCCCCATCTACACCATGCCCACCTATGTTCAGAGTCCCATCTACACCATGCCCACCTATGTTCAGAGTCCCATCTACACCATGCCCACCTATGTTCAGAGCCCCCCCATCTACACCATGCCCACCTATGTTCAGATTCCACCATCTACACCATGCCCACCTATGTTCAGAGCCCCCCCATCTACACCATGCCCACCTATGTTCAGAGCCCCATCTACACCATGCCCACCTATGTTCAGAGCCCCCCCATCTACACCATGCCCACCTATGTTCAGAGCCCCATCTACACCATGCCCACCTATGTTCAGAGCCCCCCCATCTACACCATGCCCACCTATGTTCAGAGCCCCATCTACACCATGCCCACCTATGTTCAGAGCCCCCCCATCTACACCATGCCCACCTATGTTCAGAGTCCCATCTACACCATGCCCACCTATGTTCAGAGCCCCCCATCTACACCATGCCCACCTATGTTCAGAGCCCCATCTACACCATGCCCACCTATGTTCAGAGCCCCCCCATCTACACCATGCCCACCTATGTTCAGAGCCCCCCATCTACACCATGCCCACCTATGTTCAGAGCCCCCCATCTACACCATGCCCACCTATGTTCAGAGCCCCATCTACACCATGCCCACCTATGTTCACAGTCCCCATCTACACCATGCCCACCTATGTTCAGAGTCCCCCATCTACACCATGCCCACCTATGTTCAGAGCCCCATCTACACCATGCCCACCTATGTTCAGAGCCCCCCATCTACACCATGCCCACCTATGTTCAGAGCCCCCCCATTTACACCATGCCCACCTATGTTCAGAGCCCCCCCATTTACACCATGCCCACCTATGTTCAGGCTCGCAATGTGTCTGCCTGGCAGTCATCCCCACGATATGGTGGAAGTCTGGAGAAAAAGCGGCTTTGAGAAGGGTGAGAGTTCACGGCTGAGGAACGCCCCTGCTGTGCAGACCACGTCCCCCCTCCCGAAGCCAGCCTCCTTCCCATCAAACGTATCACCCCGGCCACCTCCAGTGGTGGTTTCAGCATATTTCTGCGTGAAATAAATGTTATTTTCTGGTGCACCCCAGTTTCATTAGTCTTCCTGTCAGGAAGAATCAAAGCGAGAGGGGAGATGGCCTGGCAGAAAGTGGCTTCTTGCTTACGCCAGGAGGAAAAGGATAATGCCGCCCGAGGAACGAGGGAGGAAGGGCGAGAGTCGGAAAACTAACTTCCTCATTTAATCAAGTCGGAGCGCGGATTATATGAGGTTGAAAAACAGTTACCTTGTTCTTGCACCAGTCTCCGGCTCTGTCTGGGGCTATAAAACCCTCTGTGATTTTATCTTTTCATAAACTTTTATTGAATCTGATGTTCAAGGGGCCATAGAGGATCATCCAATTAAACTCCCCCCTCTAATCCCACTCTTAAACCCCAGCACTAAACCGATGGGAGATTAAAAGCTAATAAAGATGACAAATGAGAGGTGATCTGTAGGCTGATAAGGGAAATGGAGTCGGGTAGGGATTTACTAGAGAGGAGCAAGGCCCGATTCTGGAAAACTCAGGGGTGGGGGAGCTCCGTGGTGGCACATTCAGAGAACATCGAGAGATGACGAAGTCCCGCTCAGTGATCTGGGCGCTGGGCTGAGGCTACCCAGGGCTGCTCCGAGGAAGAGCCTGGCCCGCCTCAGCCTTGCCAGGGTTGAAACTCCAGCTCCCCTCTGGCCAGCTGCACCTCAACGCCTGATGAGCGCATGCAATTCCTGGTACGCGTTTCCACGACGACAGCCCTCCCGGTGTCCTTTGCGTGGCCCACACACACGGCAGACACGATGGCACGACGTGGCTCCCTCCTCCCAAAGGTCTGAGTGATGGTGGAGGACTGCGCTCCCATTGCGTACATTAGCAAATGACATTTGGGACGGGAGGCCGCCTTCCCACCGTCCCCCGGTAAGTGGCAGAGCCATGGTTCGAATCTGGAAAAGACAATCCCCACTTCAAGTGGCCGGACTGAAGATGTAAGGAGAGAGGGTGGCCACGCAGGTGTTGTGGTAGCCACGCAGGCGTTGTGGTGGCCACCCCAGGTTCTTTTCCTGCCTTTCTTTAAACACATATTTTGCATTTTGAGCATCTCAACAGAATTCCTATATTTCTCACCATCACGAACCCCAAAATGCAATTTTTAACTATAGGGTAAGTGAGAGTAATCTCTTTAACATCCGTGCCAGATAGTTTATATATCAACTCATTTAATCATTTTACAGGCTTCTATGAAAACATTCCTTTGCCAGACTCTTTCATAAATATGTATCAAACTAATCCTCACATCAGCCTTGAGAAACAGAAATTATTTCCTCATCTTAATTAATGAGTAAACAGTCTTAGAGAATCTCAATGCTTCTCCTAGCTAATGAGTGACAGGGATGTGTGCGGTCCCAAGTGTGCCTAGATGCCGAAGCCCGTGTCCCGCCCCAGCCTGCTCCCTGTGTCCAGTCTGCTGTGTACCGTCCAGCAATGGAGTGGGACGGAGGCGTGAATAAGGAACATGCAGCCGCTCTGTGGTCTGGACCGTGTGAGACGGACCCGTGACCGCCGTCATTTCTCCAGAGGAGGGCGCTTCGAGAAAGGACTGCAGAGGGAAGCATCTCTGCAGGGCATGCGTTAGAGATGGCAGAGAGTGAGGAGAGAACAGCATGAGCCCCATGCAGTGAGGAAGAGCATGCCGGGGGTCGAGTGCCCCAGCTGGCTGGCTGGGTGGGTTTCAAGAAGGAAAGAATGGATATTGAAGGAAAGCCAGGAGAACCTTGATTTCCAAGGCAAAGTGAGAAAGCAAGTTAAAAGCTCAGCCTCACTCCATCTTTCCCTTTTCAAGCTGGTATCTCTCTCAGGGGACAGCGTTTTAGGTGTCCTAGTTACCAAATAAACGTGGTAGTGACACATCTCACATTTCCTGGGGAGGGGACAGACATGGCAGTGGAATGAACCAAGCCATGGCAGAAGTCAGCAGGCAAGGGAGCTCAGTCCTGGTTCAACCCCAGCCCCTCACTTGGGTCTGTGGCCTTGCACCTCTCACTTCTCCCTTGGGTGTGTCCTTTTGTCCCTTGGTAAATGGAGGTGTCAAAGGGATGATGCCACCTCAACAGGCAGCCCCAGCAGTGCTCAGGGAAGAATGTGCTTTGGCTTAATCTGCCAGGCACCTGCAGTCTTCCAAATCTGTGTAGCCATGTGTGATGGCATCTGAGGAAGGGAATGAGCTTATGAGCTCACTGGATAGCAAGGCCTTTCACCCACAGGACCTAAGTATATCATTGCAAATCCACAGCCTCATTTTTATAGGGGAAAAAAAAGAACCACCCACACGCATGCACGCACACACACGTACAAACCAAAAGCAGAGAGTACTAGGGACAGGGACATGTGGCTGAGCTGACCTCTCGCTTATCTCACTCCAAAAGCGTGAACTTCTTTTCCTGGATAGACCCTGGAAAAGCTCCACCCCAGAGTCCTCACTAGCTGTGCAACCCAGACGTTGGCCTGAGAAGCCCCCCGGTGAGTCTACATGCAGACAAGGACGAGAGCCAGCACACTGAGGTGTGCATTTGTCCACGACAATAGCCCTCGAGTCCTGGCCACCATAACCCCATCCCTAACCTCAGCCCCAGCCCCCAAGTCAAGCCAGTCCATGCCTCTGACTCTTTTTACAAGTTAATATTCATTTCATCACGTTTAATTAACACAGGGAGACGGGAGCTGTCGCAGCATCGCACCCAGCTAGCAGGAGCCCGCGCCTCCCTTGGAGTTCAATCACAGTGCTGTCTTACACAATTAGCTTCCTTCCCCTGATCTGAAGGGTCTGCGCCCATAAATATCAACCTATTTTATTGATATTTGTAATTAAAACCCTTCAACAGGTCACACTCGGTTGAGCAAGTTTGCAACACACACATCCATAATGGGGACACGAGCATATTTGTGTGTGACATTTGATAGATAATAAGCCAGGGCATTTCTCGTCCTCGGAACATCCTAGGGGTAGCAGCCAATTTAGCCTTGCGTGTCTCCTGGGATGGAGGGCGCTCTCAGATGTACCCCTCTGATTGTCTTTGTTTTTGAAGTTTCAGGGAAAACAGAAAAGTGAGGCAGCAGGCAAAAACCACAGAGAGAAAACCACATGGGCATGGGATCTAACCTGGCCAACTTCTCAAGTTTCTTCTCTCAGCTTCTCTGTATCCTTCCAAGGAACTTTAAAACAAAAATAAGGGGCCAACTGGTGGTATAGTGCTTAAGGCACTGTACTCCAAAATGGCTCACCACGGTTCAAGTCCCAGACCTGGCAACCTGAAACTCATGCCAGGTATGTGTGTCCAAAATCCTGAGAGGAGAACGGAGGAGAAGGGATTGTGCCATGGTTATTCCCCCAAGGAGCGGATGATTTCTCTCTCTCTGTTTCTCTCTCTCTGGCAAGTGTACACACCCTATAGCAAAAATCTCAATAACAATAACAACAAAAAATGGCTTTAAGAATGAGCTTCTGCCCTGACCCTGAGACTCTTGGGATTCTCTCTGATGACTCAATTGGTCCCTTTCATCCAAAAAAATTACGTAGACAAAGCCTGACTCAACTCTTAGTTCAAATCTGGTGAGTGAGAGCAAAGTCACTCGGCCCCATTGTAGTTACAGCAAAGGGTGTCTGGGGTCCCAGCTAGGTGATCCCTGCCGGGACATGGCAACCTCTATCTGTGAGCTGTGTGGCAATGCAGAGCAGGACGAGTTGGGAGCTGGACCCTGGACACATCAGCTCAGCAGAGGCTCAGGTGATCAGATCTGCCCACTTCTCATTTTTTCCTTTGAAATTGCATCACTTGCAGACACCCAATGAGATTTAAGACCATTTCCCAAGTCCCTTAACAGCATTCTTACAAGAAACAATCAGTCTTCTAGTGAGTTTAAAGGAAGCCATTCCATCCCCGGGGGCAGCCCCGTAAGTGCCTGGGCAGGGGGATTATTTCTCTAGTGACCTAGAATCATCCCTTCATTTCCAAACCCCTCAAAGATAGCAGGGAATTCCAGGGGGGAGCAGGCAGGAAGGACAGGTGGGGGGAGCGTGGAGATCATCCAACCACGCTGCCAGCGATGTGGGCGGGAGGGCCTTTTTACAGTGTTGTGACTTCCGCCACACCTGCTTCCAAAAATGATTTGAGACCGTTAAATAATAGGCGCGTATCCAATAAAGCCATTAAAATAGAAATAAGGAGGACATACAAACGTCTGCAGAGGATGACATTGAAAAAGTCATGATTCCCATTATCCCGGGAGCTCAAGTAGGAACAGGAGGTTTAGAGCAAGCACGATGTGATTCATTGATCACTGGGACAACTAACTCAATTATTCAGGGACTAACGATCCCATTTGTGTTTAATCCTGGCTTCTGGCATCGGCCCCTTCTCTCTTCTGCTGCCTAACTATAAAGAATTTTGCTGTTGAGCGTGTATCCATCCAAACAGCCACGAAAAGGGATGAAAGCAGACTCTCACAGTCGGAAAGGACCTTACACATCACGTGAGAAGACCACCTGTTAGGCCCAGAAGTCCTTTGCAGAGCCGCTGTGTCCGAGTTGCACAGCATCAACTTGACTACCTCCCAAGACAGGACACTCACTACCCGATGAGGCACTACTCAAGAGGGTGTATTGTACTGCTAAGCAAGTTGAGTCATTAGAAACCGCTCATGTCAAGATAAAAACCTACCCCCTTAGAGAAACCAAGCAGTGATTCCAAACTCAGAAGACCTTCAAAATTACCCATGGTGCTTTGAAAGAGATTCTGGGGAAAGTATAAATTAACACACCACTTAAGAAAGAGGGTGGTGCTAGCCCAGCGATGATGGCACAGTGGAGCCGTACTCTGCAAGACTGGGCCATCCTGGAGGCCATATGCATGATCAGGGTTGGGATGCTGGGTCAACCTCTGCATGCCCGGATACATGCATGTTCCTCTGATGCTGACTGGCTGAAAGAGCTGGGGGGAAATTATGGCGTGAGACTCCATTGGAAGTGCAAGTCCTTGTTTTCTTTCTTTCTCTTTCTCTCATGAAAGAAATGAATAAACTTTTTTTTTTCTTGGAGAGGTTTTTTGCTATAGGGTGCGTGCACTCGCCAGAGAGAGAGACATAGAGACAGAAAGCGAGAAATCACCCCCCAGGGTGGATGGTCACACCACAATCCCTTCTCCTCCATTCTCTTCTCAGGATCTTGGGCACGCACGCACACGCGCCCGGCGTGAGTTTTAAGCCACCGGGTCCGGGACACAAACCGCGGTCGACTACGTGGGAGTCCAGTGACATAGCCATTACACTAACTGCTGGTTCCCAAGAAATGAATAAACTTTTAAGAAAGGAAGGAAACAATAGCTCCACACATTACCTGGTGAAGCTCTGCACATGCATACCTACGGGCATCCAATCCCACCCCCAGGTGCCACCCAGCACAGCACATATATGAGCACATGCCAGAACCGGGACACAAGCTTCTCGGTAACGTTCCTCACAGCAGCCAAGATGGCCACACACAGTGGCACGGGTGCATTTTGACATGTTCATGAATTCATGAAGTTCATGAAATAGAACTTTCTTGAGCAGAGCTGTCCAAAAGAACTTTTGGTAACAATGAAAACCTTCTGTTCTACGATGTCCAATTTGGTGCCAGTCATCACATGAGCGATTGAGCCCTAACAAGAAAGAGAAACTGGGGACCAGCAGGTGGCACTGTGGTTAAGGTGCTGGACACTCCCACGTGGCTGACCATGGTTCGAGTCTTAGACCTGGGGGCTTGCTTTCTCGCTTTTCAAAACTCTGTGTGTGTGTGTGTGTGTGTGTGTGTGTGTGTGTATGTATCTGTGATCAAATTAAAATAAATGAATAAATCAAATTTTTAAAAAAGAAAGGAACTGAATTTCTAGCTTTAATTTATTTTAATTCATTTCAATTTAATAGACACACGTGCCTGGGGGCTACTGTGCTGGGTAGCACTGTGTGTTGGCTAGAACAATGACAAAGAGCAAAGTGTGACTATCCGCAGTAACACGCTGAAACTCATTCAGTAAAAAAGACAGACCCCAAAGGCACCTAGTTCATCTTATATAAAGTTCAAAAATAGATGAAATTAAATGTTATGTTTAGGAATGAAAAATTAAGCCACGATGTTGCGAGATGCATGTTTAAGCAGTAAGGCTGCAGACAGGAACGGCGAGGACCCGAGAAAGTGCCGGGGACTCGCCGTGTGCCTTGTAAATGCCTCACGCTGAGGTTCACCTGATCACCTACCACAAAGCAAAGCCCATTTCATCACAACCAGACTTTTTAAAGGATTAATACACAAAATGCTTGGCTACTTTTTTGCAAATCCAGAAGTATTCTAAAAGTCCATGTTTATTTATGTAATTATTTATTTGAATTTTGTCAGAGAGTATATTTGTTTGTCAGAGAGAGACAGAGAGAAGCAGAGAGAGAAGCTGAAAAAGCAAACCCCCCATAGGGAATGGTCACCCCACAATCCCTTCTCCTCTATCTTTCCCTCTTTCGGGATTTTGGGCCTGCATATACACATACCCAGTGTGCTTTTCAAGCTGCTGGGTCTGGTACTCAAACTACAGTTAGCCATGTGAGTTCCAGCTGCCCCCACCACCGTACCACAGGCTGGCCCCACTGTTTTCTCTGTTTTTTTTTTTTTTTTTTTTTTTTTTTTTTTTTTTTTTTTTTTTTTTTTTTTTTTTTTTTTTTTTTAATGAAGAGTTAGTGTTCCACTCTGTAGAGTCAAAATTGTGGGTCCTGGGAACCCAGATTTTCAACAGCCCAGTGCCACTCTGCTGCATGGCCTGGTGTGAGCTGCTGGCTCCTTTATGAGACATGCTCCAAGGCTGAAGGCCCCAGAATCCTCTGTTCTAGAACACTGCGTCTCCACCCTAAACACCAGGGCCCCTCTGTGCTCTCAGCCCGCCCGAGTCCTGCGCAGTGGCAGCCCAGCTCTCACATCTTCCTCCCACACGGCCGTGGCAGGCCCAGTGGCTCACCGCTCATGTGAGTAGCTGGGGAAGGGCGGAGGGCATGAGTCCCTGGGATGGCTGAGGCGCTGGGTGGAAATGTGTGACTGAAAGGAGTGTAAGGAATCTCATCTGGCAGTGCAGCCAGTGGCATGGTGGTTCAGGCAGCTGGACCCCACATACTAACTGTGCAGAATAAGTCCCAGACTTTTCTTTAAATAGCTTGGGGGCGGGGGGGACATGCAAGAGCATGCATGCCCAAAACCCTGAGAAAAGCATGGAGAAAGGGGATTGCTGACGATCAGCCTCCTGGGAGGTGACCTCTCACTCTCTGTCTCTCGTGAACTCACATGCCTCATAGCATCAAAAGAAAAAAACCTAATTTGGGGTCAGATAGCAGCATTACTGGATGTCTGTGGGAGAGGTCCTGGGTTTGCATCCTCGGACTACCCGCAGCACGCCAGTTACACACATGCCTGTGATCGGGGCCGGCTGGGGTGCGGGAATGTAGAGTGAAGACCCTCTTGGAGATTACCCGTCTCTGCCTTTCGCTCTCCCTCTCTCAGAGGAAAGAAGGAAAGAGACCGAGGACCAAGGAGGCACCGGTTCTCACGCCTGCATCTCCCGGCTTCAGCCCCATGCAGTCATGGCCACGACACCCGTGGCCCGGTGGCCTCTGTTGACAGGACAGTCCTCACAGCCAGAAAGATGCAGCATGACGACCCACTGGGCAGCGGGCAGAGACATGCCTCCTCTGGGAACAGAGCAGGGTCCGGTGGTGGCCAGGGAGCCGCTTGCAGCCAGGTGGCAGCCTCCCTGTCTGGCTGGAGGCCAGTGAGTGCGGAGCAGGAGAGCAAAGCGGCAGGTGTGGGGGAGGCCAGCCTTCACCTGCAGGGGCACACTGGCGAAAGCAGGCAGGGCACAATGAGCCCTGCTGACAAGAAAGAGAGGCCGAGATCTCGTGTCCCGCTCTGTTTCCTGCTGCCTGCTTATCCCCACCCGAAGGTCACCCTCGTTAACCTGCCTAAGACAGCCATCCTTCTCCACATCCACTCTGTCCACTAATGACAGGACCCCTCCTGCCGCCTGGGCAGTCGGGCTGGTGACTGTGTGTGTGTGTGTGCGCGCACATGTGCATGTCCGCCTGCGTGTCTGTGTTGAGTGTGTGTGCCTCTGCAGCTGGACGTGTTTCATTTTCTCCTGGTATGTTATGCACTTACACAGTCAAAATTAATGGAATCAGGTTGAGATTCAGATGACATCACCCCGATGACTCACATCTTGATAGATGGATAGATTTCCCTCTCTGCATTCCTTTCAAGGTAACCTTGACTTGTCACCTAGCCGCTGGGGAATGGCAGGGAGCGGGGCTGTGTTTTTCAAGGATATTTGCCCTGGCGGTCATAGTTAACAGCCCCGGCCACGGGGGAAGGTAGCAAGAGGGCAGGGAGTCGCATGGCCGGTGCTCACCAGGGACCAAGGGGCAGCTAATCAGGGAGCATTCCCTGCACCAGAGCACACCAAGCAGCCCGTGTCCCTCCTTCAGGGAGGGACCCCAGGAGGCCCTCTCCAGGCCCCCAGCACTGTGCTCCCTCGCTGGAAATGACCTTTCCTCGGCAAGCCTTTTACTGAGCACCCTTTGGTCCTGGAAGGTAAACAGGTGCCGAGGGGGAAATAAATAGTCACTGCAGCTGGGAAATACTGCGACGACGGGACAGGGTGGCAATTATGCAATCATTTCCGCTACTAGAATCTCTTTGAGGAAAATTTTCATTGGGAAAATGCAGAGGAGAGAGGATGACTCACACTCTCTTAAGACTCAGCTCGCCCAGATCGCATGACTCCAGAGGTCAGGCTGACATGGCTGGGCAACCTCTAATTCTCAAAGGCAAAGGGCGTCAGTAACGTCCTCCCCTCTCTTCTCTTTCTGTTGAGCATTTTCCTACCTGTGCACCGGCTCCTTTCTCTGCCTAGGGTTTAGGGAGGTGTTTCTTCCTAAAACTTTAACTGCAGACATGGGGCCAAGGTAAGCAATCCAGGTTGTTCCAAGCCAGCTGCGAGTTTGTTCATCTTTACAGCAGCCTCGCTCCAGGGGCGCCCACCTGGCTCTGCGTGGCCAAGCAGGCAGCCTTCCTCCTGCAGGCCAGGGTGGTCAAGCCGGCCCTCACCACCAGGAAGCTGGACGTGGATACTCTGCCCTGCAGAGCTGGAGGGCCCTGTGACCGCCCTATCTAATCTCCTTATAGGTCAGCACAGAGCCGGAACGGTCACCCAGTGAGTAGCACTGAAGGAAAGAGCCCCGGGCTCCTGAGCCTGCAGCTCTGCATTCTGCCCCACCTCCTGCTCCGGCTTCTTGGGGTGCTCCTCCGCTTAGCAGAAGTGACGCACTCAGTCATTACAAGGTTGAGAGCTCCCTCTGGCAAATCTGGGAAGATGCCGGACCTGCAGGAAAGTGACGCATCCTAGGACATGGGTAAGGGGGGACAAGGGAGCAGGGGCATGTCTCACCATGTTCAAGAGCTCTGCCTGAGTCAGGAGTCTCTGACTCTCCATGCCTTGAGACCTGGCTCCATCAGTCTCCCGACATCTCTCAGTGAGTGCTGTCACCTGGAGGGGAGACTGAAGCCTCTGCTCTTCCCCTACAGAGCCATCAGCAAGGCCTTGTCCCCAGCCTCCTGTTGCTTCTTTCTAGCCTGTGGCTCTGCCTCCTCCTCCCTGGCTCTCTGCCGCCCTCCACCCTCCCTGGACCCATTCCATCCCTGGTGCCTATGCTCTCCCCCTTTTGTCAGTATCCCACCATTTTTTTTTTTAGAGGAATTTTTGCTATAGGTCATGTGTGCTCACCAGACAGAGAAACATAAAGTGAGAAGTCACCCCCAAGGGGGATGGCCACTGTGCAGTCCCTTCTCCTCCATTCTCCTCGTGGGATCTTGGGCATGCATGCACATGCGCCTAGCTTGAGTTTTAAGCCACCGGGTCTGGGACTCTAACTGCAGTCAACTACATGGGAGTCCTGTGACGTAATCATTAGGCCTTCTGCTGGTCCTGCATATCCTACCTTCGTATTAAGACCCATCTCAAGCACCTCGCCCTCCATGAAGCCTTCCTGAGCTCCCCAGCCAGAGCAGACATAGCCTTTCTTCCTGTGTTCCTCGTCCTTCCTGCCTCCCTTATCACGTGATGAGTGGGCTTCCCCAGCCAGAAATGAGCCAGTCTGCGATGGCATTCTCTAAGGGAATTCCTCTCTGGACCAAGCCCTCTTGGGAGGAGCTGGACCTGGAGTCATAGAGCTGCCTCCTTCGGGGTTGGATGCAAATAGAACAACATATGTGGCTCTTCCAAGTAGGCTTGCGTGAAACGGCAAACAGATTGGTAAAAATGAATTCACAGCCTCTGAGGGGAAACTGCTCGCTTACAGCAGAGGCCTGCCCAGAGCCCAGTCAGGCCCTACGAGAATTCCAGCTCCAGCGTCCAGATCCTCCCCCAGGGAGACCAGACCCATGGGAAGAGCTCTGCCCACTTAAATTCTCCTCTGCTCTTGCAAGACTGTGCCGGGCCCTCCGTGCCATGACCCGCAGGTGGGTGCTGGAGTGAGTGTAGGCCAAATAGCTCCCCTAGAGTGGGGTCTTGTCATCAGACTTCCTCCCCTGGGTTCCCTGCAGATCACTGGCTGCCTGCTTTGCCTCAGTGGGTGTAGCCGTGTGAGGCTGTAGCTCTCTGTATCTCTAACAAGAGATCTCTGTTTCTGAGTCTCTTTTCTCTTCAGCAGGAGCATTACAGGCATGGTTTTAACCAGATTTGGAAGGAATACACTTCTTGGGCTCTAAGTTCAAATAGAGGCCCCCTTGTGCTCTACAGTAGCGGTTCCCACGTCCGAGCTTCCCAGACGAAGTGCCTGTCGGTATGCCCCGAGTGCCTCTAGCCCAGCATGGTGCAGGTTGCAACAGCACCGAGCACATTCTGCCTTGTGGGAGGCAGACAGCATACACCCTCTCACCAATCCAGGGGTCAGCAGCCCCATTCTGCAGCAAGCAAAACCAAGGCTCAGAGTATGACGTGCATATGGTCAGAGAGGAAGTGATGGAATAGAACACATCCAGTCTTTCTGTCTTCGAAGCCTGGACACCACACTGCCTTCTCTTGGTAGCTTCTTGAATCTCTCTTCTCCACAAATCATAAAGCCCCCAAGAAACACCCCATACACTGAGACCATGGCACAAAGGGTCTGTGTCTCCTTCACCCACGTGCAGTTCCACAGCAGTGGCCAGGGACCCACTGAGGAAGCTGCACCAGGAGACGCTCTGGGGACTGACAGCATAGCTGGGAGGTTCCCAGAGCACTTGAGGCAATGAGTCTCCCCTCGGCTATTACTGACGGAGAGTCAGTGAGACACAGCCCACATGCCCAGCCCAGGGAAATCCGGGCACCGAGTCTGAGGCCAAAAGAAAGAACTCCCAGAGGTAAAACCTCAGAGCTGAAGTCGGCCAGTTGAGGAGACAGTGGGGGCAAGGAAACCATCCACATCTTTCAATAATCTGCCTCCCTTTCTCTTTCTACTCCCCTCCAGTCAATGTCCACCACGACAGAATCCAGGCACACAGCTGAGGGAAGGCCCTGTGTCCTGCCTGGCTGGCCCTAGCCTGACGACACCTCCAGGTCCCAGCTCCCCAAGCCCTGTCCTCCCAGACCTCAGAAGAGCCAGAAGACCGGGCTCCTAGGAAAGTTCTCCCCAAGGGCAAGGAGGGTACCCACCACACGCCTCCCTCTCTCTGTGGCCCCTGCCAAAAGCTCATTCTTCTGATGACAGGAAGAAGTTGCTTCCTCCTGTTTTCTAACCAGAACCGTCCTCCAACCCTAATAACAGGGCTGTTGAAATCAGCAGTTGCATTTTATACGGCCAGAGCCCCACAGACTAACATCAGCAGGTCAACCACAGAGCCGCATTTAGCAACGGCAGGTAGATTTAAGGAGAGAAACGGTACGGAGTGGGAAGTGGGCAGGCGGTCAGCCACGGACTTGACTTCCGAAGGTCCAGAGCCAATGCTGATGAGAGCCTGAGCCTCCCTAGCAGTAACAACAACGCCGATGTTAAAGGTGGTCCCGACTCCTCACTAGTGATTCCATTCTTCCCCGAATTCATCACTGACATGCATTTTGACCGACAGCATCTCCCTTAGTCCTGCCAACACCCTTACAAGGCAAACTTGACTATTATTAGGATATCAGAAAAGCCATGGCATAGTCTTCTGCTTTTCTATGTAGAAACGCATCGTGCCTCTTCCACTGACCCAATATTTTCAGAGAAGGATAGTGGAAAGATCCTAGGCCTCAGACTCAGAGCCTGGGCTTCAACTCTCGTTCTCTCTGTCCACTGGGCCACTCTGCCTCCCAGATGGCGAACACCTCCACTAAAACACGGCCTGGAGAAGCACGGGGTGGGATGTCACTGCTTGCGGCCTTAGAGGACAGTTTCAAGGGCAGCAAGGCAGAGGCACAGGGCCTTGTTCTTTCCAGTGTGCACCTGAAGGGCTTGTTCCCACCTGGGATGTGCTGGCGGCAGGCCTGCCGCTGTCAGGACAGAGGTACGTCTCCTCCCTCGGCTGCTGACAGCTGTTTATTACCCTGAGTAGGTGTGGTTGCAGCAGACCATCTGTCTGGCGAGCTCATTCGGGTCAGAAAGAACGGCTTTAGATCAACCACTCTAAAACCAAAATCATCTTTGCAGGAAAACACCCTTCAGCATCTGTGGCCCCAGCAATTTATGCCACTGTTCAAATCGCTCAGTTACTGGGGATGAAACGTGTAAATAAGTCATCTCAGTGGTTTTACCAGGAAGCTACATTACTGAGAATTTAAGATTCTGGTGGGTAGCTTTTCTCAAAGTGTGTTCCAAGGATATATTTTGCAAAGGAAGCCTGTTAGGGGGTAACATGTGTCTCCTTCAAAAGATAACCCCTGGGACCTTTCCATGTGACCTTATTTCTGAATATATAAGCAAGTAAATATGAGGTCATACCAGATGGAGGGGGTGGGTGAGCTTAGCCCAGTAGGACTGGAGTCCTTATAAGAGGAGAGAGACACAGGAGGGTATCACGTGACAACAGAGGTGCAATGGGAGATGCAGCTCCAAGCCAATGAGTGGCAAGGATCACCAACCACCCCAGAAGCCAGAGAGAGGCCATCACAGATTCTGCCCCAGCACCTCTGTGAGAACATGGCCCTGCCCAGGCCTTGACCTCAGATGCTGGCCTCTGAAACAATAGCTCTTGTTTTCAGCCACCCAGTTTTGGCACTTGGTCATGGCAGCCCCAGGAGGCCTATTCCAAAGAACACCTTTAGATCAACCACTCTTAAACCAAAATTATCTTCACAGGAAAATACCCTTCAGCATCTATGACCCCAGCAACCTCTGACACTGTTCAAATTGCTACTCAAATGGGCCTATTCCTTGGCCTATTCCAAGGTCTATGGTCAAGTAAGCTTTGAGAAATGGTGGTTCACCAACATCCCTCAACTGGGAGACCTTGAGGAAACACCCGGCCCCCTCCCCCATGGACCAGTTAAATCACCATCGCTGAAGGGTGGATAATTTTTTTCATTTTTCATGTTTTGTTTTGTTTTGTTTTTGCTATAGGCCGTGTGTACTTGCCAGAAAGAGACAAGGAGAAATAGAGAGACACAGAGAGAGGGAAAGTGAGAAGTCACCCCCCTCAGGGGGAATGTCCATGCCAATCCCTTCTCCTCCATTCTCCTCTCAGAATTTGGGGCATACACACACACACACACACACACACACACACACACACACTGTGTTTTTCAAGCTGCTGGGTCTGGGACTTGAGCTGTGCAGTCAACCATGTGGGGTCTAGTAGCTTAAGCACCACCCCACCTTCTGGTCCTGAAGGGTAGACAGAATTCTAAAAATATTTCTTTAAGATACACCAGAGGGTTATGACGTACAACATGGTAGGAAACTACGCAGTTGAACAAAATGGGCTGTGTTTCTCAGCACCTCTACTATGGTATGAATTACCAAGAGGAGACGTTTAGGAAGCAGGAACTATTTAGGAAATGAACTCCATCACATGTACCGAACACCCTCTCAAAGTCACTTGTGCAAAATGTTCTCTGGAAAACTCCGCTGCCTTTTATTGGCTTCTATGGTGGTCTCAGAGGGTGACTGGTAACATCTGACTCGAAATATTCCCAGGCGACATTTATTTTTATCGTGTTCCATGTTACAAATGTGGTCTCTTTCCCCATGTATGTACACTCTAGAAAAGTCAGCTCTTCTCACCAAGGATGTGTGAAATCCTAGATCCAAATAGTTCACTGTATGTTATCAACAGACCCCATCACTTCCGTTAGGACACATTGAGCTCATCCTCCATCTCACTGAGTGACAGAGCATATCACTCTGATTAGCCAGCTAACCCTGGTTAGCTCTGCTCATTCCCACCAAGACTGTAACTTTAAGTAGCCATTGTTCAATCTCTTTCAGAGTGGCAAAGATATCATAAACGTGTGTGTGTGTGTGTGTGTGTGTGTGCGTGCGTGTGCGTGCCCATGCACGTGCATGTGCATGCTTGTATGCGTGGGCACCCACAGTTGTTTATGTAAGATGTCCCAAACTCAGGGACTTCATCCATCCCACCGCACACACACACACTCTTAATTCGTGGTTCACAGATTGAGAGTCCACAAACTCAGAGAGGGAAAATGTAGACCTTTAGAGTTTCCACTCACTTCCTTTCATTACGAATCCACACTGAGAGGATTCGCAATGCCTCTGACTTTGTCACAGATGGAAATCATGGACATAAGGGTGCATCACATGGCGGGGGTTGCAGGCATCTTAGAGTATCATTATCTACAAATTCGTGGTGGGTAGACCTTCTGCTAGACTTAGGTACTTCATGCGTTAATGAGAAAGCACAGTCATTGTTTATCACACATTTTTGTTCACTATTTCAATCACTGTTTTTCAATATCATCTGTTCCTTTTTGTAATCTTGTCTACTTGACTCTGCATTTCAAAACATCACTTTGGTTTACAGGATTCACCTGAGGACCAAGGGCTCCATGGCACAGAAGAAAAGCTGACCCCTGACCTCGATCATCTAGGTGCGCAGGGTCAACTGGGGAAGGACTGAGAACACACTATGCAGGGCTCATCCTCACAGAGTCCAGCTGGGCTGGTCAGAGACAGGACCAGGAAGTGCATTTCTAAAGCAAACCATGAGGTACGGGTGCAGTCGCTTGGGGGATTACACTTAAGAGTGCTGGCCGTGCTCTTACACTTACTCTTGGGGCAAATGAGGCAACCGGAGGCAAGTCCTTCGTTAATGTTGTCTTAACTACTTGTTAATTATTTGGGGGGTTGGCACTTCATTATAATGTCATCAGCACACTCAGACGTCACAGCACGGCTGTGTAAAAGTCCTATGCACTCCTTATCAAAATGTTCTGAATAATATCACCTTTCTACCTGTACATATCTGTGCAGATCCCTGGTAGAACTTTTTTTTTTTTTAAGTTTGTTTACTTATTTTGAGAGAGAAGCATATCCAGCAGGGTCTCCATGCCACAATTGGCCACAGTCCCAGCCAATCTGGAAGAAAGGCCCCCATGGGTGGGTGCAGCATGCACACGGAGGTCCTGGGACCTCCCCACGGGAGTCCAGCTGTGCCCCCACTGTGCTACTGTTTGGTCCCTGGTTGACGTTTGACTGAGCTTAGATCACAAAACACTGTGCTGCTCTTGAGCAACCTTTACAATAAAAACCTCTGACCACTGGTAATCTGAAATGACTTTCCCCGTCACATTAGTCATGAGCAGCTGTGGTGCTAATTCCCAGGCATGTGGAGTGCAGGAGCTCGGGGGTCTGGCAGCCTCCACCGAGATCTCAGAGAATCCATTGAAAAGCACGGAGTGCAGGCAGAGACCTGAGCAGGGACAGAGCCCCCGACAGCCTTCACTGGGTAGTGCCATGTGGAAGTGTGGGATCAGGGCAGAAAGGAGCCACCAGGAGGGCTGTGTCTAGTGGAGCCACACGAGTAGGACAGCCCTTGAGACCTTGGAATTGAAGGACATCCAGGAGCGTGCAACAGCCGCCTGGGAAAACTACAAGCACTGAACTTCAAGAACAGCCACAGGGCCACAGCCAGCTAAGTCTCGGGGTAGGGCTTCCCAGGGCCTGGGGCCCCACCTCCACTCAGATGTGGGACACTGAGTCCAAGGAAATCATTTTCAAGCTTTGAGAGCTAAAGCCTACCTTCTTGGGTTTTGCACTTGCTTGGGGTCTGTTATTCTTTTCTTTTAGTGTAATGAGAATTTCTACCTTATCCTTGCCCTGCCATTATATCTGGGAAGCTACTAATATTTTTTCTTTGCTTTTATTTATTGCCAAAGAGCACATGTTCTCACTAGACAGAGAAAGAGAGAGAGAGGAAAAAAAAAAAAAAACCATGATCATGCCACACTTCCTGCCCCTCCACTCCTCCTCCCACTAGGATTTTTGGCATGCACACTGAGCCCAGTGTTACTTCAAACCACACAATCCAGGATTTAAACTGTAGTCCGCTATGCAGATCTGGCTCCCGCCATCACTGAGCTGCAAGATTGGCTCAAATATTTTGATTTTTACAAGTTCACGTCTGACTAGAGTTTGTCTGACTCATGGATGAAACTTAGGAATTGGACTTTTGCATTGGTATCAGAACAAATTAAGACTTTTGGAACTATTGAAATGGTGTGTGTGTGTGTGTGTACACACACACAAACATACATATATGTATGAAAGAAAGAAATGAACTTGGGGTCAAAGGAAGAGTGCTATAGTTTGGATGATGGTTTGTTCCCAAAGCTTTATGTCCTGGAAGCTTGGACCCCGTGTAATGGTGTTGGGAGGTGTTGAGAGCTTTAAGAAATAAGACCTAATGGGAAGATGTCATCACATCAGCTGGGGGACGTGAGTGGGACAAACAGAGCAAGTTGAAAAGCCTGTTTTCTCTCTGTCTCTATCTCTATCTCTGTCTCTGCGTGCAGTCCCTCACCTGCCTGTTATTCCTGGCTATATCATAACATTGTACCAGAGACTGGTCAGATGCTAGCCTCATGCCCTCAGACTTTCCAGTTACCACAACCGTGAGCCAAATAAACCTCTATTCATTATAAACACCCAGTCTCTCTAGTAGTGCAATGACAGATTAATACAGGAAATTGCAGACCCAGTTTTATGTCTCATCTCTAGACGTCATTGAGAACATAAGATCATGCATCTCTGGCCAAATATTTTGAAGAACATTTGCTATTTTTCATTCAAACCACACTAGAAGTCTTCATTTCCTATCTCTGAGACCCATTGTTATGGCAACAACAACAAAAATGCCAAGGTTTGCAAGTGAGCTTTAGTATGAAACTCATAGCAGAGAGAACAGATGAGAAAATACATTTTTAAGTCTCAAGTCCTGGCATACCAAGTGCCACAACCCTAAGGGGGTCTTAGCATAAAGTTCATGCTATAAATAATAAATCTAGACTAACTGGTAAAGCTCCAGCCTTCCCTGTCCTGACCACAAGCTAGAGAACAGGAATGTGTAGAGAGAAGCAAAAGACCCAAATTGGTGAATATCCAGAACTCTGAGTTCTGTGCCTCCTTCCCAGCCCCACACCCATGGGATTATGGATCCCAGAGAAGCAAAGACCTGGGTGCAGATCCAGCCATACACATGGGACCCCTATCCCTCATGTCAGCGTGCAGGGCAGCTGTAGTGAAAAAAGGTTCCTAAGCCAAAGAAAAGAGTGCTAGAGACATCCCTGAGTAACGAGGAGAGAGCTCAAAGATCCCTTTCTCCTGATCTCAACACAGCTGATGGAGGGCCAGTAGACCCAAAGAGCCTCAGTGGTTTGGACAAAAGGTGTGCTGGCTAATCCTGGCACAGACTGATACCAGAAGGTAGGCAGGAACACCTCACAGTGAAGAGGAATTACATTCGTAGGCCCCAGAAGCAGGTATGCAACATGGAACTTCCTCAAGTTTCCATAACGCAGCTCGTTTTCTGTTCGAAGCCTCTGTCCCACCTCACAGCAATAATTTGCTTCCAGTTAATTCAGAGCTTTCTAGCCCATTACGTAATTCTCCCTCCTCTGCCCTTGCTCACTGAGATTACCCCTGTGTTCTGGGAAGCCGACAGAGTGTAAGGACAGGGAGGAAGCTATGGTTCAAACATTTGTGTCCCTTCACAAGCCATGTTGAAACACTCTCCAGTGCAACAGTATTAAGAGGTGAGTCCTTTAGGAGGTCATGAGGTCACAAGGGTTCCATTCTCATAAATGGGATTCATGTCTTTATAAAAGGGCCTGATGTTTGACCCTTTGTGACCTTCCGCCTTTTGCTGTGGGGGGACATAGCAAGAAAATTGCAGGAAACAGGCCCTCACCAGAGATTTACTCTTCTGGCACCTTCGCCTTAGACTTCCTGGCCTCTAAAACTGTGAGCAATCAACTTCTGTGGTTTATGAGTTAGCCAGTCTGGAAAACTTTTGTTATAGTGGCCTGCATTCACGTGAGAGATACACCACCAGTTATGCGGGGGCATCCCCTCACTCGTGTACTTCTCAGCATCACTCACCCCCTCCAGATAACTCCTGGAGGGCCAGTAGCCTTTCCTGAGAGGCACACAATGGCCGTCCTCCATTGCTATGTCAGTGTCTCCTACGCCAGCCGAAAGACTTGGTCCAGTCTGGCTCCCATTTATTCTTTCCAGAAACACTGCCCTGTATCCTTTGGCTCTTCAACTCTTTATCCCAAGCAACCCTTTATTTCAGAGATCTATTTTATATGTTATATGTGTTATGTTTTAGAGATCTATTTTTTAACAGCAAATTCCATCTAGACATTGATGGTTTTGCACATATGCTTCTAAGGATAGGGACTGGGCTGAGGGGAGGAAGAGGCGAGAGGGAGACAGCAGAAGGGTTATCAAGAATAAGACACAATTTGGGCCAACCTCACGGCCTGGTGGTTAAGGGAACCAGATCCCACGTGGCCTACTGTGGTTCAAATCCTAGCCCCAGCAGCTTGAAAAACACGGTGGGCACATGTGTGTGTGTGCACCCCAAATCTCGACAGGATGGCGAAATGGAGAAGAAGGGATTGCAGCAAGACCACATCCCACTGGTGGGTGTTCTCCCTCTCCCTCGCTCTGTCTCTCTGTCTCTGTATGACAAGTGCATGAAACCCCTGGCAATGTAGAAGAAGAAAAAAATAAGAAAAGAGGAAAAGGAAGAAACAGCAGAAGCAGCAGCTGCAGACGCAGGTGACATAAAGACACAATCGATGCTTTCAGCTGTATTCCAGGGACACATCTAATTGCCAGTCTTACCCCTTCCCCATTATTTTCCAACTTCTGCCCCGACCTATTTGTTTTATTCCCTTGGATTTCATATATAAACACACATGCATGTGCACATGTGTACATGCGTGCTTGAGGAGACAGGGATACTTGCTCAGATCTTTTGTAGATAAAGTGAAAAGCGGGTAACAGAATGTACCACGTCACAGGAAGGGCTAAGTTGTAGCTATGAGCCCCACCTTACAGATAATTAACAGGTGCTCTCTAAGTAGTATTCTGCCTATTTGTGCAGCTGAGGAAATGAAGAATCTAAGAGTTCAAGTCTCTTGTTCAACAGGAAATGGCTAATGTGTGGAGGAACCAGGGCTCAAAACTAGACCTCTTTGGCCCAGGTTGGTGGTGTAGTGAGTAGCAAACTAAACTGCAATGCTGGAAGCTATGTGGTTGACCATGGGTTCGGATCCCCTGGTGGGCATGAAATACTACCAGTGCATGCACACACACCCCAAATCCCGACAAGCTACAGAGCTAGGGAAGGGGAATCATGGCAAAATGAAACCCTGCCAAGGATTCTTTCTGTCTCTTTCATGCACACTCTATAATGGATAAAATAAATGAATATTTTTTAAAATTAGACCTCTTCTGTCCCTAAACTCTATGGTCTTTCCACTGTCACACATCTGTCCCTCTAAAACGTCCTCAAATGACTCCACATTCAAGTAGCCATGGACTCATTACACACTTGCTACCAGGGTGTTAAGATGGATCTTCAGATGATGTTTCTAAAGAATTTTGAGTTTCCAGGTGAATATTCTTGTTGAAAACAGCTGTATTGTCAGCTCTTAATTATTGGTGACAGTGCAAGGCAGGGATTGAGCAGTTGAAAGAGACTCATAATTAATCCCCTCCTCTGAGTGAAGAGTCTCCTCCTAGTGCTTTGCCTGTCGGAGCTGCCCACAGGGGATCCGAGCTTCCTGAGAGGCTCAGCTCCCAAGATCGAAGCTGCAGAGCTGCCCAGCTCCATGGTCTGCACTGACGCGGCATGGAAAGAGCGCTCCGGACCCAGGGGTACCTTACGGAGAGTGGAATGACCCCGATCAGAGAACTTCAAGGCACAGCATCTAACTGCAAATGAGGGCTCAAATCAGAGCTGTGGGTCTCAGAGGCTGAAGTACTAGCGGCTTTTATTCAGTCAGCAGCGCCCTGAGCAGGGACTTCTCAGATTGTCCCTCAGACAGTCCGAAAGGATGGTAATCCCAACTGTCTAGCCAACTCTTTGGGGTTTTTGTTGGTTCTTCCCGAGGGTCATTGTTGAATTAATATTCGCTTTAAGTCTGCATCCCCAAGAGGAAAACCACCACCACCCCTCCCCAGATCTTGGCCAGTAACAGTAGGAATGGGAGAGAAAGCAAGAACCCTGTTTCTTTTTCATAGAATTGGTGTTTCCAGAGCCTCCAACGTTTACTTGTGCTTACTGAGCAACAGGTAATAATACCACAATCATGAAAGCCTAAGAGGCCACATGCTCTCCTGTCTGTGGCCCCAGAGCTTACAGAGGGATTTAGAGCTTGCGAAAGGGGAAGGCTGGCAGATGTATAACCAACATGGCACAGGTCGGAATAGCACCAAAACCACACAGCTGCTCCTCGGAGCATCTGCCTCTGCACCAGCTCCAACGCACACGAATTTGACACAATCCCACATCTCTGACGGCGCCCAGTTTAGCCAGCCAGCTCTGGCATCTGACACTGAGCTGGACCAAGACGTATCTGAACCAATAACATTTCAGGCACCGGTACGAATGCAGAATGAGTGACAGCGGCGAACAACCACCACAGAAAGGCCGAGAGAAGACCGAACGTGGCCCAACATACCTGCCAGCTGACCAGTGGTGTCTCAGCTGCGTGCTCCTCCCCGACTGGTCTGAGAAAGTTTCTAAGGTTCCGGAGGGGCTCCAATTTCTTCGTTTTTAGATCTGCCCTGGCATGAGTGTCTTTGACCCTCCTTCCATCGCTGCGATCTTAGCCAGAGCCAAGGAGGCCTTTTTCGCTTCATTCCAGCTACCGATGTGATCGGAAACGGCTCCGAGGCTGGCATCAGGGAGCTTGGTTTTAGTTATCTATTAATAAAATAACCAAAAGAGAGAGAGGAGAATAGGTATAAATAGAAAATCAAGAGGAGGTGGTCAGCACAAGGCTTCCCCAGAAACAGGCCTCTTGCAAAACTATTCAAACGGTAACAGAGACTTTCCCTGGAAGAGAAGAAGGCAGCAGGAGAAGCTCCAAACTCTGTGTGTGGACTCGGTCCCCAGTGGCTGGCGTCTGACCCCAACTGGCTAGTCATCTTCTGGGGAACTAAGAAATCGAGCCAGGCAAGTATCCTGAGATCTCCTGTCTCCAAGAAAAAGACCAAAGGAAGGAGGGAAATGCTCACCTCGTCCCCGCTGTCCCCCTCTATGTGGGCTTGAGGACCTCTGACCCACTGTTGTCAGGTACCCCCCCGGCCTGTGTGCTTCCAACTACAGATACCATGAGGGGATGCCGAGACCTCCAGGGGCTTCTGGGCTGAGCCTAGGTGACTCCACCCTCTGCCGACTGCTCCCAGGCTCTGTCCAGTTTGCACAGAGGTAGCTCAGCCCCAAGTCAGACATGTTCATGTGGACTGGATATCAGAGATGCCCAGCAAAAATACTGAGCTTGTAGGGAGCCTCGAACTCACAACTCAGGGAAGGCCTAGAGAGGGAGAGAGGGCCCCCGATCTGGCTAACCAAATTTTCCGTTGGCCTGGAAGAAGGTGGGCTCGGAATAAAGCACATCAGAACTGGAGGGGCAGCGCTTCCCTTGCGCCTCATGGAGTAGAGTAGCTGACCCCACCCCAGCCCTCGCCGGGCTTGCCCTCTCTGCTTCGCCGTCTGCGCTCCCCCGGTTCCCTGCCCTCCATACCGCACTCCTTCCAGACACCCCAACCCAACTGACCCCAGACATTCTGAGGCCGGTCTGCTTCTGAGTTGCAGGGCCAACACTATTCGGAAGCCACTGTTTCAGGGGTGACCCCTCACTACACTATGTCAGGGCCTCGAGGTGCTGTCCAGACCCCTGTGGCCTGCAGCACTGAGCTGGCTCTGAACGCTCAAAAACGCCTTCCCCATCCAACCACAGCTCCTGCCTCGACATTACAATCTCAGTCCTCCGAAGAGCTTAGTTTTGTCCCCTTTTGTCCCCTCATCTGTCATTCACACGGATCGAAGCTGGTATGTGATTATAAAGTAACGAGACTGACTTTTACACCAACTGCAGACTTTCTGAATCCAGATGAGCTGGCCTTCAGAAACGTCACCGTGGGCAGCTGCCCCCACACACCAACGGGGCTGCCGCCCCAGACACCAAGACTGGAACTGCGCCATGGAAGTGGCTTGCAGGGACAATCAGTCAATTAGAGAAGAATGTCCATCCCACACTCGGTGGCACTCACCGCTCTCTAGTGTGGCCCGTGTTTAGTGTGTCAGCCTGCCCTGTCGCCATGTTCTTCCCCAGGGCACTGTCTCCCGCGTCTGTTCCCAGGCCACGCGCAGAGCCCGGCTTCCAGGAGACAACTCATCAAGGCTCAGGAAGCACGTGGTGGGCTCCTCGGGGGCCTGAGGCCTCTGTTCTCCTCCCTTTCCTCCGTCTTCCCAGACACCCAGTTACCTACATTCTCCCTCTCTTAACGCTTAAGTCGCAACAGGAAATACCCAAGGAGGGAGCCAGAGCTGACCCCAGGGCACGGCAAGGCTGAGGGTTGTACCCTTCGGGGCAGGCCACTCTACGTGTGGTGAACAGCACCCCCAAACCTCAATGACTAGAAGCCACAAAGGCTAATTGCTAGCTCTTTCGTATAGGTGAGAAGTGTGGGGGTGGGGTGAGGGCTTTGTTCGATGTCATCGTCACTCAGGTCCCAAAGAGATGACGGCGCTCAAGAGACAGCAGAGTTCACATAGTACTGGCAGGAAGGAGAGACTAGAGCAACTCAGCCATCAGAGATTAACGCCAGTGACTAAACCATCTACTAGAAATTACATAAGCTCTTCCCCCACAACCTACCATGAGCCCAGGGTAAAGGGCGCAGGGAGATCTTTGGATCCTTCCTGTGCCCAGAAGGATAGGACAAGATCAAGGCAGCCTTATGCCTCAGGACAGCCCTCAATGCTCGTCCTCCACACCCACACTCACACAGCTACTGCCCAGATCTCCTGGATCCTTCCAGAAAGGTCTATGCATGCACAAGCAGCAGCAGCCAGGGCAGCCATGGGCTAGACCACAAGGGAACACAGGCACGCCCCCTTTAGCCACAGCTTCACCCGCACCTACCTGTAGGCTCTGCCCGTTGTGTCATGACCCTGGGGCCCAAGGATTGGCATCTCTAAGGACAGATTCCCTGGGGGTGTCAGCTCAAGTGCAAGGAAAAATTTTAAAAGCCCTCTAGCCCAGACAGGAGGTCGACACAGCAGGTGAGCGAGAACAGCATGTGGCACATTCATACTGCAGTGCCCTGGGGAGTGAGCCCCAGAACCCCTTCCCTCACACAGTCTGGGCTGCACTGACGCTGCACTCAGCTGGTGGCTCTCCTCGGACAATGGAACAGCAGCGCACGCAACGCCGGCCAGGCATCTTTAAAGCCCCTGCACAATGGGGCTTGCCCTCTTGAAATGCCGCCACCACCCTGGAGAAAGCACAGGCTTTTCCCTAGAGAGGCCACGTGGGAGAGCGCGGAAGCACCTCAGTCAGAGCCCCAGCCAACTGGATAATGTGGGAGCGAGGCATCTGGACCAGCCAGTTCCAGATGAACTGACGACGGCCTGCAAGCCGATGACGGAGCACAGCCAACCTCATGTGGAACAGAGATAAGCCATCCAAGCCCAGCCTGCCCAGATCACCGAACCGCAGACGTGAGAGCAAATAAACAGTTCTTGTTCGAAAGCACACACACTCGGAGTGATCTGTTGCACGGCATTGGATAACTGCTAGGCAACGTGTATCTAGAAGGGGGCAACCCATAACACAACAGAAACGTGTGGCATCAGCTCTGGGGCAGGGCAGGCACACCAGGGCTGGTAGCGAGGGCTGGGGCACGGGAACAGTCCCCTGAAATGCTAAAAAGGTAATGAGGAAAGGCTAGGAGAGGCTGCAGGGGGACAACCATGTTAGGTCATTGACAAAACATTGCCTGCGATAACACAGAGGAGAGACAGTACGTACTGAACTGACCGACTCCGAGAGGAAGGCCTCTAGACAGAACGCTCAAAGCATCAGGTGGCTGGTTTTGCTGCTTTTGAGAAGGCGCTTCCAGCGCGAGACGGGCTAACAAATAAGCCGTTTGGTTCTCGATCAGGTTTTAGAAGAAACATTGAAGAAAGGACTCAGATTTTGACAGTTTAGAAAAATTAAGCTGTTCTCATCTCCAGTTTCTCCAGCTCAGACAAAAGCTGACCTTGGCATGAAGATCAAATCAGGAGCATACTTCTAAGACCCTTTAATAATTCTCCCAGAAGACCCTCTCAGCCCATCACAGGGTCTTCTGCGGCCCATGAAGGCATTGTCCGCAGTAGGATAATACGGCCCAGGGAAGACGCCTGTGCCCTAAAGAATTATGAAGGAAGCCCTGCAGCGTGGAGTAAACCCAGGAAGATTCATAAGAAGTAAAACAATCTAAAGATAGTTTCGTCAGTAAACCGCTGCCTGGTTGGACTGAAAGAGAAGGAGGCCAATCAAATGGAAGAGAGATCCCTGGTCTTCCACTTTCTATAAGCAAGAACCGGGCTGAGAAAGCTACTCAGCTTCATTTGTGGGTTATTTCCTGTGGAAAGCTAAGTCCATCTCAGAGAGTAGAAACAAGAGCCCAGAGGGGAGATCTAAGGGCCCCAGTCAACAATGGGCTCGGGATCACCCTAGGGAGCAGAACCAGGTGCCAATCAAGGAAGTCTGACTCTTCTAAGGGAAGCTGACACGTGACCAGCTAGAATTCAGAACTACTGTGGACCAGCAACTGCTTCATGATCCCCAACCTCTTCGTTTTAAAGAAGAGTGTTGGCCCAGCCGTGGCAGTGCATGCTGCTATGACACCAGATTTTGCATGCTGGGGCCACACGAGAGGCCTGGGTTCAATTCCCAGACCAACCTGAAAGGCTAGGCCGGTGGGTGCATATGCCTGCAATCCCAGAGACTCAGGAGGCTGAGCAAGAGGGTCGTGACACAGTGAGACCTTGTAGAAATGTAGGAGTGGGGCTAGACGGTGGCCTGGAGGAGAGGCGTGGTGCCCTGTGAGGCTGGTCCTCAGGGAGACCTCCCCTAGTGCCCCAGGCACCTGCCCATTGCCCAGAGGTGGTGAAGCCGGGGTGGATCACAGCATCAAGACCTTGTCAAGGGTGCTGTCTCTGTCTCACTAATAGAATAAATAAAAATGCTTAAAAACAAATAGAAGGGGGCCAACAGGTGGCATAGTGGTTAAGGTACTGGACTCCTACAGATCAAGTCCCAGACCCCTTGAAATTCATACAAGGGGTGTGTGTCTCCAAAATCCCAAGAGGAGAATGCAGGAGAAGGGACAGCAGCATGGCTATCCCCCCTGGGGTGGTGATTTCTCACTTTTTTTCTGTCTCTCTGGAGAGCACACACACCCTTATAGCAAAAATCTCTCTCAAAAAAAAAAAAAAAAAAGGAAAGGAAAAAATAAATAAATAAATAAAGTTTTGGGGGCATATCCAGGTCCTTTCCCACTGCCGTGTTTTAGGAACATGGGGATACTTCTGTTCTGAGTTCAAAGTCTCTAGATCAAGAGAACCTGAGAATCTACACGGAGTGGTCTTATCTTCATCTGAACTTGATACAGACCATGAAATGACACACTTCAGAAGATCACAGTGAGGTCAAACTCTTAGGGGACGTGGCCAGGGTGAGTGTACTCTGAATGTGGCAGGGAGTCTGTGCTGAGGCCAGAGGACAGCCTGCACTGCCCTGTGTGATGTGACTCTGCAGCCCCTTCACCAAGAGAGGAAGCCCACCACCCCCCTTCGATCCTTAGATGGCCTCGTGACCTGCTTTGATCAATCCAATGCAGCCGAAGTGATGCTGTGTGGCCCAGTTCTCAATGACCCAACAGCTCTCTCTCTCATCTTGGAAAGTGGCTGACACCAGGCAAAGAAGAGCAGGGGCCAGCAGGTGGCATGGAAGTCAAGGCTCATGGGTTCCCTCATGGCCCCGTGCAGTTACAGTCCCAGACCCAGTGGCTTAAAAAGCACACCAGGCACATGTGCATGAATGCCCCAAATGCCCAAGCAGAGAATGGGGGACAAGGAATTGTGGTGTGACCATACCCCTGGAGGGTGCTTTCTCACTTTCTCCCTTTCTCTGTCTTCCTCTGTTTCTCTCTGACAAGCATATGTACCCTATAGCAAACTATAAAAGGAAAAAGTGATTATCCTGGGAAGAAGAGAAAGGCTCCGTGGGGGAAAACCAGGTCCCCAACCAGAAGCCCCAGGTGAGGACGCATGAGTGAGGCCAAGTGTGGGAGTGACTTCATCTTGGGTCTCCCAGTCTCCATGGGGCTATTGGATGGCTGCAAACACAAAAGGAACCCCTGACACCACCAGAAGAACCACCCAGCTAAGCCCAGCCCACATTTC
This sequence comes from Tupaia tana, assembly GCA_026018925.1. Lineage (NCBI taxonomy): Eukaryota > Metazoa > Chordata > Mammalia > Scandentia > Tupaiidae > Tupaia > Tupaia tana. Next base: position 38,491,879 of record JAKSZU010000021.1, read on the forward strand.
AGAACAAAAGCAAATAGACGATGATTGTTTTTTTAAGACATTATTTTTATGTGGTCTATTACACATGAATAATAATGGAAATGTCCGGAAACAGACTAATGGCCCAATTTGTGTGCTCACATTATATAAGGGCCAGTCAGCCACAAAGACTCCACCCTGCGCGGTCTTATTTGATTTCCTCCCTGCTTTGAGTGGCGGCTGTTACTGTTATCTGCATAAAGAGTCAAAGACTCGGGAACCAGCAGTTAACGTAATGGCTATGTCGCTGGACTCCCACGTAGTCGACCGCGGTTCGTGTCTCGGACCCGGTGGCTTACAACTCACGCCGGGCGCGTGTGCGTGCGTGCCCAAGATCCCGAGAGGAGAATGGAGGAGAAGGGATTGCGGCGTGACCATCCCCCCTGGGGGGTGATTTCTCGCTTTCTGTCTCTATGTCTCTCTCTGTCTGTCTGGCGAGCGCACGCGCCCTATAGCGAAAAACTTCTCCAAAAAAAAAAAAAAAAAAGAAAAAGAAAGTGTAAAAAAAAAAAAAAAGAGTCAAAGACTCAGAGAAGTTAAGCATTTGCTCAGGGCCAGCCATGCAGCCACTAAGTGAAGCAAGAGCCAAGTTTTCTAATTCCAAAGCCATAATATTGCTCGTTTTGTGTTTTGTTTTTCTTAAGAAGTATTTGTTTGTCTGCTATAGGGTGAGTGTGTGGGTCAGAGAGACAGAAAGCAAGAAATCACCCCCCAAGAGGGGATGGCCATGTCACAACCACTTCTCCTCTTGGCATCTTGGGCATGCATATACGCACGCACGTCCAGCATGAATTTTAAGCCAGGTCCAGGACCCCGAACTGCGGTTGACCACGTGGGAGCCCAGCAACATAACCATTACACCATCCGCTGGTCCCTACCACTTGTCTTTTAAGTGCAAAGTCTGTGGATTTGGAGAAGCTGAACCTGAGGAGTCGCACTCCAGCAGCAGCATCTGCTTCTGAACCCGACGCGGATGGGGAGAGCATGGACTTTGAGCTGGACGCCATCCTGAGATGGTTGTAACATGGTGCCTCTAAGACGCTTCAGTGGGTTCAATAGCCGGCTGGGCATCTCCTACATGGCCATGGGCACAGCCAGGAAAGGGCACCATCTGACTGAGGTGGGTGGCAAGAAGTCTAGGCTACCAGGTCTTGCAGACCCACGCCCTCTGGTCCTACTCGGACTCAACTCCAGGTATCGTGTTTTCTCCCGTGATGGATGACTGGGGGGCCCATCCGACTTCACCACTTGGCAGGTCTGGCAGAGCCCATTCATAGCAGACAGCCCTGCATGCATCGTCACAGCATCTGCGGCCAAGTGTGCTGTCTCTACCAGGATCAGTGATGTGCCAAGGGCTAGTTCTCAAAGGGTGCATAGTTCCCTCCTGCAGATGGGATGACGTCGCTCCAGAGTCCGGCATTCTGACCCCCCCCCCCGCAGAGCTTGCCTTGATTCAAAGCCACCCACCTGCTTTCCTCTCCAGCCAATTATTCCCTGGCCCCTTTCATCTTATTCTTTTTATCTTAAGGCTCTATTCACTGACCTATATAACATGTATTTGTTTCCTAGGTCTCACATAACAGTGTCACCAAGCACAGAAATTTACAGTCTTACAGTCCAGAAGGCTAGAATCAGGTCATGGTGTAGTAGAGTGGGGCTTTGCAAAGACAGAGGAGAATCTGCTCCTTCCCTCTCCTAGCTCCTGGTGCTGGCCATCTTGGTGTTATTGTCTGGGGGTAGCATCATCCCAGTCTTTGCCTTCATCTTGACATGGCCTTTTCCATGTGCATCTGTGTTCAAATGTCCCCTTTTGTGTAAGAAGTCCAGCCATACTATTAATAGATCAGAGGTGACCCTGCTGCAATATGACCTTATCATGTCTAATTACATCTGCAACAACTCTATTTCCAAATAAGGCCATATTCTGAGGCAAGAGAGGTTAGGATGTCAACAGATGGATTTCTGGGGACACAATTCAGCCCACAAAACATCTTGTCATTCTCTTCTTGTTGAGCTCCTCTCTCTCTGCTGCCTCCTTCCCCCTGAGATGGAGAAAACTGCCTCCTAGGTCAGCCTGGCACTGTTTTTCTTCGAATCTGAAGCACTTGGACAGAATGGTGATGAGCTGGAGGCCCCAAGGACAGTCTCCCATGGTCCTCAGGGCCCTGGTCAAGGGCCACGCTCACCCAGGCCTCACTCTGGTCAGACTCTCCGTTCTGGTACAGCAGGGTGTCCTCGGGCCACCACCCTCCTCGCCACTCTCCCACTGAGGCTCTTCTCCACACTTCACCTTGACACTCCACATTTCAAATTTCCTCACCAGACGGAGCACCAGAAGACTTTCTGAAACACGATCTGACATAAATTCTTATGTCAAAACTCTGACCCCTGGTGTGACGGTATTAGGAGGTGGGGCCTTTGGGAAGTGATTAGGAAAAGAGAGTGGAGCCCACATGATAGAATCCATGCCCTTAGAAGATGAAACACAGGAAGATTACTTCCTGTCTTCCTTTCGCTTTGCTCTCCACCGTGTGACAATAGAATGAGAATACAGCTGTCTGCAAATCAGGAAGTTGACACTCACCAGACACCAGATCTGTCAGCACTTTGATCTGGGACTTCACAGCCTCCAGAACTGTGAGAAATAAATCTTGTTGGGGCTGCCCAGTCTATAGTAATTCGTTATAGCAACCCACACTGACTGAGACTAGCTACATCCTCCCTCAGACCTTGGATGTGAACGGAGCTATGAAAGAGCCTAGATGACTCGGGCACCCCCGCCCCCTTTTATCATTCTCAGCAGGCCTTTGGAAACTTTCATGTCAAGAAGTTTCTATCCCTAAGTGTCATTATGAACAAGCAGCACAATATAACAAAGACGCAGTGGAGGGCAGGAGCCCACGGTCTGTGTCCCTGTGTCTCTGTCCTGCTGGCCTTTGCCATGGGGCCCCACCTTGATGGTCGTAATCATATCTCCTTCCAAATGACCCCACCTTTCAACACTGTCATCAGATTAACTCTTCACTCTTAATCCCATCGCAACACAGGAATTTGGGGGGAACATTCAAGCCGCGGCAAAGATGTTTAACACTTTTCTTACATATGCTTTCCAGTTATCTCTGATTGCATACCAAGTGGTCTTATAACCTCGTGGCTCGGAAGAGCATCCCACTGTCTCCCGCAGGCTGACTGGCTCTTCATGGTTCCTGCCAGGCTCTGGAGCAGCTGTAGGCAGAGGGCAGCTGGGGCTGCATTCACTGCAGACTCAGCAGGGCTGGACGTCCCAGAGGAGCCGCTCACCTGAGTCAGCGGTGGAAGTCGCCACTGACAGGCCTCTCCTCTTAGCAGGGTGTGAGCAGAGCACCCACACGTGGCTTGCCCTGTGTCTGGGGCTCCACTGCCCAGGGTGGCTTCCACGAAAGTGCTTCCCATGGTGCATATCCAGAGAAGGGAAGCAGAAGCCACAGAGTTCCTACGACCTGCCCTTGGGAGACCCGGACATCATTCTGGCCACATTCTGTCGACCAGGCCAATCACGAAGGGCATCCCAGGTTGGAGGGGAGAGGAATCACCACTTCTGAACGGAGCACTGTCACGGTCGCACTGCGGAAGAGCATGTCGGACAGGAGAACCGTCATGTCCGACTTCGGGACGCGCCCCCTGCCTCAGTACAGAAATCTACTGTGCAAGCCCGTGGGACGGAATGCATGGACATGCTTAGAAAATGCATCAGTAATATTGTCTCTGGGTGACAGCATTTTATTTGTCAAGGATTTACATAGTGCTGACTATCCACCAGGCACTTTTTACTGAATTGCCAGAGGGCGCTTGTCACAGAGAGATGGAGGAACAGAGAGAGGGGAAGAGGAGAGAGCATCCCCCCAATAGGACATGGTCACACTGCACCCCCTCCTCCATTTCTCCTGTTTCTTACTGTCAGGATTTGGGCAAGAATGCACAACCACCCCCATGGTTTCCAAGCCACCAGGGCAGGAATTTAAATCACAGTTGGCTGTGAGGGATTCAGCTCCCTTAGCCACTAGGCTATAGGGCTTGCCTCTGTGCCTGGCATTTTTAAAAGCACCTGAATGCATACATTTCTTTAATCCTTAAAGCTCCTTTAAATCACTACTACGGCCTTCATTTTGCTAACTGAAAAACTGAGGCACAGAGAGATGAAGGGAATTGCCTACAGTCACATAGTCAGTAAGTGCGGGAGCTGGGACTGGACCTCAAGCAGTCTGGCTTCAGTGTCTCTGTGCCACTATTAAGGTGAATACTTATTTTTCTTTTTATTCATCTATAATTCTACATTTTTAGAATAAACATGTATTATTTTACAAGTCAAAAAAAAAGAACTACTCCAGGGCGTATAGACAAAATCAGTCTACGGGAGCTGCTCCGGAGTGTCGTCTGTGTGTCTGCTCAGCCGTGACGTTGCAGAGCAGCGGTTTAGTACAGACTGACGGACACACTCTGGAAACTGAGGCAGCCCCTGAGGAGCTGGGTAGCACTGCAACACTGCCCGGTTCTGGACTGCTCCTGAGCCTGGTCCAAATGGATAGAGTGGCACTCTGCCATTGGCATTCCCAGCTGCAGATACACCCAGTGGGTTCTGCCTACCATAGATACTCCAGTCATGTGAGCACATCCTAAATACTGCAGGTGTACCTAATGCCTTTGCTTTATATCTGAAATTCACATTGAACTGGGGGCCATGGATGGGTTTTTGCTAAACCTGGCAGCCCTGGCTGCAGTTAATGTGTGGTAAGGGGACTGGGGCTGCCAGGATGCCAATGAGGGAGGGTGGGTGGTCAAGACCAGGGCATGACTTCATGGAAGAATTCAGCTGCTTTTGCTCACTGGAGCTGCAGGGAGACAGAATTCTAAAATCCGGATTTGCCCTGGAATGGGGCTTATGTTCTGTACTTCTGCCTGAAATTTAAAAATCAGCCAGAGGAGGGGCCAGTAGGTGGTGTGGTGAGTAAGATGCTGGCCTCCCACATGGCTGACTGCAATGTGAGTCCTGGACCCAGTGGTTTGAAAATCACACTGGATGCGTATGCATGCATGCCCAAAATCCCAGGAGGAGAATGGAGAAAACGGGACTGTGGGGTAACCATCCCTGCTGGGGGATGATTTCTCACTTTCCCTCTCACTGACTGTCTCTGGGAAGTGCATGCTCCCTATGGCAAAACCCTAAAACATAAATAGAATAAAGCAGAGGAACAAAAGCAGTGAAAGGCACAGTGGCAGGGCAGTGCTCTGGCCGATGGAAGGTCTGGGCTCGGGTTCTGGTCGCGGATGCACATACCTGGAGCTGAGCTGGCCAGGAAAGGCCAGGGGAGGACTCAGTGTGGGACCCTGTCCAGGTGCGTGCCTTTCTCATTCTCTAAGTAAATACATAAAACAATGAAAGAGAACCCCAGGACTTAGTGTCCATTCTGAGCCCCCGCCTCCTGTGTCCTGAGGCACCCCCTCTCTCCTGGCACACTGTGGGGACGCCGTTTCCTTTGGCACGTGTGGGAGTGGAACACGACCTGAAACTGAGATGGACTGTGGGTTACGGGAAGGTGGACGATGTAAAGGGCTTAAGGTTCAGCAAAAGGCCTTCTCGTTAACGCTAGGGAGCCATTCCCGGCCTTCGCACGGTTAAAGCTTGGAGTAGATGACGACTTCCTAATGACAGAGCATACTTCAGTGGCCACATCTGGCCCGAGGGGTCTGACAAGTGTCCTCTTTCTTGAAGTCGTGGAGGGGCTTAATTTACCTCTGACACCTGCCGTCATTCTAAACAGAGCCGGGTGGGCCAGGGAGAGAACCTAGAACCGTGAAAGACTTGGGCATGGATATTTTTTTTCATTTGGCTTTGCCATAAGGCATGTGTGCTTACGAGAGAGAGAGAGAGAGAGACAGAGAGAAATCACAACTCCCCCCAAGAGGGATGGCCATGCTACGATCCTTTCTTTTTCATTCTCTGCTCAGAATTTCAGACATGCACACATGCGTGGCCTGATTTTCAACCGCCATGCCACCTGCTGGCCCCAAGACTTGGGCATGGGATTTAACCCTTCCAAGCACCAATTTTCCTTGCAGAATAGAAGACACTAAGTCAGAATTAGTCTCCTTCCACTAAGTCACAAGTGGTCTCCCTCCACTAAGTCACAGCTGGTCTCCGTCCGCTATCAGTCTTCTGGCAAATGCTCCTGTAAGCCCATCACTTCCCAGCAGAAACACATTCCCTAGTCCCGCCCCTGCTCCCTGCACACCCAATACCATTTGAGCCCTCTCGCTGAACCTCCCAGCTCAGACCCTCTTCCTCCTGCCCACTGGCCTTGGTTTAAGAGCACCACCCACCTCTCCCAGCCTGGGCAGTTCCACGTGTGGCTGGACAGGAGGGGATGGCAGGCACCTGTGAGCCTCAGGTGCACCTGGGGGGCCCCACAGGAGCCGTGCTGGGTCAGGAGCAGAGCCCAGAGAAGGAGAATTCATGTGCTTGTGAACATTTATTACATGACAAGAGTGAGTGAGCAGGAGGCTTACGGCCACCATTAGTGTGCAATGAAGCAATCCCAGAGTTAATGTGTTTTAGCAATTTAGTATCTACAACACCCTCTGCCCGAGGGAAGCCATAATCTTGCTGTGTGTGTGTGTGTGTGTGTGTGTGTGTGTGTAAGGACGTGTGTGCTCGTATTTTAGAAACCAAGTGTCTTCAGAATCTTCACATGAACCTAAGAATTCCAAGAGGTCTAAAGCCCTGAGCCCTATCACGGAGCCCCCTGATGGTTGCTTTCCTGGAGGAGCACAAACTACCCCATCTGGCTCCCAGGCTGAGCTCCCGGAGCTGGCCCTCCAGTGGAGGCCTGGGGGGGAGCTGATTGCACCCCAGATGTTTCCTTGCTCTGGAAGAAGCTGTGCCATTCACCAGCTCCAGTGGAAATGATCCCATTCCCTCACCATCTCCATCGCCAGCTCCAGAGAATACTGTCATTATCTAATCATCTCAACTTGCATAATTATTTCTCCAAAAGTACAATTAGCAGATATGCCTCTGGGATTTAAAATACATAGAACAGCCTAACACAAAAACTGTATCACAAAATGGAGAATAAACTGAAAAACAGAGAACGAAATCAGGGGAAAGGCAGACCTGAGCAGACTATGGGCAGGAGACGGGGAACGAATGGAAAGAAGGTGGAGAGGAAACGAGGTAAAAGAGAGGAGGGAGAGCTGCTTGAAGAAAAGTGGTCAAACCCCATGAAAATGTACATCCACTCCTCCGTACCCCAGCCACAGGTAGGGCCAGAGCCCCGCGTGCTGGTCAGAGAACCCCACAGACGCCGACTGCACCCAAGAACTTCTTGCAACTCAAGAAGCTGCTCTCATACTACTCCTTCCCCCTCGCACGTGACTGTCCTGATTTCTGCCCATTGCCTCATACCCAGAGCCTCCCTTGCCGTTCCGTCTTTGCAGGTTGACAGTTTGTCTCCCGGGCATTGCCCTTGGCTCCAGAAACCAGAGCTATTAGAGAAGCAACTCTCGCCCTGGCACCCTGGCCGGGCTTCCACAGGCTGAGCCCTGTGCCCGGGATGCTGTGTCTGGGAGAAGACATCAAGCTCCCAACCCCTCTCACCCCTCTCACAGCCCAGAAAGGTATAAATGTGCAATTCAGAAAAGGCACGGGGAGCCAGAAGGCCCCATGGCAGTGATGACGTCCCTCCCTTCCTGCAGGCACGTGCAGCTATGCCGAGGCCGAGCCTGGTGTGACGGTAAGGGCTGCGGAGCCGGAGCACCAAGCAGTTCCCAGCCCCATCACCCCTGGTGGTGAGCTGAGGGCGCTGGTGGGGAAGAAGCCACGCTCCCAGTTGCAGGGGGGGGACCTTTGAACAGATACTGGCACGGTGGGCAGATTTGACCCCCGGATTGCCTGTACCTTCCTTGTCCTTCAGAATGGGATTCAACACCCAAGTGAGACAGACACGGAGGGAGTGACTCGAGAACCTTGGCCAAGATTCCAGCTGGGCCAGTCACAGTGCAGGGCTCCCAGCAGAAGGGAGGACGGAGGGCCAGAGGCTCAACCCACAACTTCACACACTGCCGTTTCCCAGAGGCCCTGTGAAATCCCAAGAGAAACAGGAAACAAATCTGATTGGTTCGCTGCCACCTAAGGGAGCCAAGGCCCTCCTACGCGCATTCCATCAGAGGGGCTCTTCTCAGCAGGGCTTCTGATCAGCTGATGGGACTAATGACAAAGCAGCGACTGGACAGACAAGCCTCTGAGGCAGGGACAACAAGTCAAGAGTTTTAGTGGTGCTGCTCCTTCCCACATTTGCCAGTGTAGCTCTTACTTTGCAGCGTAGACAACGCAGCCCACTAATTTCAGAAACCTCGGAGAGATGTAAACACACCCGAGTGTCCCAATCACTCCTCAGCAACCAAGATCCAGAAAGAAGAGCTGGGAGAACAGCGCTCGCCCGCCCGCCTGACAAGCCTGGTTTCTAGCCTCCTTCCCTCCCTCACTGGGGGATCATCAGTCCCTGTGCCTCAGGCTCCCTGTACAGACTTGATAGCACCGTGCGCTAGACCCGGCCATGCAGGCCAAATCGCCGATTAAGTCAACAGGTCCGCGTGAACACCTGCTGTGCTAGGCGGTGATGGGCACGGGGCAGATTGCAGAGCAATTTTTTGCACAAAAATGTATATTGAGTTTTCTGATTAAAATGCTAAATTGGACATTTGTGAAACCCTCTAATGTGATGAAGTAAATGATAAAAGCTAGCAGGGGTGCAGGGAATGAGCAAGGAGTCAGTAGCAGAAGAGAGATTCCAGCGTGCTTTTTCGCACTGCGGACTGTGACTAGAGTGGCAACCGCTTACACTGCGGGTTGAACGAGCCACACCCAGGTTGCCTGGGTGTGGGGGGACATCTATGAGGTACCTGCTCTTGGCAGTGGGGGGCGCCAGGTACCTCTGACACACTGATTGGGGTGGAGTTGAGAAGGAGAGGGTGACTGAAGCCCGTGTACAAAACAGACCCAGGGCCTGCTTCCAACCCCAGAGAGCCACGTGTCTCTCCGTCCTGCCCAGAGATAGTTCCTCTGATCATATGGGACTGGAAATGCCACAGACACAAACCCAGTAACTCCCAGCAAAGCAGGAGGCAGAGTTGACTCTTGGAGTTAAAAAGAGAAGTGAAATTCTGTATCTTGACTAGTGAAAAACACCCTCTCTAACCCCACCTAGCTCCATAAATTGAAACAGTCATGGAATTAGCAATAGTGATAGAGACGAGAGAGAGAGAAAGGGACAGAGATCCCCAGGAAGAGATCTACTTTTCCAAATAAATTGAACTCTCTCTCCATACAAAATAAACAAAAACTTCGTCCTTCTTGTTCCTCCATCACTCTACAGTGAAGCCAAGTCCTCCCCTAACAGACACACACGGCTTCCAGTCGTTTTTAGGAATTTACCCTTTAATATGGATGAAAACCAGGAAATATAAAAAACAGTAATCAAAATACACAAAAAAAAAGAAAGATCTAGAAGAAACAATGGGGAGGGCAGAATAAAATTTCAAAACAAAATTTTAATATCTTTTAACTAAGATGAGAAAATATTGCATCTATGGAACAAAACTAGGATACAATAAAAAAAAGAACAGAAAGTATCATTCTTGGAAAAGTATGATTTAGCTAAAATTAAAAATGTAATAGAATCACTGAAATACAAAGTCAAAGAGATCTTCCCAAAACAAAAAAAAAGTAAAAGTAAAAAGTAAATTTAGGGGGACCAGCAATTAGTGTAATGGCTATGTCGCTGGACTCCCATGTAGTCGAACATGGTTTGAGTCCCGGACCCGGTGACTTAAACTCACGCCGGGCGCATGTGCGTGAGTGCCCAAGATCCTGAGAGGAGAATGGAGGAGAAGGGATTGCAGCGTGGCCATCCCCCCTGGGGGGTGATTTCTCGCTTTCTATCTCTATCTCTCTCTCTGTCTGGCGAGCGCACGTGCCCCCTAAAGCAAAAAAATCCTCTCCAAAAAAAGAAAAAAAAAAAGTAAATTTAGAGGATTACCCAAGAGGGTCAACAATGATCTAGCAGACATTGCAGAAAAAAGAGGAAAATTATCCGATATATCCATACTACAAAAACCTTTTCTAAGTACTGAAACACGAGTCTCTTGATTATCCAACAAAATAAATAAAGACCTCTCACCAAGACTCTTCACCATGAAATTTTAGATGCCTCCAGAAGAAAAACTGTCACACCAAAAGACACATAATAAGAATGATGGGCCTGCCCCGTGGCCTACTGGCTAGGAAGCTGGATCTCACATGGCCAACTGTGTGGTTCAAGTCTTGGGTCAGACCAAGCAGTTTGGAAACATGCCAGCTGCACAGGTACACCTGCACCAAACCCTAGCTGGATGGAGAAGTGGAGAAGATGGATTGCAACACAGCCGTGTCCCACTGGGGCATGCTCTCGTGCTCACTCTCTGATGAGTACAGATGCTCTCTGGCAAAGTTAAAAAAGAAAAGAATGACAACTGACTTTTCGACACCTGCATGATTCTGTGGGCATTTTCGACCTAGAGTTAGGTTCCCAACTAAACTATGATTCCGATCCGAAGACAGGACAAGGATATTTTCAGACCTACGAGGCATAGTCAGCTTCTCAGGGAGCTGCTAGATGTGGACAGACGATGTGAGGACAAGTACACAGATTACAAACATGGGTCCCAGGAAATAAGGCTCCGGGTGGGAGGATGGGAAGGCTAATCCTCAGATGCTGGGAGGGAGAGTCCGGATGGCAGCTTGCAGAAGGCCCAGACAGCCACTGACCCAGATGGGAACAGGTGGGTGTTGGCTCCATAGCAGCATGGCTAACAAGTTACGTTCCTATCAACCCAACGTGAGCACACCAGCAAGGACATGCAATTAGAGAGCTCCGTGTGGCTCGGCGGTGAACAAGATTCAGACATCATAGCCAAATTAATACTGAACATTGGCTTAGGAAAATTGTGGCATAACTATATGGTAGGAAGGACAGAAATGATACTAGGAATCATACTAGCTATCACATCACCTCCCTCAATGAGAACGCGCACTCTAAATTTCCAAGAACAGGCAAAATCTGTCCGACAATTTTGTCTTTTGTCTGTGTGGTCAGGTACCCCATGGAGCTGGTGTTCCATGAAACCTCAATGGAGGATTTTGTCCCCAACCGGGCTTCCTCCAGGGCAAGACCCTGCATTCTGAGGAGGGGGCCCAGCCCATGAACACCTGGTAAACAGCAACACCAAGCAGGGCATCCAGTAAGTCCACAAGCACTGCACTGAGCCCGGAAGAAGGTGGAAGACATTGATACCAGCTTTAAACAACCGGAGAAGGCTTACGTGGCCCAGCAGGTGAGGGGGAAGAGACCACTATCCCAGGAAAGGACCATGGTTATGATTGGGGACGCTGAGTGTCCTGGGACATGACTCTTCCCTCCAGGGAGAGAGAAAAAGCTGGAGAAGAGTTTAAGGTAAGGACCTGAGGAGCCCCGGGGGGCTTTTGAGAAGAGGAATCAGAGGATCAAGCCAGTGTTGGATGTTGAGTGTTTCAGTAACAGGGTGTACGGGAGACTGCAGGTGGGGAGAGGCTGACGGAGGAGAGACCAGCTTCCGAGGGTGAGGCTCCAACCCAGCTGGGCACTGCAGGGAGCCCCACTGCTGTGCTTCCCGGTGAAGGTGAGCCTCTCCCCCTGCTGGCCTGGTCCTCACTGTGAGCCCAGCCTCGGCCACTCCTGGCCATGCCTTCTCCCAGACCAACTGCACCCCAAAGATGGCATCATCCTCTCCCCCCCAGGTCAACCTAAAATGACGCCAAGTGTACATGCGAGTGTCCAAGAGCCTGAGAAGCTGCAAGGGCAGGAAAGTGTGGCCACGTGTTGAGGGTAGGCTTCTTGTACGTGCGCATGCTCTTTGTTACAAATAAAACAAACTTTAAGGATATATAGTAAGTCTAAGAGATAAAGCCTGATCCTCCTCCTGTATTCTGACGTGGCTGTTGGTGCTCCATCCCTGTGTGCTCAAAGACAGACGCCCAGGGTCATGCTCTCCTGCCCTGTCCCCAGCAGTGTGCTAGGCTGTCTGTCACTGCCCACATCCATGCCCATCACCCACGGGCAGCCCCTTAGCGTCCCTGAGCTACTGTGAGGCCTCTTAACTGGTCTCCTGCCTCCAGTCTCATCCTCCCCTCAACGCCCCTACTAGGTAACCGTCCTAAAACACAACTCGGGTGGCGACTCTTAACTTCTTGTCACCTGGCAGGCTTCCCTAAACCTTCCCAGGGGAGTCCCCCAACACCAGGGCAGAGAAACAACCCCCCCGCCCCGCCCTTGGGATGCTAGCCTGTAACCAGGGCCAAAGCTTCGCCCTGACCCTCAGAGCCACAATCACACCTCGAGTTACCAGTCTACAGAATGCCCAGCGTCTGTCAAGGATTTCCACGTAAAACAGATGCCCAGCAGGGCTGCCCTGGGCCTTCAAGTTCTCCCTGACCTGCCCCTCATCTGCCAGGCCCATCCTTGCCCTGCCTGAGCAACAGAGAATGACCACACAGTCGGCCCACCAGGCCCCAGCACCACGCCGGCTCCTGCGCCTCGGGCTCTGCCTGGCAGTGCCCATCTGTACCCTCCCCGTGGACAGCAGGCCTCTTCCGAAGACGATCAACTGATTACACTCTGCTCCAGAGATGGTCTTTAACCAGAGGGCTCTCTCGCTTTAGAGCCTTAGGTCACGCAGACTGCAAAGGACTTCTGGAACACTCACCATCTTGTATCGTCATTTTTATAAAAGTAATCAATTTCTCACTTTTTATAAAGTACACGCATTCATTATTTTTTTAAAATACAGGAAAATGCAAAGATTGTAACAAGCCATTTCAAATTCCCCCCTACACACCACCATCCTAGAAATAACCAAGGTTAATATTTTTTTCATTTATTCTATGAAAGAGTGTGAGATAGAAAGACAGCGCCCCCAACAGGAGCCTGGTGCTGTGATCCAGCCCCAGCCCCAGCCGGCCCCATCCCAGGCACTCAGGTGCCTGGTGTTCTCAGGGTGGTCTCAATTCACACCCACACGGAACCCTCCGGTGTGAGCCAGCCTCACAGGACGATGGGTCACCAATGGCACCATGTTAACATCATTTCGGACGCCCTTCTGTTCCTGCAGATTTATGGCGGTTTATACATCCATCTCTGACACCGAGCCGTGAGCCCCTCAAGGGATCCAGTGCCTGCATGCGAATGGGAGGCAGGCGGAGGGTCCCCCAGTGACAGGCGCTCACCCGGCCCACCCAGCCTCCTCCCTGCACTGACCATCAGCTTTGGGTGCAGAACCCTGGGCCCCTCCTGGCCCCACCCCCACTGCCCACGTCCCCACCTGTTCCCTATGCTCTGCTGTGGGTAGGGACTTGGCAGGTGAGAGTCTAGCGGCCCTTCTAATTACAGGGGAATTGACAGGGTGGGGTGGAGAAACGTGTATTTTTAGCTGTGGTGAAGAGAACAGAGATCAAGAGGGAAGATTTTTCTGTCGGAACTTTCCTCGGCTCCTGCTCCTGAGCTCAGCAGGCCCCCAGGGTCTTGAACTTAAAAACTTGTGAAATGAGAGACTGAATCAGAAAAGGCAATGGGGAAGGGTGGAGGGCGGGGAGGAAGGTGGTTAACACTGCTGTCGGAATATTTGTTTGGAGAGCTTTGCAAACCAGGGAGCTGTGTTTACTGTTCGGTGTTGAGGCGCTAACAAGAAATAGATACAGGGCCGCCTGACGCTAACTGGCTTTGACACCGGTGATGGCCCCTTGCTTGGCACGAATTCACCCAGTGCCGAAATGGATTACTTCACACGTCTGTCGTCTTGAGAGCCACCCTTTGCAAATATTCTAATGCCCGAGCTGGCTCATTTGTCCATTTATTGATTCATCTGAAGGCAGAGGGTATGGAGAAGCACCAGGCAGGCAGGACCTGCAGGGCAGCGGAGGGCAGGGAGCAGGCAGGCGGGAGCCACGCCCGGCTCGGGCCCTGGGCTGCCGGCTCATTGTGGCCTGCCACTGCCACTCATTTCATCTTCACAGCCACATGGGGGGTGGCGGGGCTCTCCTGCTCCCCTTTGTGCAGATGAAGCATGAGGCACTCAGACACCACGTGGCCCAGCTGCAGTCACAACGCCCAGTGTTGGAGCTGGCACTTGTGTCCCCCCCCTTGTCTGACCCTCTTACTGTCACTGCTCCCTGGGCAAGGATACCAAAGCCTCGGCCGTCCTGGCAGCCAGAGGAAAGGCCGCGTTCTCCCATCTTTCTCTCGGGAGGGCCTGCAGACGCCCTGGGCCCTGTCTCTAGTCTTTATACAAGCACCCAGGCTCAACTCCAGGGGCCCGGGGTGTAAGCTAATTCTGCCTCCTATAACTAGAAGAACTGTGTCGATTTGCATTTTGCTAGTTACTGATATTTCTCAAAACGCTTCTGATACATTTTGAAAACAGGCTCCATTGATCTACCTCAGGGATGACTTCCAGGAAGCCACGGTTACGCCAGCTCCATTGACCGGTTACAGCCGCCTGCGTCCCGAGGTCAAGGCCAGGTTCTGTGGGATGTCCCAGAGCTCATGCAAGGATCTCCCACGGGCAGAGCGGCTGAGGGTGCCAAGAAGGGGGAACTGTAGAGACGCCCTGTAAGTACATTCAGTGCGGCCAAATGCACTCATTCGGGTTCTGAGAAAACGTAAAGGGAGCCATTTACGAAGAGGGGGTGACTCCACCCACTTGTACCCAGTGATCAGGAGCCCTCGAGTGAGAGGCGAGGGCTCCCAACCCCTCACCCATCTCCTGGTATGAGCATCTGCTACACTGAAACTTGCATTTGAAAAAACAGCAAGTGCTTTCGTACAAGTCCCCGAATGCAGCCCCGTGCCTTGTCCATGACAAAGCTCTCCTCCAGCACTGTAGGAGGTCTTCTCAAGGCTCCAGGTCTCCAACACGGCGCACTCCTAGGGGACTTCCGGGGCTCGTTTTGATCACATACAGTTCTTTAAGTGTTCCATCCCTCTAGGGCCCGTCATTCCACCAGAGGGAACCCACAGTCCTTGCCACTGGGCACAGAGAAGGGCCCCGAGCGGGAAACCGTGGCCAGCTCTCCTCTGCTGTGCAACCCCTTCCCCGCTTCCAAGATGTCCCCACAAGGCTCCTGTGGATAGAAACCAGCACCTGAGATAGCCACAGGCATGTGCTGGGGCAGTGCTTCAGCCTCAAGGTCCTTTGGCGTTATTAACAGCACCCCACCAACCCCGCCCCACCCTGCACCAGCCGACCCAACGTGGGCAAGTCCAGCCAGGTAGCTTTTCTGTATGTTTCTTGATCTGTAAGATAGGCTAAGGTCTGCCATGGGTTGCTTCCAAAGAACAAACTCAGTAAGATAATGTAGAGAAAGGATTTTTGAAATTATTTTAAAATTTTTTTTGGTCAGAGGGTGCATGCACTCACAAGGAGAGAGTGGAGAGAGACAAAGAGGAAAAGCAAGACAGCAGCCCCCATGGAACATGATCATGCTGCAATCCCTTCTCCATCTCTCCCGTCTTTTGGGATTTTAGGCACACGTGTGCGCGCCTGTTTGCACGCCTGTGTGCACACACACACACACACACACACACAGTTTTCCAGCCAGCAGTCCAGGATTTGAAGCTCACACTCAGCATGTGGGATCAAACTGTCTTAACCACCAGATCATGGGCTGGTCTGATATTCTGAATTTTAAAGAACCTTCTAAAAAATGTATTTTTGCAGGTGGTGTGGTGGTTAATGCACTGGACTCCCATATGGCTGACTATGGTTCAAGTCCCAGAACTGTTAGCTTGCTTTCTCACTTTCTCTCTCTCTGGCCCAATTAAAAAACAACAACAAGGGACCAGCGGCTGGTGTAATGGCTACCCCGCTGGACGCGCATGTAGTCTACTGCAGTTCACGTCTCCGACTCAGTGGCTTAAAACTCACGACAGGCACGTGTACGTGTACACTCAAGATCCCGAGAGGAAAATGGAGAAGAGATTGTGGTGTGACCATCTCCCCCCAGGGGCAAATTTCTCGTTTTCTGTCTCTATTTCTCTGGCGAATGCACGCAGCCCAAAGCAAAAAAAAACTCTGTAAAAAAAAAATAACAAAAATGGGACCAGCAGTTAGCGTAATGGCTATGTCGCTGGACTCCCACGTAGTCGACCGCGGTTCGAGTCCCGGACCCGGCGGCTTAAACTCACGCCGGGCGCGTGTGCGTGCGTGCCCAAGATCCCAAGAGGAGAATGGAGGAGAAGGGATTGCGGCGTGGCCATCCCCCCTGGGGGGTGATTTCTCGCTTTCTATCTCTCTGTCTCTCTCTGTCTGTCTGGCAAGCGCACGTGCCCTATAGCAAAAAACCTCTCCAAAAAAAGAAAAAAAAAAAATTAAATAATTTTTTGAAGAGTTTAAACATGTATTTTTGCTTTGCCTGTTGGCGGGTTGTGTGCTTTGAGATGGCTCTTGGTGTGCGTCAGAATGCAGACAAGACCATGTTTCAGACCCCAAATCCCTCACTGACTCCCACCCCAGCCTAGTGGAGAAAGCCCTTCACGGCCCAAACTGTGCTTCCAGGATGACCTGTCTCACTCCTACGCCCGCCACCGTCTGTCTCCCAGACATGCCGTGTTTCACACGACTCTGCCTCACACATGCTGTTCTCTCTGTTGGCGAACAATTCAGACCTTAAGAACCAGCTCAAATATCATTTCTCTGTGAGGGTGAATTAATCATTCTGTTGTCTGTTCTAGTGCTCGTTCTGCTGTAGTGCTGATCAAATCACATTACCACTGAGTTTTGAAATGCCTCTTACCCCGGTTGGCTGGGGGCAGCATGGGGAGCTATCATTTCCTTAATCAACATCAGCCCTTAGACAAAAGCTCAATATGTCGAGAGATGGATGTATGAATGAACGAGCGAATGAGAGATGCACGATTGAGGTGTGTGCTTATGACGGTCTCCAGACAGTTTTGAAAAATATTAGAAATAGCAATTTGACATGGAAATACCTACCATGTTTCCACTAAGAGAAAATAGTTGAGATATGCTGAGGCAGCCAAAGGCCCAAAGGTCTCACCTTCCCCATCCACCCAGCCTGACCGGGTTCCCTCAGGTCCCCACTGAAGAGGAGCAGGCCTGGAAAACCCCAGCGAAGCACCACCCTACTGAGAGAACCGGGGACAGACCAAGTGATGATGGTGGCACCAGAGGGGGTGACTTGATGCCATTTAAAATCCGCCTCTCGGTTTACATTGGACCCAAATGCAGACTCCTCTAATAACCTGTAAAATGCTTTCAGAGATCCTGGGGGGGGGGGGGGTGGGGGGATGAAAATACAATGAAGAACAGTGAGAGAACTTTAGAAGAAAGTATGTGGAATTGTATTAGAGGGAAAAAACTTAGCCAACCTCTGCCTTGTGACATACCAACATTCCGTGCCTTCTGAAACGAGGACTCTGACTTGTTTGTGCTTATTCATGATGGAGTCCATGTGTGCACACATAAGGGAAGGGAGAGCAAGGGAGAGAGCGAGCTAGGTGGGGGATGCAGAAGGCCCTCCACAGTCTGTTCACACCACAATCCCTCTTCCTGTCCTCTAGCCCATCAGATCGAGGCACTTGTGTGTGTGCCCAGCATGTTTCCAGCTTCCTGGACCAGGAATTCAAACCACAGTCACCATGTGGGACCTCCTTTCCAATAGCACATTACCACTGCACCCTGGAGCCAGCCCTACTTGTTTTAATTCATGTTAGCAGGTACATGTGCACATGTGAGAGATGGAGAGAGCGAGAAGCTCCTCAACAGGGTCTCTTCATGCCACCATCCCCTCCTCCAACCCGCCAGCTCACCATGATGTCGGGCACACGCACACACACCTAGCATGTTTCAGGGCCACTAGGCCAGGATGCAAACCCTCAGACAGCTGTGTGGCTTCCAGCACTGCAGGACAGCAGGCTGAGCCCTGACTGCACCACAGAGCCGGGGCTGGGAGACTCTTGTTAAGTTAGAAATGCTTTTCATGCTTCCCCACTGCCTGTCTCAGATTCAGAGACTCTGAGCCCCAGGCCTTTGCCAAGCACAAACTCAAGGAGCCATTACTTGGTTCTGGTCTATGTTTTGACCAGGAAACAGCTGCATAATCACCAGTCCCCTCCTTTCGGTCACTAGTCGCCACTCCTGTTTCTTTCTCCATCTTTTCAACAAGTGACTCTTAGAAAACACTGATCCAAAGTGGAGGGCAGCTGGAAATGAACTTGTTCAAGTATTCCTCCCATTCAGCTTCTCAGAGGACAAGGCAACTTCAGAGAGCAGGAGATTTCTCCAGGTAAATCGTTGCTGGAGTTTGGCCCCTCGAATAAAGGTGGCATGCTCTAGCCCAGCTGATAACTTTCTGTCTGGGGAAAAGAGCATTCGAGCTTTGCCTTGGGTGGACAAATTATAGGGGTAGGATTATCCACAACCGCTAACAAAAGAAAAGTACACATCTTTAACTTGTTTGAAGATGAATAAGGGAAAAGGACCCAATGAAAGAATATTGCCGAACAAGAAAAATGAAACAGCAGCTAAAAGTCTCAGAGGAAGAACAAACCTCAGAAAAATGATTGTGTCCAGGCCTCAGAAGGAAATGGGTGGAAGTCTGGGTCCTTGGTGGACTGAAACATGTCACTGCTTCTTATAAAACAGGGTTAAAAGAAACCGAGATTGAAAAGACAATAAAATGGAAAGAGAAAATAGATCAAATATAGAAACTATTGCAAATCTTCTTCCAGCGTTAAAATGGACTAGGCTGGGATAACATTTTTTAAAATCACCAGTTAAAGCATTTTTGAGGTCTCAAGGAAAGGAAATGTCTAGGAGAGAGAAAGGGTATCCCAAGGTGAGGAGCACCAAGCAATATAAAGCCAGGATTGCTCTGTAATCAAATTCTTGTATCTGCATTGAAATCAGGGACTAAATTTGTAGCCCTCTGCTAACTGTCTCTGCTGTTAAACTGAGGTTTTTCAAGGAGGTTAAAGTGGTTTCAGGTCAATCATGCCTCTTACCTCCAAGAAGCAGCAAATGCAAAGCCTCTCTGAATAAAAATAACCCACTAGAGACCTGTCTTGGTATTCCCGCAGATTAAGTTCAGCCAAACAGGAATTCGCAATCAAAAATCTTAATCCAAATCCATGAAGAAACAAGCTGCCATGACTAAAAATCAGTTGAAATGAAACACACAAGATTTATATGAGTAAAGCTACAAAATTCTGGTGAAAGGTATCAAAAACACATGAGCTAAATGGAGAGATAGCCCATGTACAGGGATAGGAAGAGTCAAGATTGTCAGGTCGATTCTGCCCAACTTCATCCATAGATTCAATGCAACCCCAGTCAGAACACTACCGATTTGTTTCATGAATAGTGATAAATAATTCTAAAGTTTAGGGAGCGTAAGATGAGCCAAAATAGTTAACACAATATGAGAGAACCCAATCAGGGACTGGCATAGCAGACCTCGAGACTTACTATAAATGCTATAGTAATCAAGGCATGAGGTATTGGCAAAAGAAGAGACAAAAAGGACAACAGAATAGAAGAGAGAGAGCCACACAAACACAGTCATCTAATCTGTGACAAAGGAGCCATGGAAGACAAAAAGGAAAAGAGAGACTTTTCAGCAGTTGTGCTAGAATAACTAGACATCGACATGAGAAACAAAATGAAACAAGAATTTAGACAAATACCTTACATATTTCACATACACACAAAAAATACTCAAGATGTTTTATATAACTAAATGGAAAGTTAAAAAAAAATTGTAAACCTTCTAGAAGATGACATAGGAGAAAGTCTAGGCAACCTCGGATTTGGTAAGGACTTTTAAACACACCAAAGTCACAATCCATGAAAGAGAAATAATAATGTTGAGCAAAATTAAAATTTAAAACATATGTAAAAACCCTGCCAACAGAATGAAAAGACAAACCACAGACTGGGAGAAGATATTTGCAAAAGTCATATCTGATAAAGAATCGTTATACAAAACATACAAAGAAGTCTTAAAACTCAATAATAAGAAAATGAACAACCCAGTTGAAAAATTGTCAAAAGATCTGAACAGACACCTCATCAAGGAAGACATATAGACAGCAAGACTCATGAAAATACAGTCAACATCATATGTCATTAGAGATTTACAAATTAAAGCAACGAGGTACTACTGCACATCTATTAGAATGTCTAAGAAAACACTGATACCACCAAATGCTGACAAGGATATGAAGCAATAGGAACTCTTGTTCATTGCTGGTGGGAATGTATAATGGTATGGCGACTCTGAAAGACAGTTTGTGGGCCAGCCTGCAGCATGGTGGTTAAGCACTTAAATCCTGGATCAGGTAACTTGAGAAACACACCAGGTATGTGCGCATGTTTACCCAAAATCCCAAAAGGAGGGAGAGATGGAGGAGAAGGGATTGTGGCATGAACATTCCCCAGAAGAGTGTTTATTTTCTCTCTCTCTGGAGCTCTCTGGCAAGTACACATGCTCTCTGGGATATTTTTTTTTTTAAATAAGAAATGAAAGAAAGGCAGACAGTTTGGCAGTTTCTTACAAAGCTAAATACACTCTTCTCATAAGATCTAGCAATCACACTCCTGAGTATTTACCCAATGAGTTAAAAACTTATGTCTGTATAAAAACCTCTACCTGTATATTTATACCATCTTTATTTATACAATAATTACCAAAACTTGGAAGCAACCAAGATGTTCTTCGGTAGGTGAACGGGTAAACAAAAGGGGACACATCCCGACATCAGGATGCTATTCAGCACCACGAAGTTTTGCTAAAGAGGAATCATTACAACCTCTGGTCTTTCTGTTAAGCTTTGTTAGGTAAGCCCAGGCAAATGTTTCATCTGTGTTTAATACTTCACCATTAATAAAGCAGAGCGAATCTGACACCTTATCCAATGCTCAGTGAATTGCATATAGAGTGTGTGTGTGTGTGTGTGTGTGGTTTTCTTTCTACTGTTTCTAGTGGAAATAAGATTAATCCTGGCCTGGGGACCAGCAGTTAGCGTAATGGCTATGTCACTGGACTCCCACGTAGTCGACCACGGTTCGAGTCCCGGACCCGGTGGCTTAAACTCACGCTGGGCGCGTGTGCGTGCGTGCCCAAGATCCCGAGAGGAGAATGGAGGAGAAGGGATTGCGGCGTGGCCATCCCCCCTGGGGGGTGATTTCCTGCTTTCTGTCTCTCTGTCTCTCTCTGTCTGTCTGGCGAGCGCACGCGCCCTATAGTAAAAACCTCTCCAAAAAAAAAAAGATTAATCCTGGCCCTGTGTGGGTTTAATACTGATCATCCTGCTCTTTGGGGATCTTTCCTTTCCCAGTGTCAATAGTCTCTTCCTCCACGTGTGTAGATTGGCTTCTCACCTGAAGGTTCATGAGTGACCTACCAAAAATTTTTACAACACTCTTTCTCTCTCATGAATGCAACGACACATACACACACACAGGCATGCACATGCTCTCTGAGATTCCTTTCTTTCCATCAAATTGCCTTGGCTTGTTTTCCTTCTTATCCTATACTCCCAGAGCCAAATTTTCAACTCATGGAACCCCTAAACTCCACATGCTTTGTCCCACCCCATGCTGTGGACTAAAATCTCTCTGCAGGTAGTGAGCAGAGGAAATCTTAGAAACCACATCATTTGTCTCCCATCTCTCATAACTCAATGTCCTTTGCTGCGAGATAGTCTTAAAAATGTGGTTTTATATGTATATACATATGTGTATATGATGTGTATACATGTATACTTATGTGTATATGTTATGCATGGGTGTGTGTATATTAACATTTTTTTTGAGAGAAATTTTTGTTATAGGGTAGGTGCACTCATCAGAGGGACAAAGTGACAAATCATCCCCCGGGAGGGATGGCCATGCCACGGTTCCTTCTCCTCCAGTCTCCTCTCAGGATCTCGGACATGCACACACATGCGCCCAACATGAGTTAAAGCCATCAGATCTGCGACTCAAACCATGGTAGACTACATGGGAGTCCAGCGACATAACCATCATGTCATCTGCTGGTTCCTTTTTCCATTTGTTTTAAATAGGAAAATATTGGGCTTTTGGAAAAGTCATAAGCATTTCTGCATAGAAAAACACAGAAGAAAATAGGTTACGATTTTCCGGCAACCAGTTGGAACCTTGTTTCTTTGTCATGCCAGAAGCACAGATCCTGACTGACATGTAGTCATTCTACAAGAGATAGAAGCTCTTTAGAAGCCAGTTTAAGCAATTTATTAAAATTCGCTACAGGGTACATGTGCTTGCTGGAGACAGTTGGCGGGGAAGTGAGAAAACTTCCTTCACACACGTAGAGGCACTGTAATCCCTTCTCCATTTCTCCTTTTCAGATTTTGTGCATGCACACATACATGCCCAGCATGTTCCTTAGTCCATCATGCCTGGAATGTGAACTGCCCAGTCAGCCATGTGGAATTCGGCCTCCCGGCCTCCCCAACCACCACACCACCATCTGGCCTGAAATAATCTTTGGCTAAAGCAATTTTGTGACAGCCTCTGAGACACACAAACACAGAAAAAGAGAGGTTGTAAGTGGAAAAGTATGTTTCATAGTGTAGAAATTAGAGCTACTTTAAACAAGAGAATAAACATTAAAAATCAAGAAAATCTGTATAGTGGGCCCAGCAGGTGGCACGGTAGTTAAGGTGCTGACTTGCACATGGCCAACTGTGGTCTGAATTCTAGACCTGGCAACTTGGAAAATCACTCCAGGCATGTGTGCATGCTTGCCCAAAATCCCAAGAAAATAATAGAGAGGGATTGTGGCATGGCAGGGGGATGATTTCTCACTTTGTCTCTGTTTCTCTCCAGTGAGTGCATATGCTCTATGGCAAAAAACTAAAAAAATATGTATGGTAAAAAGTCAACATCTAGATGATAAAATGTAGAAAATACTTGCAATTATAAAACTGAAAGGGTATTTTACAACTCTAGAGCTATAAACGGGCAATGTATAGAAGGGAAAACCCAAAATAAGCATGTGAATATCTGCTCAAAATAATTAAAAATAAGATAAATGCAAAGAAAAACAGCAATGAAACTATTTTATAGATTGACCCAAGTCTGAAAAGTGGAACTGGCCAGTGACATGATGGTTAAGGTGGCTGGATCCCACATGACTGACTGAAAGTGGCTTGAGAGTCACACCAGGTGCATGAATGTGTGTGCCCCAACTCCCAAGAGGATAATGGTAGAAAAGAGATTGTAGAATGGCCTTCCCTCCTGGTGGGTAATTTCTCACTTTCCTTCTCTGTCTCTCTCCAGTAAGCGCACATGCCCTATAATGAAATTTTTTAGAAAGGAAAATTGGATAGTGCCATGAGTTTGAGGGATG
Source organism: Tupaia tana (assembly GCA_026018925.1). Classification (NCBI taxonomy): domain Eukaryota; kingdom Metazoa; phylum Chordata; class Mammalia; order Scandentia; family Tupaiidae; genus Tupaia; species Tupaia tana. Next base: position 38,515,394 of record JAKSZU010000021.1, read on the forward strand.
TGGAGAAGCAGGGCTCCCATGCACTGCTGATGGGATTATGGATGGGTGCAGCCATTCCGAGTCATCCATTAATAGTTAAATTAAATGCATGCATATGCTATGACCTCTACATTCCATTCATGTCTTTATCCCAGGTTATTTCTTATACAGCTCCAAAGGGAGCACACATATAAGGATGTTCATCAAATGTTATTTGTGGTGGCCAGGAGTTGCAGGAACCCTAGGTGTACTTCGCTGGGGAAAAAGAGACACATATGTGGTGGTTACTTGTCATAGAGCACTATGCAGTACACAAAGGCAGTACATTGTAATTATCCATGGTAACATGGATAGGTCTTCAAAATAGAGCACAGAAGGAAGAATGTATGAAAGGGGTGTGTGTGTGTGTGTGTGTGTGTGTGTATGCATACAAAATACACATCAGGACCATGTCCTAACCTAAAGCTATACAGTAAGTCCTTTAGCAAACAGTTGCCTACAGGCTAGGAAAGAGGGTGGAGAATGGAAATAAAGTTCAAGGACAAAGGCGAAATAATATATGTATATAAATGTTTACACTTGCAACAGGAGGGACCTTGTCTCAACCAATGATGAAATGTACCTCAACTGGAGAATATGATCAATTCAGTTGTCTACACCTTTGGTTGGGGAAAAAAAATGGGGCAGCCATTTTTGGCTACTCGAAGAAATAATAGGCAAGAAGTACTGCATTTGAGCACCTAATTTATCTGAATTTCCTCTCACACAGGAAAGAAGAGAAATACATTGAGTTACAAATCTGGCTTATATCCAGATGAACACAACTATTTGTCAGATGCCAGAAACTTAGAATAACACGCACCTTAGACTAGTGCTGGTGATGTCTATACTGAGCTCAAAGGAAACCCTTAACGAGGGACCGTGCATGAGAACGTGAGGTGTGCTGGTCAGCCGGAGGTAGAGAAAGAAATGTAGGGAGAGAGGGAAGACAAGGCTTGTGGGCCACCGGCTTCCATTTCAACCATATTGATTTATTTTATGCATTAAGTTTCCACATAAGCTTTTATTAGAAGACAGGCTTCTGTGATTAAAAAAAAAGGAAAAAAATGGGAGTCATTCTCCCAGGCCTTTCTATAAGATATCGTGCAATATAATGAACAGTAACTTCAACAGTAGTCATACAAAACTTGCAGAGTATTCTTCACATCACTGTTTCTTTTATCAACACTAGATGGAAGCCGAAGGCATAATGTTAGATCACTGTGCTCTGCTGAGACGTTTCTATGGGGAGCGAAAATAACGCACTGCAGTTTGTGTCTTCCTGTAATAGAACTCGCTGGAGAGCGCGCAAGCTTAGAGAATCGAGGAGAACTGATGGTTAATGTCCTCTGAACTAACTCCCCAAGGCCTTTGTCAGTCTCCTTCCAGGAGATTTAAAAAGGAGGGAAGTATCCCAAGTTACAGATATGTTCAATTGTTGACTGAAAGGGAACCATCTATTTTAAGGAAAATTGAAATGTTATTAAACACAGAGAGCCCATTTTGCATTCTTACTCAAATGGAGAGCCCTCAACTCCTTCCGGTATGCCTCTGCACATACACATGTACATGTACGCTAATAGTCCTGCAAGAGTTTCGCTAACTCCTCCATGAAAAAACAATACTCCCAAAGCATTTTATGTAGAACTCTGAGAGCACATATCAAGTAGAATTACAGTTCTTTTTTTTTCTTTTTTTAATTAAACTCTTTATTTTGAGGTCATTGTAGATTTACATACAGTTGTAAGAATACAGAGAGATCCCTCGTGTCCTTTACACGGGAGTCGTTTCCATCAGTGGTAATGTCTGGTGAAACCATAGCACAACACATCCAGAATGTTCCCATTAATGCAATCAAGATGCAGAAAACTTATCACAAGGATCCTCACGCTACTCTAACAGAGACACGCTCACTTCCACCTGCCATCTCCCTTCACCCCTGGCAACCACTAATCTGTTCTACATTTCCATAATTTTGTCATTTTGATAATGTTTTCAAAAAAGAGAGTCATAAAGTGTGCAACCTTTGAGGATTATTTTTCTTCACTCAGCATAATTTTCTGAAGACTAATTCAAGTTGTTGTCTGTATGAAGAGATATTCCTTCTTCTTACTGACTAGTATTCCAGAGTGTGACTATACCTCCGTTCATTTAACTCATCACCATTGAAGGACATCTGGGTTGTTTCCAGTGTTAGATGATCATGAATAAAGCTGCTATGAACATGTGCAGATTTCGTGTGGACAGAAATTTTCAATCTAGGAAAAATACCTAGGAGCACAACTGCTGGGTTGTTAGTTGGATGTTTGTTTTGAAGAATCCGCCAAACTTCTTTTTTGAGAGTGGGGGGTACCATTTTACATACCCACCAGATGTGACCCAACTTCCCTGTATCTGCATCAGCATTTGGTAGTGTCATTGTTCTTTATTTTAGCCATTCTGATAAGTCTGTAGTGACATTTCAACTCTTTGTGGTTTTAACTTGCATTTTCCTAATAGCTAATTAAGTTAAACATCTTTTCATCTACTCTTTGAATCTGTACATCTTCGTGGTGAAATTTCTGTTCATCTCTTTTGCCCATTTTTTAAATTGGACCATGTAATTTTTACTGTTAAGATTTGAGCGTTGTGAATATAGTCTAGACATTAGTTCTTAGATACACGATTTGCAAATATTTTCACCCAATTGATAGCTTGTCTTTTTAAGAGCCTCTAGAAGGTTCTTATGCAGAGCAGAAATATTTAATTTTTATGATACTCAGGTTTTCAATGTCTCCTTTTATGGTTTGTATTTTTAATGTAGACTATAAGAACTCTTCCCTAACTCCCAAATATTTTCACCTTTGTTTTTTCTAAAAGCTTAAAAATATTACAATTAAAGCCATAATACATTTTGGGTTAATTTTTTATAGGATGTGAGTTTTCGGTCTAGGTTGTTTTGTTTTGTTTTCTATAGCTGTCAAATTGTTTCAGCATGATTTGTTGAAAGAGTCATCTATCCTTGCCCCCATTTAATTGGCTTTGTGCTTTTGTCAAAAATCAGTTGAGCGTATTTGTGTCAGTCTGTTTCTGAATTCTGTATTTCTATGATCTGAGTCTCTCTCCCCACCAATACCATACAATCTGGCTTACTATAGCTGTATAATGAATCTTGAAGTAAGATAGACTGATTACTCACACTTTTTTCTTTTAATAGTTATTTTAGTTATTCTATTTCCTTTGCCTTTCCATATAAATTTTAGAATAATTTTGTCATGAATTTTAGAAATTTTGCTGGTATTTCAATAGAATTGCATTAAACACATGTAACAGGAAGAATTAACATCTCTACTGTGTTGAATCTCTCAATCCATGAGCATGGTATATCTCTTCATTTATTTAGATCTTTTATTTCATTCATTAGCATTTTGTGGTTTTCTGTAGACAGGTCCTGTATGATTTGTAAGATTTACACCTAAATATTTCTTTTGTTGTTTTTCTTGGGCAACTGAAAAAATAAATTATAAAATTTCATTTTAATTTCTGTGCCTTTGTATGTTTCTCATTTATCCCATGACCTTGCTAAATTCACTTATTAGTTGTAGGATTTCTTTTGTTGAGTCCTTGGGATTTAAAACAGACAGTTATACAATTTGAAATGGGAATGGTATTATTTCTTCCTTTCTAAATTCTACATTTATTTGTCTTTTCTTATGATATTGTCTATGTCCTTCAGTACTATGCTGACATATATCAGTGAAAGCAGACATTATTGTGTTGTTCCCAATCTCACGGGAAGTGTTTCATCTTTCACCATTAGGTTTATAGTAATAGGGGTTTTGTACATGCTATTTATTAAGAAAGCTCTGTTGTTGTGGTTGTTGTTGTTATAGGTCATGTGCACTCACCAGAGAGAAAGAGACACACACAGAGAGAGAAGGAAAGAAATCTCCCCCCTCCAGAGGGGATGGCCATGATGCAATCCATTCTCCTCTCAGGATTTTGGGCATACAGGCACTCATGCCTAGCATGAGTTTTAAGCCACTGTGTCCAGGACTTGAACCATGGTCGACTACATGGGAGCCCAGTGATGTAACTAGCCATCTGCTGGTCCCCAGGTTTTATTCTTTTTAAAATCAAGAATAGGGGTGATTTTTTTTTATTCTTTAGCCTGTTAATATGGTGGATTATACAGACTAATTTTTGAATATTAAACCACCTCTTTATCCCTGAAATAAATCCAGTTGGTCACGGTATATAATACTCTTTTTATATTACTTAATTCTATTTGCTAATATTTTCTTAAGATTGTTTGTATCTGTATTTATGAGGAATATTGATTTGTACTTTTTATTCTCTGCACTGTTTTGGATGGGTGTAGTATCTGGGTAAAACTAGCTTTATAACATGGTGGTAAATGTTTTCCTCCTCCTCTTTGTTCTGTAAGAGATTATGTAAAATTGATGTTAATGCTTCCATAAACACTTGGCAGAATTTTCCAATAAAGCCATCTGGGCCTGGAAATTTCTTGTTTTTTCCTTATAAATTCAAATATTTTAATAGTTGTAATTCAATTTAAATTATACATTTCATAGTATTTCTGTGCTTTCTCAAAAAGTATCCTATCATGTTTAATTTACCAAATTTATGTGTGTAAATGTGCTTATACCCTCACTAACCCTTGTTACAAGTTTTGTAGTACTATCCCATTTCATTTTTGGTATTAGTTATTTGTGCCCTCCTCTTTTTCCCCTTTATTATTTGTAATCTTTTACTGAGGTTTGTCCATTTTATTGATATTTTCAAAGACCCAGTTTTTGCTTCTTTGATTTTTATCTATTGTTTTTCTGGTTTTAATTTCATTAATATTTTATCACTATTATTTCCTTCCTTTTACTAGCTTTGGTCTTATTTTTCTCTTCTTTGCCTAAAGTCTTACAGTGGAAGTTTATATTATTGAAAGTTTTTTTCTTTTTTCAATTTATAAATAAATTTAGTGTTATAAGTTTCCCTCTCAGCACTGCCATAGCTATGTCCCACAGATTTTAGTATGCTATATACTAAAATAAGAGTTTGTTTATACTAAAATAGAAACAGAATTCCATTCTGTTCACCATAGGAGTTGCATTACACATGCATAACCTTCATAGTCTCTGGTGTTAAGAATTTGCAGTTTCAGGGCCGGCAGGTGGTGTGGTGGTTAGGGGCACTAGACACCCAAATGGCTGACCACAATTCAAGTCCCGAACTTCATAGCTTGCTTTCTCACTTTCTCTCTCTCACTCATTCTGTCCCTGGTCAAATTAAAATAAATAAAGTCAAATAATTATAAAATGAAAAAAAAAAAAAAAAAGAATTTGGAGTTTGAATGAAGTATGAAAATCTTACCTCCCTATACCTTCTCTTGGACAATTTGAGACAATTATAGACACTACTTAAATTTAAAATCACATCAGTAAGTGGTAAAATGTGTCTTCAACCATCAAGCGTAATTTGGAAAACTCAAGTGGAGAAGGAAAATCTGTTATATTTATCTATTGGGTTGTCGGAAAAGTCATGACACATTTTTGCATAGAAAAACGAAAAAATACATCATGACTTTTCTGACAACCCAATATATTTTTTCTTTGTTGTTTCTTTCTTTCTTCCTGATGTTCCAAGAGTCCCTCTTTTATCATATCCTTTATGCTTAGAGAATTTCTAGCCGTTTTTGTAGAGTAAGTCTGCTAGAAACAACTGTCTTAGTTTACCTTCATCTGAGAATGTTTTAATTTCTCCTTCTTTCCTAAAGGATATCTTCCCTGGATCGGGAAAACTGAGCTGCTAGTTCTTTGAAAAAGGTGGTATCGTATCTTTCTAACCCCCATGGCTACTGACGAGACTTCTTTCTGTCCTTTGCGTCTTCTCTTTCCCCCTCATACTAAGGTATTGTTACTCTCCCACTGACCTCAACATTCCTTCCTTCTCTCTGGTTTTCAGTATTATGTGCCTTTGTATAGATTTCTTGGTATTTACTTGGTTGGGATTCACTCAGCTTCTTAAATCCATAGGATTTGCCAGATTTGGGACATTTTTCACATATTATTTCTTCAAGTACTTTTCAGCTCTTTATTCTTTCTTCTGACTTTCTGGGACTCCAAAGACACAAATTTTAGATCTCTGGATTGTCCCGTAAGCAGTCCCACAGATTCCTGTGATTTGTTTTTGTTTTTATTTGTCTATTTTCTTTCTGTTGTTCAAACTGGGTCATTTCTGTTCTCCCTTCCTCTAAAACCATGCTATGAGGGGAAGCTTTCCTTCTAGAAGGGAGGAGAAGTCCATGTTCCCTGTATGAACCCTCGAGCAGAGATGGTCACATCATCGCTGCTGGACAAGGCGAGGAGTTTGGTCTGTTAGGACCCCACTGAAGTACCCCAGCCAGGAAGACAAGTAGAGTGAGTGGGAATGCCTCCCGATTCTCGCGACGTGGTTTCCACTGACTGCATATTGGAGGTGGGCTGGGTGACCACTGAGCAGTGGCGAGCATCCACACTCTTTATTAGGTCTCCTCCTACACCAAGTTGGCAGGGACAGGCACCTTGCACAGCCTGGCAAAAGAGGGAGTCTGGGCTCTCTACTTGGCCTTTGCTGGTTGTTTTGCTAGGAGGGCCCTTTCCTAGCATTCTAGCTTGAAGGACCAGGCATTTGTTGGGGCATTTTTTCCTCTACATCTGTTAGCCATTTGGGTTGTGAATTTCCTCAGCTTTAAGTGTGGGATACACAAGATGTTCTGGTCCATTTTGTTGCTGATAACAGAAAATACTTGAAACTAGGTCATTTATAGGAACAGTGCTTTATTCGATTCACACTTTGGAGGTCCAAGGTCCATATCTGCTGATGATCTTCTACTTGTATTTGAACATGGTGGAGGGCTGGAACACGTCAGCCGGTGTCCATGTGTCTCTCTTCTGGTGTCATTCTCTCCCTTGTAACCCACCAGGATTCGACCATGGTGGCTTTGCCCTAACAGCCTTTCCTAATCTCCTCCCAAAGACCTCACTTTCCAACACCATAGTCGTATTAAGTTTTCACCGTATTAATGCTACCCCAAGCAAATCTCGACACATGAATTTTGGGAGGACAAACAATAGCATAAAACAAAAAGAAAATCCAAAGAACTCACCATCGTGTCTTTTCTTGGGCCCTGAAATCCCTGGAAAGTCTGCCTTCTTGTCCCAGCCATCCATCCTCTCCTTATGTTTGTTTCATACGATACCCAGGCTTTCGCTGTACTTAGCAGGAGAGATAGGGAAGAGTATACCTGCTCTAGCTTCCCAGGAGCGGCAGTACTAAATTGCATTTAGTGTTTGTACAATTTTCCCCTCCACTGGAAATGCTTTGAGGGCAAGGAGCAAACTATTCATTTTTATTTCCTCGGCACCTAGTAAAGAGCATGTGTCCAACATACACCTGCTGAATTAATGTATGAATAAATATCATACTTAAGGACCCACGAATAATCCTTTACAGTGCCCACCTTGTTCCACTCCACGTTACAAACCCTCAAATACCGAGACTGTGCCTTTAACCTACCTCCCCGTATGCAGGGAGCTGAGACCCTGAGAGTTTCTCATTCTGTGCCGGAGATTTGCAGTCTGACTCGGTGCTCTCTTGAAGCCCTACTATGGGAGAGGCAGACCAGAGAAAAGTAAATCACAAAGGCCGCAGTTCTGAAGTGTGCGGGGGCCCTGTACAGCTGGTATAGAGGCGGGGAGAGCTCCCAGCGTAAAAGGCGCAAGAAGGTCGAGCGACGCACGGTGCCCCGGCTGTCTCTATTTCATTCCCCTTTTGCTGCCACCTGGAGACTGCTAGGTTCGAATCAGAGAAAACCAGGCAGGGAGCTTTGGGATTTCCCAAATTGAAACAAAATTGCATCTCATTAAAATGTGCACACACACTCACACTCACGGGCTGCGTGAATCCCCAGACTACTGAGTAATTTATTCCGTTCCCACTCCTACACTGTTGAGAGGCACTGAAGTACAAACCAGGAAACATAAATAATGAACAACTTTAGTGCCTCGATCAATCACAAACACTGTGCTAAGTCCCTTACGCGAGGCATGTAATTAAATCCTCCATTCATGGCTTGGGGTGCCCAGTCCCTAACGAGGGGACTTGTCAGCCAGTCTTATTCCTCCCGTCCAAAGGTAGACCTCCTTTTAACCAAGACCTGTTGGTCTCTTGCTCTCCTGGCCTTCAGAGGAGTCGATACGGTTAAACCAGATCTGCGTAGTAAAAAATATAATGCAAGTCACATGGGAAATTTTTTTAAAGCAATAGATTAATTTTTATAATACACTTTATTTAGCCCAGTGTATCCAAAATATCATTATTTCAACATGTAATCAATATTTTTAAAAAAAATTATTAATGACATTTTTACATTTTTTTGTACTACATCTTCAACATCTACCCTTTGAAATACACCCTTCAAAAATACACCCTTTGAAAAGGGTGTATCTTCCCTTTAAGGCTCAAATTGATTTAAACCAGCACATAATTTCGATTGGCACCAGGGACAGACTAACACCTATGTAGCATGAAAACTATGTAGAGCTAGTAACTGCCATATTAGACATCATCTAAAGCAGATCTAATGAAAGAACGAGGAAGCGAACGAGTGCACGTGTGAATGCACATGTAAGGGGATGAACAAGAGAGAGTGAAAGACGGAGACACTGCCGGCCCGCCCGCGGACCACACACACTGGCTGGGATGAGCAGGGAAGAGCTGAAGGCTTCATGGTTATCACCAGCTAGACATGCTTGGACAGCAATTCACGCCTTTCCAGAATTCCTTCCCGCACACCCTTCGGTCCTCAAGACAGCCCCACGAAGGTGGTCGGAGTCCACAGGACCCCCAGGGCCCCAGGCCAGCAGACAGCCCCACTCCCGGCCTGGCTGCCTCTCAGCCACAGGCGGGCAGGAATGCACCCGAAACAACACGGGAATGCGCTGGGAGACCCTTCACCCTGTCTCCTCGGCAGACACAGCTCAACTCCATGAACTGGGCTGCCAGGGCTGCCACACCTGCTGCTCCCTTGGAGAGAGTGCTTGGGCATGTCTGTGGTCAGCAGACATCTGCGGCAGTCAGACCCAGAGGTGTTCCCCAGAGGAGCCGCCTTCCCGCAGTGGGTAATGACTCAGAGCTGTGCACTGCTCAGCGCGGGTCCCAGGGAGACTCCTGTCTCCAGCTCCCTCCCTCCCAGGACCAGGCCTGCCCAGCCTGCTCCCAACCCGGGAGGCCTATCCCAGGCAGGCTCTCAGAGCCCAGGTGGAGTCGGGCAGGAGCACAGGGAAGGGCCAGAGAGCAGGTGCACACACAGGCCCAGAAATTGTGTGTTTGTAAGGACCTGGATGAAGGCCAGTCAGAGGGGAAAGTGGAACAAGCCGTGGCTGGAGACGGAGGCAGGACCTGGTCAGCCACACAGCATGGAAAGCAAAATTAGTCCTAGCCACTGTAGAGACAGAAAGCAGTTACTAGTCATCAGGAGTGGGGGGAGGGAAAATGGAGAGTGACTGCTTACAGGGAAGGAGGTTCCTCTGGGGATGACAAAAGTGTTCTGAAACTGTTATGTCATTGGGAAAGCCATGACATGTTTCTCCATGCAAAAATGCATCATGACTCTCCTGACGACCCAAGAGATAGCAACGGAGCCCACACGACATTGCGCACGGACTGAAGCGAGTGCCCTGGACAGTGCTTTAGTGATGGTGACATGGCAGACTCAGGGCTAGACAGTAATGCAATGCCCTGCAAAGCTGACCCACACGGGAAGGTTCTGTGTTTGCATCCAGAGTCCTTCCTGAGCATACCAGGCACATGCATGTCAATGGTTCAGGACAGTTGACACTGGGGTGCATAGCTTACAGCATCCAGACCCTGTGGGGGTGCCTGCCCCTCTCTCTCTCTCTCTGTCATGAAAGAAAGAGACCTTTTGGAAGATGGTAGAGTTGATGTTATCGTATTTTACTGTAATAGAACACTCAGTGCTAGAACTCCGGCTCAGGGCTTCTCGCGCAAGGCCTGTGCTCCTTCTCCAACAGCCACGGCCATGAGTCCAGCGTAGAATCTGTCCCCCGGGTGAGAACATCTCTGCGAGCCAGCCAGATGCAGGCACACCGAGCATGGAACACCCAACTCACCATACCACCACGGGGCCCAAGAAGCTGAGAACCACAAACTGTCAAGGCAGGGAGATGTGATGAATTCCATCTCTGACGAGAACAGCAAGGAGCTGATGTAGAGGGTGCCTGTCAAGAGTAGCACCCTAAAATACCAAACTCCACTCCTCGGCTCATTAGGGAACGTTAATGTTTGAAATTTGTAAACCTTCTTGAAGTTATTTATACGTTCAGCTTGTGCAACCTCTCTCGAGAATAAAGAGTTGCATAAATTTATACTACTTACTGGGCAGACTGAGTTCCCCTTAGTTCTCCTAAAATTATCTCCTGTCAAGTTTTATGGGGATGAAGGAGGAGGAGGAATTTAGGGCTAAGATGTTAGGATTTCGACCCACGCTCTATCTTTCATCATCGGAAAACCTTTCCTCCCATTCTCTATCAGTCTTGATCTTTCCGGATTTAAGAACCCTAATTGCTCCCCTGTCCCTCCTGATCATTTTAGTTGCTTTCCTACAGCTTTTATATTATTTGTCCTCTCTCTCTCTCCGAAGGAGGAGTGATTAGAATGGCTTAAAATAGTAGGAGAGAGAGAAGCAAAGTGTCTACCATTGCTGAAGCGGCCATATGCTCGCCCAGCAGGCTCGTGAGTGAACTTGACATTCACACCGTCTTCCTGGCTACGAGCTTGCAGGCACTGCACAGCCCAGGCCTGCTGCTTCCGCCTCCTTCGCCTCGCTCAGCTCCTCGTGCATGAGCTCTGGGCACCCTGCTTCCTCTCACTTTTCAAATGCATGAGCTTCTTTGAACCGTAGAGCTCTGGTGCGTGCTCCCCACTTAGCAGAGGAGAAGCTGTCTGTTATGGCCAGGCATGCAGAGTCAAGGAACCCCATTCTGGGCCCTGGGATTTCAGAGATGAACAAAACATAGCTCTGCGCTCAGACAACCCTCTGTCTAGCGGGAAGGATGGAAAAGTAAGTTCAAGGGACAACTGTGATGGAAGAGTATTGGGGAGAAAGAGGGTCATGTGGCCCAGATGAGGGACATCCAGGAAGGCCTCCTGGCCTGGCCCCATGGTCTGGTGGTTAATGCAGCCAAACCTCACATGGCCAACCTCAATGCTCAAGTTCCAGACCAGACCCAGAAGCTTGAGAAACCCGCTAGGCACGTGTGCGTGAACGCTCAAACTCCCAAAGGGAGAAGTGGGGAACAGGGATTTCAGCGTGACCACATCGCATGGTGGGTGCTTTTCCCTCTTTCCTGACTTCTTTTGGCGAGCACATGCACCCTCTAGCAAAAAAAGAAAAGAAAGCAAGTTTCCCTGGAGGACATGCACGTGAGATGAGCTTGAAGGCTGAGTAGGAGTCTTCCAGTGGTGGAGGGGAAACCCCTTTCAGGCAAAGCAAATTGCGAGCAGGAGCACTGAGGAACGAGGGCTCAGAAGTGCTGGAGCCACGGGGAAGGCACGGAAGATCAGCCAGAAGGTGGGCGAAGAGGGAATTCAAGCAGTCAAGTCTTTCAGAACGTCCCGGGAGCCCAGCACCCAGACACGAGCTAATGGGAGCACAGAACAGCTGCCCCAAGGGCCCGGAGCCTGCAGGCGGGCTGAGATGGCTCCTTCCCTCTCCTCACTCGGGGCCTGGGGCAGTTGACTAATAACTAATTTGTTGGAGACCTACTGTGTGCTGGGCATGAGGCTGAGCAGTGAGGAAGATGAAAAGACTGACCCAGGGCAGCTTAGAGCTTTCCCGTACACACACATGTGCACACACGTGCACACAACACGCAGAACAGAGAATAGCCCCTCGGCCTGGACTTCAAGGCTGACTGGCAGCCCCTGCTGCCAGGGCTTCCCTCCTCCCTGGCTCCTGCTCCTCCACTACCTCCTCAAAGATGCCTCAAAACCCATAATGGGAAAGAAGTTTCCATTTTAATAAGAGAAGGAAGGCTTAAACTACAACTCGGAAGAGCCAACGGCTCACTCGAAAGTCTCACAGCCTTGAACAAACGAACAAGCAAAAACGTTCTCATCCCATTTCAGGCCAGCTCTCTAAACAGGTTCCCAGAAAACAAATCCCCTTTACCGGAGCTTCATTTTCAGACACGCCCACGTGCCGTGGACTGTCAAGACATGGGTTGGATGTTCCCTCTGCCTGCCTTACTGAGACCTTCACTGGCTTCTTTCATTGCCGGACCCATCCACCACCGTGAAGACCCCCTAGGCCCCTCAGCGACCCCACAGCACCTAGCACAGGTCCCTCTGTGCAACGATCCCACCTCAGAGCTGCCAATGCCCTCTCTAGATGGTGGCACCCCCCCCCCCCCAAGGTAGGGCCACTCTGTCAGTTATTGGCCATGGTATTAAATACCATGCCAGGCACGGGATCTGAACTTGACTTTGAAACATCAGATAAGCAATCACGGAACATATACACGGTACATGTTCCTTTCCAGCTCAGGGGAAAGCTTCGGGACTGTCCAGCCCCCAGGGGCCCCCTGGCCCGAAGACCCCGGCTGGCAGCTCTGCCGAGGCTGTGAGAGGCATGGTTCCCAGCAGGCAGCTCCGCTGAGGCTGTTGGAGGCATGATTGCTAGCATTCAGTCAGCAGCCTTCCAGGATCCCCCGCTCCTCCAGCCGCGGCAAGACCCCGAGTGCGGCCACTTTGGCTCAGACCCTGGTGCATGCAGCCTCTCTGGCCTCCAGCAATAGCCCCAGGGACCGATGGCACCCGGAGGTACAGGTGACATCCGGAGCACCTTCCAGAGAACTGGCACTGTCTGTGCTGCCACCCACACCCACAAGCCCACAGTTCTGCTCCAGACCAAGGGCCTGCCCCCTGCTGAAACCAGGCAGAGAGCGCTGGTTCAGAGCAGGATGGGGGGGTCACATCTTCTCCTTTCCTCAAAGTGCAATGAAGTACTCCGTGAGGAACTCAGCAACCAACCATAAACCGACGCACACAGGTGGAAAAGGGCTGCATAGGAAAACCCGAGGAGTGAAGTAAGTTACTTCCCCAGTAAGTGCTCCCCCACACCTGCCAACGCCCCTGGAGAGTCCTGCAATCCAGAACCATCAAATGTTGACATACGATTACAAAAGCAAGCCAGGGCTGCGGAGGGAGAAGATAGTGGGGACTTGCCAGGGGCCCAGTGCAGGCCAGCCAGCCGCCTCCTGTGGCAAGGCTGCCACCTCCCACCCCTCCTGGACACTGCACCTCCTAACCCTGGAGGCCTGGCTCCCCTGCGGTGCCTGCTGGAGTCAGCACCTCCTTCCAGGCCGGCTCTCCTGCTCGGTGCCAGCTGTCCCCTTGCTGGTCCCCACAGTGCTTCTGTTCCCATTCCCAGGCTTGGGAGTGCCCCGGCTACCCCTGCTACCCACCTGTTCCACCCCAATCATCAACCTCGTTTTTCTTTTGAGCTATATTCTTTCGCAGGGGTCCTCCAGTAAAAGCATTTGAGAGAATACCCTAAATTCCTTTCCTCCCCCAAACAAGCACACACCCCTACAGTAACAGGGTTGGAAGCTCTCAAATAATGGCACCTACAGTCACCAAACACTCAGCTGGCCCCTGGGCCTCGGGCTGCTCTAGTCCCTTCCTGCAGGTGGCTTCAGTCCTCTCTGCAAATGTATCCTCTGCTGCCCAACCCCACTTTCAGTTTACCAGACTTAGCTCGTCACATCTGAACCCCAAATTCAGACATGGTTGCAGTGTTTTTCCTTTAAGAAGCTTCTAGCCACCATGCAAATTAGCAGTTGCAAATTTGATTTGCAGGGTAGTCCCTGCAGATGGCTGTGGTGATGGTGGTGGTGGTGGTAGTGGTTATGATGGTGGTGGTGGGTGTGATGGTGGTGGTGGTGGTGATGGTGGTTGCGATGGTGGTGACAGTGGTGGTGATGGTGGTTGCGGTGGTGGTGATGGTGGTTATGGTGGTGGTTGTGATGGTGATGGTGGTGGTGATGGTGATTGTGATGGTGGTGATGGTGGTGGTGGTGATGGTGGTCTTGGTGGTTTTGATGGTTGTGATGGTGGTGGTGGTGATGGTGGTCTTGGTGGTTGTGGTGGTGGTGGTGGTGGTGGTGATGGTGGTGGTGATGGTAGTCTTGGCGGCGATGGTGGTTGTGATAGTGGTGGTGATGGTGGTGGTGATGGTGGTCTTGGTGGTTGTGATGGTGGTGGTGGTGATGGTTGTGGTGGTGGTGGTGGTGATGGTGGTGGTGATGGTGGTCTTGGTGGTCATGATGGTGGTGATGGTGGTGGTCTTGGTGGTCGTGATGATGGTGGTGGTGGTGATGGTGGTTGTGATGGTGGTGGTGATGGTGGTTGTGATGGTGATGGTGGTGATGGTGGTGGTCTTGGTGGTTGTGGTGGTGGTGATGGTGGTGGCAGTGGAAGATACAAGATTTCTTAATACCTCTCTTTATATCTCTGGTGTTTTACCATTTATAAAGATCTCCACATACGAAAATAAACATATATCTCACCTACCGGCCACTCTAGACTCCTGCTACACATTTTGTTTAATGAGTTTCTTCAGATATAGTCCTCATGTTTTCTAGCAAAATTAGTCTGATCCCCTAAAGACAATTTGTAAAGTCAACTGTCCATCTCAGCTTGGGGAGCTCTTTGAACTCATCAGTACCCGAGGAGCACTAGCCCAGGATGGTAGAGCAGAAAGGAATAGGGACACACCCTCACCAGAAAGCCATGGAGGAGGACCTGCTCCAGCTCACAGTCCAGTTTTTAGCTTCATTTTGAGGGATTTAATTATAGCTAGCAAGGAGGATTAGCTACTTTGCACTGTGTCAGCATGAATATTCCTTTCCTTTGTCATAACGGTGCTGCTGTTTTTGTTTTGCCATAGGGCACATGCATTTGCTAGAGAGAGGGGGAAAGCAAGAAATCATCCCCAGGGGGAATAGCCATGATGCAACCCCTTCACCTCCATTTTATTCTCAGGGGTTTTTGGGAACACACACACACATGCAGCATGATATTCAAGCCACTGAGTCTGGGACACAAATCACGATCAGCCATGTGAGAGTCCAGTGCCTTAACTACCATGCCACCTGCTGGCCCCAATGTTGCTGTTTTAAACCTGAGGCCCAAGTCACATGGGTGTATTAGACATGTATGCTCTAACCCCTTACCCCAGAAGCTGAAACTAGACACAGCAGGACAAAAAAACCCAGGGAGGCTGCTGCTGCCCCTGAATGGTGATGGTGGGTCAGACTGTCAGTGACCTCAGATGGGCCCATCATCAGTGGACCTTTCCAAGGTTCCAGTCTACTTACACAGATTGCCGTGGGCTAGTGAGCATTGCTCAACCCCGTGAGCAGTATAACCTTGTCCCAGACTACAATTCTAAGGCAGCGTTTTTCGAAGGGTAATACACTGACCACCTGCAACAAAATCATCTTGGGTGCTTGTGAGAAGGGAGGATCTCTGTATTTCACTAACACCTTCTAAATCAAAATAACTGGGAGCGTGCTGGGAAGCCACATTTTAAATAAGTGTTGCTCCACACTTTCAGTGACTTGTGACCTATGCCTCCTCTGTACAAGGTGGTGATGATGATGAAGAAAATGAGGGTGATGGTGATGGTGGTGATGACAGTGGTGATGGTGGTAGTGATGGTAATGATGGTGGTGATGGTAGCAGTGATGGTGGTGGTGATAGTGATAATGGTGGTGGTGGTAACAGTGATGGTGATGGTGACAGCAGTGGTAGTGGTGGTGATGGCAGTGGCAATGATGGTGGCAATGATGGTAATGATGGTGGTGATGGTATCAGGGATGGTAGCAGTGATGGTGGTGGTGATGGTGACAGCAGTGGTAGTGATGGTAGTGGCAATGATGGTGGCAGTGATGGTGGTAATGTTGATGGTAGCAGTGACAGTGATGGTGGTGGCAGAGATGATGGCTTATAATATCTCTCTCTCGTTATATCTTTTTGTTGTTTTACCATTCATAAAGCTCTTCATTATTTTATTCAGTTTTCACAATAACTTGATTGTTACAATACCATTTACAGATGGGAGGAATTAATATTTAGAGAGCTAGAAGACTTCTCAAATTTAGCAAAGCAAGTTGTTTTCCAGAAATAAAATAGAGAGAGAGAGAGAGAGACTTACATGAATCAACTTACTCTTACCCTGTCCCATCTCTCTGGAAACCACAACCCAGGAGTTGACCAGCCAGACCTGAGAAGATCTCAGAGCAGGCCAGGGAATCATCCCACTGAAGGGCCGAACACATGACCTACTCCATCCAGCCAGGGAGATTCTGACCACTTAAGCCAACTGCCACTTGCCTGGCAAAGGCCTACACGCCTCCACACCCCACGTCCTCATCAGAAATACTCTACAGCACCCAGAAGACCTGGCGATAGTCGAGACTGTGCCTCTAACTAAATGTTGACCCCAGACAAGTCACCAACATAATCTCATCACCTGATAGATTGAGATTAAATGGAAATAATGCTGGTGATCATTCTTTTTATATTATAAAGTACATAAACGTTAGCTATTATTATTGTTAGTATTACCATAATCTTTCGGGTTTCAAGTCCAAACCCTTTTCTCTTCCACCTCTCCCACCATCCCCTGACCTGGCCACGACCATAGTTTCCAAGCTGGGAGCCAGGTGCCCAGCCTCTCCGCAAAGAATTGCTAACAGCAAATCAAAGGCTGTTTTTCCTCCACACTTTATAGTAGCTTAGAAAGGCAAGTTACAGCCATAAATTGTGTACAGAAAGGACAGTGTGTCACCAAAGGGGCCATTACCTCCTTACAAGTCAAGCAACATAGATTAGAATGGAAATTATTTGGGATCTTCATCAGTAGGCTGAAATTGTTCAAGGCTCAGCAATTCACTGAGGTTTGCCACTGGGTCATTGGTTTTACTAGTGTGTGAGTGTGTGTGTGTGTGTGTGTACGTGTGCATACATGTGTGCTCTTCTTTTGTCGAGGTTCAAAACAGAAAGGAACGACAAGGACCACTGTGAGTTCTGTGGACCTGAGGCTGCTCCAGTGTTCTGGGTCAGGGGTTCTTGGCCTAACACTGACTAGCAGAATCTTCTCAAGGACAGGAGGAGGTCCCCACAGGACAGAGGCTGTGGATGGGGGAGGCTCAGGATGAGGCTTCCAGAAACACCTCCTCAGGATGCAGAAAGCTAGTCAAGGACAACACAATCGAGATGCCAAGGATGTCTGTAGAGATGAGTCTTCAAGCCCAAGCACTGTGGAGCTCAGCACACTCGCTCAGATACCAGTGGGCCCAGAGCTGTGAGCAGCATTGGCCCTACCTGGCCAGGGTCCAGCTGCCCACACTCACTGCCGGCCTCCTGGTTCAGGGCAGGCGTGTGAAAGCAAGAATAAGAATAAGGTAGCCTTGAGTGAGTGTGGACCATACTCGTCCACCTCCACCCCCACCACCACACAGCAAGTGCATACCTCACCAGGTAGCAGGAAGCATCTTGCATGCATCATTTCACTTGACCACAGCAAAGCCCTCTGAGCTAGGTGCTAGTGTGACCCCAGCTGGCAGATGGGCACTCACACCTGCAGCACTTTCCTGGATTACCCGAGACCACAGCACATCTCGTGGAGAAGCCAAGATTCCTCCTTGGGTCTTCTCCAGCACATCCCCCAGTACACTGCCACGGCAGCTCACCATTCCAGGCCTGACCTGTGGGGTCACGGCCTAGGGCATGGAGGATAAAACACTCAAGTTCTGAGCTGGATGACCCGGTTCAACACCACGGGGGATCCAGCTTCCTCCGGACCGCATCCAGCCCAGGTCCCCACAAATTCTCAACTTGGTGCCTTTTCCTCTGCACGCTCCCTCCAGGCTGGTGTGTAATAGGTGCACCTGGCCTGCATGCCGAGTGAGCGAATGCGGGTGGTGACCAGCCTTCCCCTGCCAGCCAATCAGATGCATGGAAGTCCTAGCTGCTGGGCAGTGCTCCCAGAGGGCCAGGCCCCTGGGCTCCTCACTGCCCTTTCTAAATGCCACCACCACCACCACAGAGTGCACGTCTGCCCTGGGCCACTCAACAAATGCTCCCACTGTCAAGAAATTGTGGCATCAGGCCCAGAGCAGGACTCCTTTTCTGGGTAGGAACTTCCCCTCTCAGCTCACCCCACCCCTCACTAATGCCTCATCCCCAGCCCCCTGGGATAGGACGGAGCTCTGGAGCCCCCGCTCTGGAGTGCCCTCCTGTTGTACCGACTGACACCCTTCTGCAGAACGTGCCTGGGGTCACAGCATTCAGCTACAGGAGCTCCTGGGGTCACTTGCAAGCTTTGGGGGTCTCTGGAAGTCAGACTAGAGCCCTCAGGGTTCCCGGGGTTTGTCCCCCAGAGGTAGAGGTGAGAGCAGGGATGGGGCCAGCCCACTGCTTAGAGAAGGAGGGGCGGGAACGAAGACAGGCGGCCAGGGAGTTGGCGGGGGAAGTAGGCCACGGGGTCCAGGCTGAGAACGTGTGATCAGAGCCACTAATCATCTCTCGGCTCAAAATAGGTCCTGTCCTCTGAGACCCTCTCCCGGGGTCAGCGGCTTCAGATTACCCGGATTGCTGCTGCCAGGTGAAAACCACCCCCGGGAGCTGGAGGGCTCTAGTGGTCACCTCCCCGCAACCTCTCCGCTCCCCACTCAGCACCAGGGCCCTCTTCCGAGCCTCCTGCCCACCAGCCGGGCTCCTGCAGCAGGGCCGGTTTGGTCTCTCCCAGACAGCAGCATCGAGGAAGCCGGCGGTAATTGGCAGGGCCCAGGGCCAGCCCTGGGGGAACAGCGATCAGCAGAGCAGCTCCTTGCCGTCACCCTCACTTATCCTCAGGGTGCTGGGCCCTGGAGTGCGTGCTGGGAGCTGTCTTACATCTGCCCCCCAAGCAGCCTCTGAAGCGATTAAACCGCGGCCCTCACTTTGCCTCCTGTCATCTCTGTCAGCCGCCTCCATGCAGAGCAGACAGGTACTTCCCTGCTCCTATGAAGACTGGGGTTCGACATGGCTATGGGTGGAGACCCGGCATCCCAATGGTTGGGCATTGCCAGGGTGGCAGCAGCTGAGGCAGGGACGTGTCCACCCAGGAGACAACATGTGCTCCTACTGAAGGTCACTCAGGGTGGTGGCAGTTCAGTGTCTCCATCCCACAGGCCACATGGAAGATGACAGGCAGGCGGCCTGAGCACACCAGCTTCGTGTGCGGCAGCGGGCACCTCTGGGGGCTGGGACGTTCTGTCTCCAAGAGCCACCTCCGCCTGACAGGCACTGAGACACCACTGCACAAGACTTGTCCCAAGAAGCCCCACCCAATTCTGGGACTAGCCCAGGACTCTGGGCCTTGCTAACCTCAGGCCCGATTTCTAGATATTCCATCCTGACCATATGCCAAGTCCTCCAAGGGGCCCGTCCTGACCTCCCTGCACAAGCCTATGGTCATGCCAGACCAGAGTGGAGCAGGGGGCCAGTCTGTGCTGGAGATAAGCTTAAGGCAAGGACCGAGCTGAGTGTCTGAACAGTCCCTTCCCTGGAAGAGGGGATGTACGCCAGGCCCAAGCCTTCCTGGGAGTCGGCGTCTCCGACGTGCAGGTAGAGAACAGGGACGTGGGCAAGCATGATGGGTTGTGGTCCCAGAGCTGGTGGCCACAGGCAGGAAGTGCAGAGCCAGTGCTGCGATGAAGGGCATAGCCACGAGGGGCTGTCAGAGAGCCCCGGCCGTGGGCTATGGAGCCCCAGGTGAGGACACCAAGGAGCCCAAAGCTGGGTGAACTGGAAACTGACAGGACCAAAGACACCGAGGAGGCAGAGCAGATGCCAGGTGTGATGGGAGCCGTGCCGTCTGCCCCTGCTGCCAGCCCAGCCCCGGGAGCTCGGGCAGAGAACGTCAGCCAATTTCCCTCACCCGGCTGAGGGAGCTCTGGGGAGGGGCTGCCAGCCACAGAGCCTGGATGGTGTCTGCCCAGGGCTAGCAGCAGCTGCCTTCCAGCCACATCTGGGCAAGGGAGGCTGCTACTGTGAGCCGCCGTCCAGGAAGCCCCGTCCCCAGGTCTTTGTGCAAACAATATGGCTTTGTCCCCTAAAGCCATTGCTGGGAAGACTGGCCAGGCCACTGCCACTGCCCACTGCTTTGGCCGGAGAACAGTGAGGCAGCTCAGTCCACCCGCCTGCCCTGCACTGCCCTGGGGAACAGACATGTACTCGCGTGCACACGCATGTATGTGCACACATATGCAGTGCAGAACAGCTCCCTGTCCTGTCATACTCAACGTTCAGAGTGTAGCTTCCTTTCCACAATGGCCTCCGTTTGTAGCAAATTGGATCAGCAAATTCGTCCAGAATTACAAGGGCTCTTAAGTCACCCAGTAAAGATAAGTAGCCAGAGCGGCTCACCTCCGAGTGAGATGGAGCTGGGGCCCATCTGACGTCACACAGACCCCGAGGGCTACAGCGCTGTGACCCGGTGCTCTGGGGCAGGCAGACATCAGCACACGGAACTTCTCTCCAAGGAGCAGCAAGTGGCAGCCTTCGGTCTGTCCAGGAGGGTGGGAGCATCCCAGAGCAGACGACTGGGCCTGCCTTGAGGGTGCATGGGACGTCCCGAGCACCACGGTGGCCCACGCAGCAGGGACTTACCGTGCACCAAGCAGCTAGAGGACAGACCAGGCTGAGGTGGTCAGTGGGGTCCAGGACCTGCCCTCTCGGTCTCTATCTTGAATTGTTTCCCAAAACGGGGAGTAAGGGTGTCACAGTGACAGCAACCAGGTGGGCGACACAGGGCAGGGCACTGAGCAGAGGTGCATGTGTGCCGTGGTCCAGAAGTCTGAGCACCACAGTGCCCTGGGGGACTTGACAGTCACCCAGCATGGTAAGAGCAAGAATTGTCACTCAAGAGGCAGGTGCTAGCTGGCTTGGGGGGCTGAGCCTGTGAGGAGGCCTGAACTAGCCCTGTAGGTAACAGAGAGCGGCCGAAGGGATGCGCAGGACAGTGGCTCGACTAGTTTCGTGCTCTGGTAAGATCAGCTCTGCATGAGCAGGAGGCGGGGTTAGAACAGGGAAATCAGGAGTCCTTGAGGGTGGCGGACAATAGCGCTGTGGAGGAAGACTCCCGCCAGTCGGATACAGGCAAAGTGCTAGGTCAGAGTCTGCGGTAACTCTCGTGGCCAGCTGGAAGGAGCCGCATAGGGAGGGCAGCAGAGCGAGCCCAGAGTCCAGGAACATAGCAGGAGGCACATTCGGGTGCAGCTACCCAGGGGGCGGCTCGGCATCAGGCGTGCGGAGCAGGTGTGTGCGGCCAGCTCAGACAGACGTGCATGAATGGGGAACAACGCGGCAGGGATGGATGGGGCAGAGGAGGGGCAGAGGGCACCAGGAGAGGAAGCTCGGCACTTACAGACCGTACTTGCTGGTAGAACAGGCCCCAGAACATGCTGGGAGAGCGCCGGTCTGAGAGTGCAGGAGCAGAGGGGAGCAGACTGGGTGACGTCCCAGAAAGCCCGGTGAGGTGTAGGCTGCCGATGGACACGTCGCGCTCATTGGTATCTGTGGTCCTTAGAGCAAGACGTGGAGCGGCAAAGGCTGGATAATGATCTAAGAAATTCCAGGAGGAGGGAAGAGCAAGGTGCTGGTAGCACGGGGAAGAAAAGCTGTTTTCATTTAAGCTGATTTTTTTAATTATGCAATTATGTGTGCTGTGATAGGATATATAGGGTACCCATGAACTCTCCATTAACTAAGAACACAGACACCACCCCGACTACTCCCCAGGGGATCTTCCCCTCCAGGGAGAGCCCCATAAGATGGGCCAGCTGGAGCACGCTCAAGGACGAGGCAAGGACGACAGGACCTGGGGGCTGCACGCGGGAGAAGGGGTGGGGTGGCAACAAGTGCAGAGGCGGCCATGCAGAGACATCACGCCGGGTCCCAGCCAGAGAGGAGGTGCAGGCTGGTGTAGATTTGGATGAGCTGGAAGATCATGAGAACAGGAAGCGGAGGGGGTACCTACTAGCAACCCAGCTCCACATCAACAGAAATAACAACTGGGACCAGCAGATGGCGTAATGGTTATGTCACTGGGCTCCCACGTAGTTGACCACAGTTTGAGTCCCGGATCTGGCAGCTTAAAACTCACACCGGGCTCATGTGTCCAAAATCCCAAGAGGAGAATGGAGAAAGGATTGCTGTGTGGCCATCCTCCTGAGGGGGGCGATTTCTCATTTTCTTTCTATCTCTCTCCTGCAAGCGCACACACCCTATAGCAATTATCTCCCAAAAATAAAAATAAATAAAAAAGAACAGCAGCTGTGCCAGTAATGAGGTGAAGACCTGGAGGAGGAAGCTGACCAGAGACACGTGCAGGACTGTCGCCAAGCAGCACTGAGGGCCTGCCCGATGACTCTGTAGCTGCTCTGTCGTCTCAGTTAGGTAATTTCCTCCAAGAGTCCTCGACAAGCCAGGGGAGGGGCAGCACTGACAGTCCTGGCTGGTCCAGGTTGACAAGGACAGAGCCAGCTGGTAAGAACTGGGCTGATCTTGGGTCCACAGAGAAAAATAGGAAGCCACAGAGGGGAGGAGTGCTGGCTTGGAAACAAGAGGGGACCAAGGACTGTACCCCCAGGAGCATCGAGAGCAGAGGTGAAAACCTAGCACTCCGAGCTGCGTGCCACACAAGGGCTGTAAGCGCTAACCGAGTCAGCAGCTGCTGTGACACCTCTCAGCTGGGTGGCCTCGGGCAGGACTTCAGACATCTCTGGAGCCCCACGAACTTACTCATGATAATTCCTCTCTAAGGGAGTTGTCACCTGGGCTCAAAGGCGAGAACTGTGGGGTTCATCGTGAGCTGTGTGCACATGTCAGCCTCGAGGAAGCAGGCGGGGAGGTCGAGGGCACGCTCAGGTCCCCAGCTGGATGGGGACGCACTCCACAAGTGGGGGGGGGGGCGCTTTTTCCTCACTCTGCCCTTGTCCTTCCCGAACCTCATTTGGTTGGTTTCTGACCAGTCTCTAAAACCTACTGGAGTCAATTTGAATTCTAATCCGATCCTCCAAGGTGCCCCCTCCAGCCTCAGCTGGGTGTCATCTATGAAATTAATGAGCGTGCTTTCTGTTTCATCATCTCGTTCATCGCTGGAAACATTAAATAGCCCAGGGCTCCAGACTTCCGATTGCTCCAAATGGCCGCGCTCAAGTCTCCGAGTCTTTCTGTTTGGAGACAGACAGTGGGAAGCCAGACTCTTCCCCCTCCTTCAGCTTAATCATAACCTACCCGACCACCACCATTCTCACCCACAGGTGCGGTCTTTCGGTAAGGCACACGCACATGAGAACACACACTGAGATGCCCTACATGCTACAGTGAGGACAGCTCCATGAAGACCCCTCCCTTCTACCTCCTGAATCCTTCCCTAGGTGACCCTGGGTGCACAGCCCACAGGGCCCCAGCTCTGCCCAGTGTCTTCCCTCTAGGGGCCTCTGGGCCACCCTTCACCTCTCAGTCCACAATGGGAAGGATATGTCTTAGTCCACGTGGGCTGCTGTAACAAAATGCTTCAGACTGGATCATTTATAAACAGAAATTATTGCTTCCAGTTCTGGAGGCTGGGAAGTCCAAGACCAAGGCACCAGTTGGCCTGGCACCTGGGGACGACCCATACTTCCTAGGTGATGCCTATTACGGGTCTTCAAACGGCCAGAAGAGGTTAACAGCTTACCCGGCGCTTTTTGAGAGGTTTTTGCTATAGGGCACGTGCACTCGCCAGACAGACAGAAAGAGACAAAGAGACAGAAAGCGAGAAATCACCCCCCCCCCCGGGGGGGATGACCACACCGCAATCCCTTCTCCTCCATTCTCCTCTTGGGATCTTGGGCACACACACACACGTGCCCGGCGTGAGTTTTAAGCCACCGGGTCCAGGACACGAACCACGGTCAACTACATGGGACTCCAGTGACATAGCCATTACGCTAACTGCTGGTCCCCCCAGCTCTTTTATAGAGGTACTGATCACCCCTCAAAGGCCCTGTTTCTGCATACTACCGCACTGGAAATCAGGTTTAACATACAAATGGGGGTGGAGGGGAGCTGGACACAAGTATTCAGACCACAGGGATATAGAAGCAGTAGATATCACTGAGGGTGGACTGGCTGGAAAAGTCTTGAACATATCCCAGGACCACAAATCTGCCCCCAGCCTGTCTTGCCTATAGGCCAATTCTTTTTTTTTCTTAAGAGGTTTTTTGTTTCTTGGGTTTGTTTGTTTTGCCTTAGGGCATGTGCACTTACTGGAGAGAGACAGTGAGAGAGAAAGTGAGAAATCACCCCCTGGCGGGGGATAACCAAGCCACAGTCCCTTCTCCTCCATTCTTCTCCCAGAATCTCAGGTACACACACATACACAACCCACGTGAGTTTCCAGCCACCCAGTCCTGGACTCCAACCATGGTCCGCCATGTGGGAGTCCAGCAACGTAATCGCTCTGGGACCCTCTGCTGGTCTCTATAAGCCAATTCTAAGATCCCAGACCTGGAGAGGCTATGCCTCCTGCATCTGCCTTCCGTTCAGCTTCCCCTGTGTGATTCCTGTGTAGCGCCAGCATCCGACACTGGTCCACGGCCTTCAACAGAGCAAACGCGATCTAGTCTATCCTATGGACCTTTCGATTCAAACTCTCCCCTGCTGTTTCCACTGATGTCCCAACATTGCCTCTCCACCCCGGATACCCAATAGATCTCACGCTGACGTTCCCACATGCCGTGGGAAAGATCTTCCGTCCGAGTTCTGGCCCTCGGCTTGCCCTCAGCTCTCCCACCATCTTTGCCACCATCTCTGCTTTCTTCCATCCTTCACCGCTTCTCCGTCCTGTGACTAAGCAGAGAGTCCCTCTTTCATACCTTCTACACTCTCCCTCCTTGAGCCTTGTTTCTCCTCTGCCCCCTTCTCTCCCACCTCCTTTAATGGGCCAGAGAACATTAGTTTACATTTACAAAGCGCTACACTTTGTAGCTCTGGCTTTGGCCCCAAGGAGGTCTGGCTTTGGGAATTTTGTAAGTGGGGAGGATGTTGCCTTCAGATTCTGGTGCTCTAGTGCTTCACACCTCAAGATGGAGGTCGAGGCCTCTGAGAAGGTCGGGAGTGCACCCAGGGGGTCCGTCCATGAGGGCTCAACCCAGTACCTTAGGGTCCATTTGACCATCAGTCACAGAACCATGGTGACCGCAGCCAGCCTGCCAGGCACCAGATATCCAGATACTCACGTGTGATGACACTCCCGTGCATGAGACTGACATGAAAACAGAGGCAATGCTAATGAAGACAGCAGAAAAACACTGAAGAAAGTGATTCTTTTTTCTTTTAATTGAGGAAAGCAGGAATGTTTCATAGAGGTGATGTGCAGAGACAAGAAACAAAGTGTAAGCAGTGACTGTTTTTAACATGCTATTCTGCCAGCTCTGCAGGGAAATTGGTACCCTCCCTACTGAGCACACAAAGCAGCAGAGATGTGTGCATGCACGTGTGTGTCTGTGTCCAGGTACATGCCTCTGTACATGCACACGTGTGTGTCAGTCATAAGAAGAGTTGACATGAGTGCTTCTTTTTCAGAAATGATGGAAAAGCCAGACAAGGAAAAGTTGAGAAGCAGAGCAAACTCAAAGATGGACCAGTAGGTTATATGGTGGTTGAAGTGCTGGACTCCCACATGGCTGACCATGGTTCGAGTCCTAGACCTGGTGGCTTGCTTTCTCATTTTCCCTTTCTCTCTCTCTGTCTCTCTCAGGTCAAATTGAAGAAGAAGAGGAATAAATAAATTAGTCATTCTTAAAAAAAGAAAAAAAAAGCAAACTCAAAGACTTCTGGCTAGCCTGGACTTCCTCAATTCTATACTACATCCTCATCCATCCAACAACCTAAAGGAGACCTTACCAGTCCTACCTTCTGAGTCTCTCTTCCGACCTCTCCTGTTGTACTGTCACTACCTGGAACAGGCCCTACCATGTCACATCTTGATTATTACAACAGTCACCTAACTGGCCTCCCTGCCCCCCATTTCATCCCCTTCAAAACTGTCCTCCCACAGCCGCCATGACATCCTTCCTGAAGCACACGTCGATTCCTTCCCTTCTTCGGTGGCTCCCTGATGGCTCTTTTTCTAACAAAGCTTTCAATTTCTACCAAATTTAACCCCTGCTGATTTCTCTAGCCTCGTCTCTCACCACTCTCCCCCCAAAGAGTCGGCATCTCCGCCATGCTAACTTACCCTCTCCCACATGCTCTTAGCTCTTCCTCAAGCAGCTTTGCTCCTCCCACCTGCTATGCTTCAACTATTGTACCTGCAAATTCATGCATTGAGCCATTTTAAGAGGGAAAAACCTTGATCCAATCATTGTGTTGAAAGGTGGAGCTTTGAAAACGAGATTAGTAATTGGATTGTTAGGGTAGTGCCCCCATAAATGAGTCCTGGTGGGCTTATAGGGAGAGGAAATGAGGCAGTCTCTCCTGATACAGACGATGCTCGCTTCTGCTGAGAGTTCTTCCCTCTGCCATTTTATGTTGCCTTTGAACTTTGCAGTCACCAGAGTCATGAGTCAAATAAACCACTATTTTTATAAATAACCCAATCTCAGGTATTTGTTAGCAATGCAACCGTGGAATACACCACCCTCTCACCTCTTCTTTGCATGGCTGATCCATAGAGCATCTTGAGATTTCAGCATAGGCTTCCCTTCCCTTTCCTAGCCCCAGTCCAAGGTGAGTACACGTCCTCCATCATCACAGGATATCATGATCACCTATTTAGTCATCTGACTACCATTAAACTACAGGCTTGAAGGAATCCGAAACCATGCCGGTCTTAGAGACCACTGTATCTGCTGCTCTAAACCAGCACTCGTTGAGTTAGAGGTGCTCAATCTTTACTGAACTGCCACATAGCTGTGATTCCACCTTCGGGGTTGCTTCCCACTAAAATTAATAATTCTGATGGTTTCTCCTGAAAAAGAGAATCCGAAACTACCAGAGTTAGGGAGGATCTCAGAAGTCATCAAGTTCAAATCTCAGTTGTCAGCTGAAGAAATTGAGACCCATGGAGAAGCTAGCTACAGGGACAATTACCACGATCATTGTTCCACTAATATGCATGGTAATATGTACACAAATATACACAGCCCAGCTCCCAGAGAGCCCCATCTGTTAGCAATTACAGAGCATTTTCCTCCATTTTCTCCTTTGAGCCACACGACAATCCCACAACACTGATGGGGCAGGTGATATCAATGTCCCCATTTTATTGGACGGGGAATTGCGGCTCAGAGATCCCAAGTCATAGCTCCCAGGGTTGCAGGAAGGTCCCTCTGAGGCCAGGCTCTAGACTTGTCTCCCCTCACCACACAGCTCCCTTTCCCCAGGATAGAACCGAATGCCAGGAGGAGCAGAGCGATGCATTTGGCGCCCTGTTGCTACCACGGCACATCTCCAACATGCGACAGGGACAGGGCGACCACCCAACAGACCCACGGGTTGAAAGACCCTCCTGATTTGAACAGGAGCCGAACCCACAACATGATAGGAGCTGCCAGAGTAGATGGGCAGAGGGCAGCCCCCAAACTTGTCAGTGTTCAGCCAAGTGCTTGACGTTATTGAAGAAAACGATTTTTCATTTGGTCTCCTGGGCCATGGACTGTGTTCTGCCTTTTTCAAATGAGATTGGGAAGCTGCAACTGACCTGCCACCTCGCTCCAGCTTCCCTACGCACACTTAAACCTTCTGCCAAAACTAATATCTTTATTCCTAAAACCTTCCATTCACGTAGGGCAAGCATCCCTGCCTGTGCTGTACGGAGCATGCACTTCCGCCTTTATATTACCCAGAGGAATGAGCTGCTATTATGAAATCATTAAATTAATAACTTGGTAATATAGGCAGATATATAAAACAATCTGTTCATAGAACAAAAGAAATTACTACGTTCCAAACATTCATAATTTAATTTAACAGCGAGTTAAAGTAGCATACATAATTTTAGCCTCAAAATGTCAATAGAATTATGTAAATACAGCACCAAGTCCTATACTCGTGTGTGTGTGCACGCGCGTGCCCACGCACACACGCACTTGAGCAGTTGTGAGTGTGAAGAGGGTGTAGCGTGCAGGCCTGACATTTCCCTCCCGTAGGCCTCTCTTCTTCACAATAGAGAACCAACTGACAGGAATAGATGAGGTGCCCAGCTTTTAATTAAGAATTTATTAAACATTCAAAGAGCTGTAGAGGAGAAAGCCAGCAAGGCACTCTGCTTGCTGCCAGGTTGGGTGCCAGGCAAACGAGCAGAGCAACGGAGGAGGAGGCTCCTGCAGGGCCTGCAGGGCTCCCCGGGGAAGGGCAGCATCAGGCACTGCTCCTGGGCCTGGCTCACGGGCTTCACCAGAGACGGATTTTATGAGTCTGGAGATGAGACTGTGGAGGGCTGGGTGCTGCTGGCCAGAGTGGAGTTGCCTTGGGGAGAACAAGGGAGCTATCTTTCTGCTTCATCCTTTGCAAGAGCCAGCCCACCGTCCTGGGCAGGTCTGCGGGAGGATAAAGAAATAAGGTGATTGTGCAGGGCTTCCACACACCGTCTGCTGTGAAGCGCAGGAGACCAGGCCGAGGGCGTTCTGTGCTGGTTCTGCAGGCCGTGCCACTGCGGGAGTTCCTGATTTACCCCCTCTGGAAGCCAAACACCAGTCCTTCCTAACGCAGGAGGACAGGACTTCCTAGGTGCAGACTTCACCTCCACCCCAAGCTTCTCTTAGTCTGAGGTATTACGTCCATACCTGCCATGTGCACAGTTTCTTTATTATTTTGGGGTTTTGAACATGTGAGCACACACGGGGGAGAGAGAAAAAACACCTCCGTGGGGCCGGCTCACTCTGCAATCCTTTTTCCTCTGGTTCTCCATCCCATCAGTATCCTGGGCATGCACACCCACACCTGCCTGGCTAGTCAGCCATATGGAATCCAGCTTCCGCCATGCAGTGTCTAACTGCTGTGTGATAGGATGGCCCAGTGGTTGTGGTTGTCTAAGGACAATGAATGCTATCCAAGTCTCATACACTCTCAACAACGGGAGGAACCTGTGAAGTCTGTTAACCCAAAAATTAACCAGAACACACACAGGCACACACAGAATTCAGCACGCAGTTTCAAGGGGTTCAGGTGTTAGATTAACCCAAGGTTAAGAACTCTGGTTTAGCTGAAGACATTCAACATGGAACTACATATATGAAAAGCAACATGTGCTCAGCGCCAAAGACAGGAGACAGGGAGTAAGACAGGAACTCAGAAAGGGCTCCCTGGAAGAGGGGAACACTTGAACTTGGTTAAGCTTTAAATAAAAAAGATAAAAAGGAGAGAGAGGGAGCCAAAATTAAAATACAGGAAATAGAGATTATGAGCATTTCTACGAGTAGTGGGTAGAAGGGAGAAGGTATTTTATTAGAAAGGGCCTATTAACAAAGGTTTTTAAACAAACACATACAAAACCTTTATCCTGTTGGTAATGCTTATTTAGCGTGCACGCATGGTGACCTGGAGGAGAAAGGATGAGAACGTTGCGAAGGGAGCAGCAATGAGACTGACATGGTGTAAACAGCCATGGGGAGGAAACAGTGTGTAGAGATCACTTCGAGAGACTTCTAAATTATTGGTAGATTCATCTGCACAGGATTTCGGGTATAACAACCACCCACAAAACTTAAGAGACTTAACACAGAAAAGTTTTATTCCTCGTTCACAGTACAAAACAATGTCAGTGCATAGAGGGCCTTGATCCACACGGTCATTCAGGGTCCAATTCCTTCTACCTTATAGATTCTAATAGTCCCCAAAGTTCTTCTGCTGGATTTTCTGAATACAACCAACAGATGAGGGCAGAGGCCCCCCACAGAGGGTTAAATAGAAGCTTTTCTCACCAGACCAAGAGATAGCAAACATTCCTCTGCCCAGGCTTTATTTGTCCAGAATTTATTCATCTAGCTGCTGACAGGCTAGGCTATGTAGACTACCTGGAAAGGAGAATAGGAGAAACAGTTCTCCCATTCTTACAACTGGGTATCAAGTAAAGAAAACAGAAGGTTAAGATGATTATTTTAAGGCCAGGAGACAAGAAGACTAATAAGGCCACTGATACACACACACACACACACACACACACACACACACACAAATAATAACGATGATAATTCAGAGGAGAAGGTGTAAGGATTGAAACCTTGTCATTGTATATTCATACGTCTAATACTTACGATAACCCAACATAACTATAAAATACACTTTGCTAAATAACGTGGTTGCAATATTATCCCAGGAAACATTGCTATAATGCTGTGATTCTTTCTTACATGATACAAGAAGTGATATGGTTAGACATAATGCCAAAAGCACAAATTCATCAAAATTAAAAGCTTTGTACATCCAGACCCTACCAAGAGAGTGGAAAGACAGCCCAGATTGGGAGAAAACACATATGGGATAAATAGTAAGAATACATAAAGAACTCCTATAACTCAAAATAGGCAACAAAACAACCTAATTCAAAAACAGGCAAGGACTCCAATAGACATTTCTCCAAAGAAGGTGTAGGCAGGTGAAAAGATGCTCAATCTCACTATTAGAGAAATGCAAATCAAAACCACAATGAGATATCCCTTCACAACCATATTATCAACAACACAAAAAGGGGACCAGCAGATGGCAAAATGGTTATATCACTGGACTCCCACAGGGCTGACTATGGTTCAAGTCCCGGACCCAGCGGCTTAAACCCATGCTGGTCGTGTGTGCATGCATGCCCAAGATCCCGAGAGGAGGGAACCAGCAGTTAGCGTAATGGCTATGTCGCTGGACTCCCACGTAGTCGACCGCGGTTCGCGTCTCGGACCCGGTGGCTTACAACTCACGCCGGGCGCGTGTGCGTGCGTGCCCAAGATCCCGAGAGGAGAATGGAGGAGAAGGGATTGCGGCATGACCATCCCCCCTGGGGGGTGATTTCTCGCTTTCTGTCTCTATGTCTCCCTCTGTCTGTCTGGCGAGCGCACGTGCCCTATAGCAAAAAAACCTCTCCCAAAAAAAAAAAAAAAAAAAGATCCCGAGAGGAGAGGAGAAGGATTGCAGCGTGGCCACCCCATCGGGGGATGATTTCTCACTTTCTGTCTATCTCTGTCTTTCTGGCAAGTGCATGCGCCCTACAGCAAAAAAAAAAAAAGGAAAAGGAAAAGAAAGAAACTGAAAATAACAAGTGTTGACAAGGATATGGAAAAATTAAAACCACTGCTGGTAGGAAAGAAAAATGCTATGGCAGGACCAGCAGTGGCGTGGTGGTGAAGGCACTAGACACCCACATGGCAGCCATAGTTCAAGTGCCAGACTTGGAAGCTTGCTTTCTCACTTTCCCTCTCTCACTTTGTCTCTCTCTGGTGAGCACATATGCCCTATAGCAAATTAAAATAATAATAAAATTAAATAATTCTAATTTTTAAAAATGGTTCTGATGATCAGTTTTATGTTAGATATACTTTACCACAGTAAAAACAGAAAGGGCCAACCAGATGGCATTGTGGCTAAGGTCCTGAATCCCACGTGGCCAACTGCGCAGTTCAAGTTCCAGACCCAGTAGCTTGAAAAACACACCAGGCATGCGTGTGCATGTGCCCAAAACCCCAAAAGGAGAAATGGAAGAGAAGGGATTATGGTATGGCCCTCCCCCATGGGACTGCGTCTTCACTTTCCCTTTCTCCCTGCCTCTCTGTCTCTCCTCTGGTGAGCACACCTGCCATCTAGCAAATAAAAATAGTAATAAAAGGAGTAAATGTAAGTTCACCTCCATAAAATACAGATCCATACAGAGAATGGCTGATCAAACATGACTAGCTAACAAGAGATGCTCCCTGACACCCTCTCAACCACACGTCTGCCTCTGCCTCACTCTGTTCTCCAACCCAACCCGAGTTCCTCATCTCGGCAGAGTCAGACTCCCTGGGGCCGAGTTTGAAAACCTTCACATGCTCTCTGCACTTCCCTCTGCAAGCCTCCAGGCCCAAAAGCTGTCTCTCAAACGCACTCTCCTTTCTCTCTCCATCGCCCAGCATTGATTTAGTTCTGCCTTCCTCAAAGCTTAGTTTGCTGTCTCTCGTGTTGATGATTCGAACCTCCACCCAACACCAGGCATGTTCTCCATCTGTGTGTCCCACCCAAGCTTCTTTTCTCCCAGTCATCTTCCTAACCCAGGCAAGGTCTGCTTGGACTCTCTCTCAGCCAGGTACTATGCGTGGTATCATGTAACACCCCAACCCCCACACGGATGCCCTTCTACAGCCCCACCTACAGCAGGGAAGGGGTCACTGGAGAGTTGCCGCCATTGTCTCAAGGTCACGGGGCTGGTGGTGGCAAAGCTAGGCTTTCCACGGTGGCCACCGAACATGGCAGCTAGTGCCAAAGCAGGGCCTACAGTGCACCTGGTGTGGCCCCAACTGCTCTACACAGAGCAGTTCCTGGATCCTCCCAACGACTCTGATGTAAGACGACTTGCATGCCCATTTTACTCCAGGACATCGACACAGAGGAAGGTTAAACAGCTTGCCCAAATTAACCCAGTGGCAAAGCGCTCTCAAAGCAGCGATGACTTTAGGCCACGCCCCTCCTCCCAAATCTACGGAATAAACTTACTCCCTGTAGCCTGAGAACCAAAACTGAGCCCAAGCTGGCCACAATGGTCCTTTCGCCCTTTTGTCTTAATTCTGTGATCTAAGTGCCCTGGGTCTCGGCCACACCCAGCTAGTCACGGCCACCATCAGCTCCACACACAGTTCTCACATCCTGGGCACCCTTCAGAACCTCTCCGTCCATAAACATCTGATCAATCTTTACGAAGGTCGGCTGACTGTCATCTACCCTACAAGGCTGTGATAGTGTGATATAGTAAGAAACACAGAGGGCCTGCCCATAGCAGAGCAGTTAAGCCCTGCGTATAGGGAGCTGGATCCTGATCGACCACGGTTCAAATCCTGGCCCTGGAAGAGAGAAAATCATGCCAGGCACACCCAGCCCCCAGAATCCTGATGAGATAAAGGATTATGGCATGACCACACCCCACTGGCAAGCACTGTCCTCTAGTAATTAAAAAAAGGAAATAGAGATTTGATTTTCATCCCCAACCCCTGGCTCAGAACTCATAAAACCCTGAGGAACCAGGACAGGAGGAGAGAGTACCTTTACTGTGACATTTCATTCTAGTCCCCGATTCCTGCCACTGGGCTCACAAACCCTTGGAATTCCCCGGCAGTACAGGGGGTAGGCCCTTTTGTCCTCCATAACCAGTCTCTTTCCAACGTCGCTGAATTAATGTGACTGAGCTGACTAGTAGCTGAAAGTCCCTAGGTAGCTTCAGAAGGGGCAGGTCACCAGAGGAACCAACCTTGTGATGAGAGAATTGGAACTCTGAGCCCTACTCCCAGCCTCCTAGGACCAGAGAGGGGTTGGACTTGAGTGGATCACCAATAGCCAATGATCCATCAATCATGCCTACACGATGGAACCACCACTGAAAACTTTTAAATAAAGCATGGTTTATCAGAGGGTGGGGTACCCAAAATTCCACTGGGACAGATGCTCCTATGCTCAAGACCCTTCTGGGCCTCACCCAGGGATCCACTTCTTCTGGCTGTTCATTTTCTTACCCTTTAAAATAACTACTAAACACTAGAAAAGTATATTCCCTGAGCTCTGTGAGCCATTATAGAAAATTAGGGAACCCAGGAAGGGGCCGTAGGAACCTCGGATTCAGCGCCAGTTGGTCAGGTATGTATAGGTGGCCCAGAGTTGCAACTGCTGCTCAGAATGAGAGACCTTCTTATGGGACTGAGCCCTTGACCTGTGGGATTGGCACTGACCCCGGGCAGTTAGTGTCAGAACTGAATCACCCAATGTCTGGGGAGTGGGACGACTGGTTGTCGCTGGGATGAACCCCATGCATTTGGTGACAGACTGTCCTAAGTGGAGGAACAGATTTTATTTAAATGCCCTTCTGATATTCAGGACTCATTGATAAATCATTCATCCCACTAAATGTATCAAATAGGAAAGGCTCTTGTATGCCAAGGGCTGGGAATACATTGGTAAACAGGACAGAACGCCATCTTTAAAACAGTGTCAGACAAGTGCCACTTCTTGTTCACAGTTAATGGCTCCGTGGTGTACCATGAACAATTTATGTATTTCTGTCACTACATCACGGGCTCCCCGAGGTCAAGATGACATCTTGTCAAACTCCACATCCCTTTCTGTGTACTGATTTTGGTAGAGATTCAGAAAATGTATTCAATGAATCAACATTTGAATGACTCAGTGGGCCCCACTTAATTGCAAATTTCATAAAAATAAAGCTCAGCCTCTGTGATGAGTCAGGAGCCAATGGAGTGGCATGTTTTTGTAGAACTGGCCTCCACAGCCTCCTCGCCTGGCTCCCTTCCTGTCACCACAAGCCCTGCACATAGCTGTCAATGTTTTATATAATACGTTCACATTCGTTTTTCTCACTTGATTCTCCATGGCCGTGAAATATAATCTTTTGCATTGGCTTGAAATTAATTTTCTATATGTTTCATCAGCATATTTTGATTGCTTCTGATGAAGTTGTCAAACCAAAGAAGTCTGAAATTAAACACAGTATCCCTAGAGTGCTAATCTGGAGTGAGCACGCCTGGGATCAAAGTTCCTCGGTGCCGGGTCTGCATCTGGGACACGTGGGCTGTGAGTACACACGGGGCACACCGGGGCATACACTCGGCGAAGACGTGCAGGTGAGCCGTCTTCTGCTAATGCGCCTAGGGAGGCCAGAGCTGCCTTGTTGATAGATCTGGACACTGAGCCCTAAGAAGTCGTCTTCAAGTGACAGTCCCAAATCACAGTGAGTTTGCCCAAAGCCAAAAGCAAAGGTCATTGCCAGCCTTTCAGTCTTCCCAAAAAACATAATTTCTTTCCAGGACTGGAAAAAATATTTTTTTCCACCTATTTGTTATGATTTTCAAGCCACCGGGTACAGGACTTGAACAGCGGGTCAACCATATGGGGATCTAGCACTCCAACCACCACATCCTTTCTTATGGACTCCTAATTCAGAAGCTAGTCAAACATCCCACCCTCAGAAACTGACACTTCTTTGTGCGAGTGGTTCATTCAGCAGTTCCAGTTCAACATTCGAATTTGAAAGACATGATGTTTTCCATTGGTTTAAAATTAATTTGCTGTAATTCACACCAGTGTATTTTGATTGCTTTTGATTAAGTTTAACAAACTAAAGAAGTCTGCTGAAATTAAACATCAAAGTAAACAATCCTTTTTCTAAGGCTCCTTGTGCATAATTATCAGCCTTGTCATTCTTGCTAACTATATCCATTATGTGACAGACCCTGTGCCTGGGTAGTGGTAATTAACACAGAATCCCAAAATCAATTCCAGAGAAATCCTCTAAAAATCAAGGGAACCTCATTTGCATAACTTGTAAAATGCATGAATGAATTGTTTTGAACCCAGGATAAAAGAAAGGGGCTTTTACAGGTCAGGATTTCTTTGTAAAAATAAATAAGGCTGGATTCATATTTAATATTGAATGCATTGCAAAGAAAAATGGGTCTTTGGTGAAAAGTACAAATAAACAGGTAAATGGCTCTTTGGAGCCGTCACTTTACAGAAAGCCTTACCAAAATTAATGGCTAATAATTAACCACCCAAGCAGCTAATGTGCTGAGAAAAGTTCACAGGCAGCTTTGTAACATTGCCAAAAGTGATGAAAATTAAAGTTAATATCGTTTTATTAAAATGGGGGAAATAATTTAAATGTTTTCATAAGGGATAAAAAGACCTTCTATGCCTCTGTTTGTTTGTTTACGTTCATCCAGGGAAATACAGGGGCGGGGCGGGGAGAAAGAAAAAGACAGTGTGGGAACAAAGGCTACAAAATGTGCTCTTCTGCCCCAAAGCTGAGTGACTCTGGTCACAGGGCCATTGACCAAAGCCTTGGTATCCTCATTGAAAAATAGACAAGACAGCTCCATCCCCGGCTCGGCCTCAGGGGTAGATGGCAGCAAACGCAATGCCAGGGAGGGCCAGGTGCAGAGTGAGAACCAGGTGGTGCTTATCCCAGTGGGGCTTACTTCCTTGGGCTGCAGCTCCTGTCCACACACATTAATTATTCATGAAATAATGAGAAAAAGAATACTAATATTTATCAAGAGCTTATCAGACCCTTCGCTAAGCACTTTTCTTGCATTATTGCTTTAAATCTCCTCAGTGACCCTCTGAGAAACTTAGCAGCACCTTTTTCTAAAAGTTTAAACAACTTTCCTAACGAGGAAGCTGAAGCTTAGAGCAGGCAGCTAGCTAAGTGGCAAAGCTGGTTTCTAAACACACAACCCAGTAAAGCTGACCATCACATTGCGCAGAAGTCCTGGGGTGGGCATTCCCAACATGGAAGGGCATGGAAAAGCAAGAACATCTCTGAACCTCTGTGCAGAAGCATTAACATGTGCATATGGTGTGGGGGCAGATGCAAAACCTTCATCTGATTCTCAGAGGACTCTGATCCCCCAACATGTCATGGAGTTCTGTACGGATAGTTTCAACTGAGCCAATGGCCTAGACATCCTCGCTATCTGAAGTGTGGTCCAGGGACCAGGAGCTTCAGATCACCTGGGACTTTGTAAGCAAATGCAAAGCTTGGACTTTGCTATAGAACCACTGAGCTGGCATCTGCTCAGATTTCTGCACCCCTAATCCAGCCTGCAGGGACAGGAAGGCTGCCTGGATTAAATGACATGTGAAATAAGCACCCCCCAACATAAGAAAGCTCAGCCAAATGACAAGGAAGTGGTGTCATAGTCCATTACTGTGTTGCTAACAGAAATACCTGAGACCAGGTGATTTATAAAGAATAGAGGTTTATATGGCTCACGGTTCTGATGGCTGGAAGGTCCAAAGGCACGGAGCTGGCATCAGG
Organism: Tupaia tana; assembly: GCA_026018925.1. Taxonomy (NCBI): domain Eukaryota; kingdom Metazoa; phylum Chordata; class Mammalia; order Scandentia; family Tupaiidae; genus Tupaia; species Tupaia tana. The sequence goes on from JAKSZU010000021.1 coordinate 38,552,568, forward strand.
CTAACCTCTGGTGCCAGGTCACAACACAGCCAACGGAAGCAGAAAGGATGGTGGGTGTGTGCAATGACAGACACCTGGTGGCAAACATCTTCCTTTTTTAACAATGCACTCTTAGAGGAACTAACCCTTTTCCCCGAGAATGTGAACTCACTCACTCTCTCACTGGATAGCCTAATTCAATCATGAGGGTAATGCCTTCTAGGCCTCATCTCTTAAAGGTCTCACTGCCTCCCAATGCCATTATGTTGGGGGATTTTGGTCCAAAATGTATATATACACCTGCTTATAAACAGGCTGGGGCCTGCCCTGCTTCACATAGAAGCAGGGCTCTGTTGAAGACTAGCTTGGAGAAAGAAAACCAGGAGGCAAAATTGCACCAGGTGAGTGTTTAGCGTGAACCACGCACTGTCCCCTGGGCCACCAGCTTTACCCAGTTTAACTCTCACAACCACCCATAGTAGGTACTTTATTTACAGATGAGAAGTCTGAGGCTCAGGGAGGGGTCATTCCCAAGTTGTGAGTGGCTAAGGGGAGTCCTGAGACTGACGCTGGTTCCTTCAAGCGCAAAGCCCAGCTCCCTTTCCCACAGCCCAGTGGGTTAAGACGGCTTCCCCAGGGCACCAGCTCCTCACTGGACTCCCACTCTGCCCCTGGAGCTGCCGTTTCCTTTCCCTCTTTTAGAGTAAACATTTAACAAGAAGGTAAATTTAATGAGAAATAAGTATATGCTGTGACAATGCTTAGGGAATGAATATAAATTAATTTTTTAAAAATGTTTCAGAAAAAAACCGTTTTTCTTGAAATTAAAAAAATGCATTAAAAATACCTATCTGATGACTGCAGTAAGCTATATAGCCCCAGCTAGGTGCTACTTTATAGTATGTTCATTCTACTCACTGAGGTTTATGCCTAAAGTCAGACTTGTGCTCATGGATATGTACGTATCAGCTGTGCTTGCTATTGAAAATATTTAGATTAATTAAGATCTTTAGTGAATCAATAAAATGTGGGGGCGGGGGGGGCATAGAAAGCAACCATTGATACCAGAGACAGTGTGGGAGGAGGGTGGGACATGGCAGAGGGTGAGAGAGAGGGAATCAAAGATGGGGGAAAAAAGCAAAATATAGAGGAAATGAGAAATGGAAAATTATTCATTGACGATAACACGTATGTTGATGTGCTTGATTGAGCCAATATACAGTGTATTCTGGATGGAAAATCTCATTTTGTATGCTGTAATGATGTACAGTGAATTAATGTAAATAAATTTAAATTAAAAAAATAAAATGACCCCATAAAGACAAAAACAGTTTATAAAGAAAATGTGGCTTTAAAATACAACTGGCAAAATCAGCATAGGAGTCCAGGAAAGATTAACCTGAATTTTGAAATCTCAAACAATAAAATAGTGCCATGGTCAGAGGCCCAGGGTTGGACTGGGGCTGTGCAAGTGCTTTAAAAGATAGGGGAGGTTTCAGAAGCTGGAAACCTAGTCCCAACTTCCTCCTCTCTGATGGGTGAGCTCAGCATTCACTGAAGTAGTGCAGGAAGGCCTCCCGGAGGAGGTAGCATTTTAGCTGGCATTTGAAGCGGGCTGCAGTCTGGAAAGGAAGTCTCTTTATAAACTTTAAAAATAGTCAGAGAGATGACGTGGCATTTGAGAGGGATTCCGTGGCAATCAGTCTATGGTGCAAGTTGTCCCCCCTGGGGAAGAAGCACATTAGAGGGTCAGACTGGGTCTGGGACCCCTCGCCCCTCTATGACAGGAGAACCTCGAGCTCAGTCCAGGAGGTAGGACCAAGGTCAAGGAGCTCCTTAACCATAGCAGGAATGGAGGTTGAACGGCCACTCTAAAGCGTCAAGGTCACCTGAGTGGCTCCCGCAGGCTATCCCAGGCTGAAGGGCAGCATCGCTGTCAAGGTCACGTACCACGTGAGAGGCTCGGGCAGGGCCAGGCCCCAGGGGAGCCGCCCTCTGCGGCAGGAGGCCTTGGCCCAGTTTTGCACCCCCGGAGTGACTGCACGTCAGGAGGATGCAGGCTCCTCCACGGAGGGCGAATCTTCTTGGCAGCAAGTGCGAGGTCTCGCGGGATTGCTGACTGGCCTCTTCTCCGACCAGAGGACGGCCCGGGGGTCAGACTGGGGAGCAGGGGAGAGGGAGGACTGCCCTAGTAACTGCAGGGGATCCTGGCCAAGCCACGGCCCTGGAGTGGGGGCCCTTCCTCCCGTCCTGCACACACCTCCCCTCTGTGCCCTATCCCTGACACACACACTCGCAAACACACTCGGTCCTGTGCTCGCAGACTCACACAGAGACCTTCACTCAGCAGGTGCACACACTCGGTCCTGTGCTCAGGCTCACACACACACACACACACACACTCTCACACAGAGACCTTCACACAGCAGGTGCACACACACTCTCACACAGCAGGTGCACACACACACTCGGTCCTGTGCTCACAGACACACACACTCACTCTCACAGAGACCTTCACACAGCAGGTGCACACACAGTCCTGTGCTCACACACTCACACAGAGACCCTCACACAGCAGGTGCACACACACTAAGTCCTGTGCTCACAGACACACAGAGACCCTCACACAGCAGGTGCACATACTCACAGTCACACACAGAAACCCTCACACAGCAGGTGCACACACACACTCAGTCCTGTGCTTAGACTCACACACACACTCTCAGAGACCTTCACATAGCGGCTGCACACACACACACACACACACACACACACACACACAAAACCTCAGCCAAGCGTCAGCTCAGATTAGTGACGTTTCTGTGGGCCTCAGCAAAATTAGTAAAACAGGGCAATGCAGGGAATTTTCCACCCAGCAATATTTACCCAGCTTAAAGGACCACCCGTCATTCTGGGATTGCCTTTGGGGGGAGGGAGTTCTGGGGGGTAGAGGGACGTTAAAATGTCCTTCCTCTCAGGGAAGGGTGGTGATAAAAGATAACAGGGTTCTCAAGTCCTTCCTTGACAGAACACAAAGCCGGGAACCCTGTACCGATTTCCAGCTGGAACTTCTGGCTGTGAGCTCCAGAGCCAGGAAGCCACTGCTCTGGGCTACACCGCACGTCCCGGAGCAGCCAGGATGTGCCGTCCTCTGGGAGCACTGTCCGCCCTGTCTCCGCAGGCCCGGACAGAGCTCCCCCTCCGACTGCTCATTCTCTCCCACGTGCCCAGCTTGGACGTCCATCCTCTAGGAGCCACTGAGAGCCCCAAGGCAGCACCTCCCCCTTGGGCTCTGTGCCCCAGAACCCAGCCCTCTAAGGCCACATCAGCTCCACTCCTAAGGTGTGACGTTCCTGGAGGGCTGCATGTGGGAAGAGTCTGTGGGTGAAGGAACAATGACAAAGGACTTGCCCCTCTCCCCCCGGCCCCCACCGCCCAGTGACAGTGCCAGTTTATGAGCACCTGACCCCACTGAACCCGGTCTCCACGCACGGCAGGTCCCTAACAGCAGGAAAGACTGGCGTACTGATCAGTCGTGATCATGGCTGCAGCCCGGGTCCACTTCAAAGCCCTCTCCCTCCCCAACCCTGGACAGGCATCTGCCCAGACCTGATGAGCGAGAGGGTGCTGGCTGGACTCTCTCTTTCCCTCCCTGGGGTCCTGGACAGAGGGGTGAGGCCCACCTCAAGACCCCTGTTCCTCCCTTCCTCTCGCGGCCGGGTGGGGTGGAGGAACTGGAGGTGCCATCTTTTTAACTGGCTCTTCCTAGGGGCATGAAGGTCGCCGTGGACTGAGTGGCACCCACACCCACGCGGTGAAGCCCTGGCCCCAGTGTGGCTGTGTGTAGGGACAGGGCCTGCAAGGAGGTAGATTCAAGTTAAAGTTAAATGCAATGGTACCAGCCGGGCCCCGATCTCATAGGACTGGCATCCTTTTAAGTAAAGGAAAAGGATCCAGAGATACCAGCTTGCTCTGCGTCTGTCTGTCTGAACACATGGAGGAAAAGCCATGGAGGACACACGCGAGCCAGGAGAGGCCTCACCGAAAACCAGCGCCCTGACCGTGGACCTCAGAACCATAAGGAAATTAATACCTGTTTTAAGCGCCCCACCCCCGGCCTTAGGGTAGCCCACACGCTCCTGGCCTCCCTCTGCCTTGGCCTGGCTGCTGTTTCTCAGGGCATCCTACGCCCGCTGGGTCCCTACGGGGTGACCACTGGTGCCCAGCAGTCAGGGAGAGCCCTCCGACACCACACGGCCTGGATGGGAACAGGCTCTCTCGGAGAAAAGGAAACCTTAGAGGCCTACACTGACCAGAGGCAGGACACGGCAGTGACCGAGGCACGAATGGCAGAGACAGAACTTTGAGCAGCCGGGATGGAAACGTGCAGGCAGTCGAGTGATCTCTGCTACTGTGAGCGTGCAATTACCCGAGTCCGTCGGGCACAGGTGATGGAGGTTACCACGCAGGTGGGACTGACTGCAGCTCACGCATACCCCGGCGGCCAAAACGGTCCATAAATATGTTCTTCCTCGACGTAAAACGGAAGTGTAGCTTTCAGTGCTTCGTTTCCACCCGTCTTGCCCTTCTCTCAGCAGCGCCTCAGACCCCACTATACCCCTTTCATGTAGGTTTCTGAGCGTGTGTGGGGAGGGGGACAGGGTGTGCCACCCAGCAGCAGCAGCAGCCCAACCTCTGCTGACCTGGGCCATGCCTACCTTAGCACTGACGCGGGCAAGTCGACGTGCCCTTCAGGGCCTCCATATCCTCATCTCTGAGGTGGACTGGCAGTGCCCACTCCTCGGGGTGGTTTACCGTACCTACGTGTCTCTGCTCCTTGCCGCCCATCAGTTTTAACAAGGCCCATGAGAAGTTGGAGCAAGAGGATCTAGGTTAAAACCGAGAGCACGGCACGGACGAAGCAGATGCCTGCCGTGAAGACGGCCGAGCCCTACGGCTGGCCTCACACCTGACTCCAAATGTCACAGGAGCCAACGTGAAAGGGGAACTCACAGGTCACTAGAGAAACGCCGGGTTTCCGGAGGTAGAGCTGTCTTCTACCAGAGCACTGAGCAGAGGGGACATCTCCTCAGCAAAAAGACGGTTAAATAATAAACAGGGGCTAGCAGGTGGCACAGTGGCTAAGGTGGCTGGATCCCTCATGGCTGACAGCATGGTTTGAGTCCTGGACCTGGCAGCTTAAAAAACATATCAGGCACATGTGCATGCATGCCCAAAATCCCCAGAGGGGAAGGGATTGTGGTGTGGCCTTACCTCCAGGGGTGCTTTCTCACTCTCTCTTGTTCTCTCTCCCCTCCCTCCCTCCCTCCAGCAAGCACATGCACTCTGCTGCAAAGTTAAATAAATGAACAGACTTTTTTAAAAAAAATGCATTCGATTTCAAAATGTATACCACCAACACAGACTCATACTTCAACGTGTGATCTGAATATAAAGCAACGTGTCCTTTCCACTCATCACAGCAGGGTCTCGCGTCCAGTGCCTCAAGATGGTAACATCAAACCATGAAGCAACCAGTTGAAAACAAAGGATTAAAAACACTTCTCTGATTTGACTTCTCCATCTACTGGCCCTGTGACTATAAAATTGCAGCACCAAGTACGTGCACATATCAAGAGCTGTGGGTCTTTGATGAGCTCATGTATGAATTCATAATCAATATAATGGCGAAGGGTGAGTCAGTGGGAACCACAGGATCGAATGCCGTACCTGGTGGACTTCCCCACAGGGTAGTACTTGGTCTGTGGTTCGAAAGGCTTGTCCATTTCTCACATTAAACACTGCCTGGAAAGCCCGAGTTCAGTCTACCAGGCATACATTTTCTACAGAAGGTCCAAAGCTAGTAAGTCTATTTGAGAGAATGAAGAAATTTCTCTTTTTTGAGATGCAATAAACTATGATCTTTGTGCAGCCAAGAGATCGTTGTTTATAGAATAAAGGTGGGCACATTCCAGGGGGAAGGACCCACTGTTGAGAGAGTCTATTAACAGCTCTGGGTACAAAAGGTCTTTGTGACATTCAGTTACCGTTTTTCAATCAACGGCCCAATGCAAGGGGCTACACCAAGAACAAAATGGCATCTGGTTTTTGGACGGGGACAATGGCTTCCAGAGCTCACCTGGAATCTGAGCCCCTCAGTCTTAATCCCCAGACTCGTGCCTCAGATAATTGCCCTGAAATCCGTTTTTATTACCAGCTCTATCGGCCACATTCAGGTCATCTCACTAAGTTTTATTACAACTAAATGCTTTCCAGGCAATGTAAAATTTACAACAGACTTTAAATGTGAAGTCCCAGTTGAACACTTCTGATTTTTTGTTTGCACAGGTCTTTGTCAATTGAGTATGGTTTTTTTTTTTACCCCTATTGAAATTATCTTATTGGGCCGGCACCATAGGACTGCAGTTAAATCCCGTGCATGGGGAGCTGGGTCCCCCATGGCCAGCTGTGGTTAGAATCCTGGCTCTGGCAGCTTGAAGACATACTGGGAACACGTATGGTGCCCAAAATCCCAACAGACTGGAGAAATGGAGGAAAAAAGATTGTAGAGAAAGGAAAGGGGTTTTTTCTTCTCTTATATACACACCTCCTGGCAATTAAAAAAAAAAAAAAAGAAAAAAAGCTTCTTCAGTAGCAATGGTGGTTACAGAGGTTGAAATCCACATAGCAAACTGCACTATTCAAGTCTCAAACCCGACAACTTAAAGAACATGAAACTTCAAAACTGTGTGTGTGTGTGTGTGTGTGTGTGTGTGTGTGTGCATGCGTGAGTGCCCAAACTCCCAAGAGGAAGGAGAAATGAAAGAGATTGTAGCTCCCGTGGGTAGTGCTTTCTTACGCTCCCCCACCCACTCCTGCAAGCACACATGCCCCTCTAACAAATTTTTTTAAATAAATAAAAATAAGTTCTTCTTAAGCGATGCCAGGAAGGTACGGCCCTCTTTCGATGGGACACTAAGGTGTGCTACCAGAAGTACCTGAGAGTACAGGCCTGGGGCCGCCATCTTCCTTGGAACAACCTGCTCTGGGGAGAACCGGCCCCTTCTCAGGAGAGCCAGAATTAACCCATTCATGAAAGCAATGCTCCATGATCCAGGCCCTGCCCATGAGGCCTCACCTCCTCCCAGGGCCATTACACTACGGATCAAAGTCCAAAATATCTTCCTTCAGGGAACAAACCATTATCTAAACCACAGCACTTGGCTACTAACCCCAATTTTTAAGTTTTCTACTCTCTGCTAGTGAGAGACCTCCTCTTCAAGGGCCCGGAAATAGGTCACAGTCCCAAGGACTGTGAAGCTCTCCTGCCTTCCCTGCCTTCCTCAGTCCCCTCCTTTCTAGGACCAAGTGTGTGCCACTGTGTTCTAGGACAGCCAGGTGCAAGGTTTACAAAAAGAGGGACCTGCTCCCTTTGCACCCTCCTGCCTGCCCACAGTCCCCACTCTGTGGACACCAGCAGCCCCAGGTGGGCTGACTGTAACAGTCCGCATGCTGCAGAGGGACAGCAATGGGGAGGTGCCGGTAAAGTCCCCCAGACGAAAGTACTCCACAAGCTACCACTCAACACCACAGGCCCCACTGCAACGGGTGTGCTGAGAAATGTCTTTATTGGTTTTGTTTTGTTTTGTTTGTTTGTTTGGTTTTGCCAGAAGGCATGTGTACTCTCCAAACAGAGTCAGAAAGAAAGTGCCCCTCCCCCTGTGGGGAACAGTCATGCCATAATCCTGTCTCATTTCTCTCTCCTGTGGGGATTTGGGACATGCATGAACACGTGCCTGGCATGTTTTCCAAGCTGCTAGGTCCGGGATGTGAACCACGCAGTTGCATGTGGGATCCTGCCATCGTAACGCCATGCCACCCACTGGCCCAGAGAAATCTCTTTCAATGGGTCTAACTGTGTGCAAGATTTGTCCTACGATCCCCCAGTGACTCCTGGTGGAAGCCAAGCAGAGACCCCGAAAACAATCAGTTTCAAGATAAGCATGAATAGATAATGTCCAGAATATCATTTTTAAAAGACCACGTGTCCGAACATCCCACGCACGCCTGGCAGGAGAGTCCGAGCGTTAAGACAAATCACTTTCAGCTTGCCAGGGAGTCAGATCGAGACCAGAAGAAAAACATCCCCATCACGTGAGCCCAGCAATCAGACAGCTCCCCCGAGTCTGACCAAGAGGAGACTGGCTGGTCCACCTTTACTTCCGCCAGAGTTATTTCTTCCCTCGTGGCTAGAGAGATAAAAGACCTAACATCATAAAAAGGAGCAGGTGAGTTTGCAAAATACAGTGTCTTTCAAATAGAAACTGTTATAAAAAGGAAAAAAAAAAACTTCAAAACAGGAAAAATGCCCAAGTAGTTATATTGAGGGCCCCTAATGGCCACGTTCCCAGAAGGGAAGCGTCTACATTGTGAAGCTCACCCCAGGTTCTAAACGCTGGCGTCGGTTTCCCAGTTGACTGGACACCTTCCAAGGTGTCCTCCTCTATGGAACAACAGCAGGCCTCCTGCTTGGCAATATCGTCCCAGCCAATGGGGAAGTGTCACCGATAGAGATGGACAAAGGAGAACGCTCGCAGAGTATTGCCAGGAGGAGGAGAACTGGGTACGTGGAAGAGAAGGCTGCAGGGGGTAGAAAGACTGTCCCTCAAACAGGAATGAGATCGGGAAGGGGCGCCATGGCTGTCAGAGGCAGCAGAAGGGAAAGTGATCGTACTGGTTGAGTGGAAGGAAAACCTCAGAGAAGACTGCCCGAGGGGGAACTTCGTGGAGACCTGAAGAGGACCTGGAGCATGCAGGGAGGGTTAGGGGTCAGAGGTGGATTGGATGACCTTCCAAGGACTCTGTTCTCTAGGGAGGGGAGCCAGAGGAGGCGGCAGCGCACTCTCAGGGCTAAGCACATGCTTTTATAGCACAAATTACTGTGCCTCTGGTCTAGAAAAGGGGGGCACTTCCTTCTAACAGCTGCCTGGAGCCCCAAAGGCAGGGGCATCTCACCCATTTTTATAAGCCACACCATGGTGACTGCGGTCCCTTGACACAGAAGGCAGCTGGGAAGAGCCACACTGCACGATGGCCATCCCATGGCCGGCCCCGGAAAGGAGGTGGGGCGGCCAGCAATACACAGGAGTGGTGCGCTTCATCAGCTCTACCTGGCCCTTCACTCAGGGAAGGACACGCACGTGCTCTCCTGGGGCGCGACTTCCTCTGGCCGACACTGCGGCACAGCATGCGAACTGGCACAACGGAACACCACAGACTGGGTGACTCAGACAACATGAAGTGTTTCCTCACAGTTCTGGAAGCAGGGAGTCTCAGATCAGTGTGCCAGTGTCATCAGCTCCCAGTGCAGGCTCTCGCTTTCCGGCGTGCAGACAGCCCGAGTCACCGCACCCTCGCAGGGTGGAGAGAGAGCAGGCTGTCTGGTGTCTCTCCTTCTAAAGGCATTAATTCCACCATGAGGGCCCCACCCACAGGACTTCATCTAAACCTGCTTATCTCGCAAAGGCCCCATCTTCAAATACATTGGGGGTTGTGGGCTTAGCACATTAATTTTGGAGGAACTCAGGATGGTCCACACCAGCACGGTTTGCCATAAATCCAGCTATGCTCTGTGTGATCGATCTGCATTAGCAAGCAGCGCTGCACCGGCCTGCCAATCTCGATACAGCAGCATGACACGTGTAACTCTGTGGAGGCATCACAAGGACCAGGCCTTGGGCTAGCCCTGTGCACTAGGGGTTAAGAGAGCTGGATCCCACATGGCTGACTGTGTGCTTCAGATACCAGCCTGGTAGTTTGAAAACCACATGGAGTTCATGTATACGCACGTCCAATTTCCAAAAGACAGAAATGGAGAAGGAATTGTAGCGTGACTATCTCCCACTGGGGGGTAGGAGTGCTTTGTCCCTCTCCCTCTCAGTCATTCTCTGGCAAGTACACATGCCCTCTGGCAAAATTTAAAAAAAAAAAAAAAAAAAAGAACCAGTTTATGAAAAAAGCATTATTGTGGAAAAATTGGAGTGGGAGGAACGACAGGAAAATCTCCCCACCCGCAAATTCTGCAGAAGGCAGATATTCCAACTATCGCCAGCATATATTTTCTAAGACGTCACTCAGCTAGGTGCAGAGACCTCGGAGACCTCACATGTCCTTCAAGGGAGCAATTCCTTCAGGGGAGTGATGGCACGTGTCCTTCAGGAGAGCAAAGAAGTTGAACCTAAGTAGCACTGCTCTAAGTGCTGAAAGGACTTAAGAGAGGGGAGAGCCGGGTCAGTCAAAGCAATTAGGAAAGGATTCATGGGAGAAGAAATATGGAAACTGGTTTAATAATGGGTAAGCAGTTCAGAGAGGAGAGGGGAGGGATGCCAAGCAAGAAGCAGCATGTACAGAGCACGGAGGGTAAGGAGGTAAGGACATCTGTGTGGCCGGATGGTGGGGGGTCAGGGTGCCTTCATTCATTCATTGACGCTTACTCACTGATCAATATTTATTGAGCACCTGCTATTTAAGATACTATTCCAAGTAAAGGGGACTCAGTAGTGAGCAACAAAAATCCCTGCTCTTGTGGAGTTTGAGTACTAATAAGACAGATAGCTGATGATAGAGAGATCAAATGACAATAATGAAGAAAAATAAAGGAGGACTAGGATTTCCAGTCAGAGTGGAGTAACCAGGCCATTACCTTCCTGCCTGAAACATTCAATTATTTAGAAAATATCAATGCAATGGCTTTTATTTTTTTGGAGAGGTTTTTGCTATAGGGTGTGTGCACTTATCGGAAAGAGACAAAGTGAGAAATCACTCCCAGGGGGGATGGCCACGTCACAATCCCATCTTCTCTATTCTCTCAGGATCTTGGACACACATGTACATGTGTATGGTATGAGTTTAAGCTGCCAGGTCCGGGACTTGAACCATAGTCAACTACATCAGCTGGTCCCTAAATGCAATGGCTTTTAAGACACTGAGCATCAAGCAAAAAAGGACAGTGATTCCTGAGAGATGAGAAACAAATAAGAGTTTCTAGGTTAAGGTACAATGGGGGAAGCACAGAGCCCAGAGACTCCCTGAACTGAGGAGACAGAGCTTAGAGTTCAAGGAGACTAAGGCAGCTAGAGGTTTCAAGACAGAGTGGAAGAGGAGAGAGATGCAAAGAGAGAGAACTCTGGAGACCAGCAGTGGGGTCCCCTTGAGTAGTCCATCAAGTTGATCGGCACATGTATGCAAGGAAAATATCCAAGGGCAGGGATAGATTCACCTGAACGGATTAGCAGGAACAGCGCCCGTTCCTATCAGCCACACTGTGAAACTTCCAGGTCAAGGGCCCTGCCTCAGTGGTGGGGAATAATCACCCCCAGGACCGAGCGTCTCTTAGGTCCCATCTAATAATCTTAAGCCCAAGATCCCAAAATGCCAGTTTCCAAGCAATTTAACTGTTTCTAAATGTTCTCCACCATAGAAGAAAGCTCAAGAATATTCTATGAAGACAAAAACATCCAACACCTAACAATAAAAAATTCACAGTGACTGGCCTCTAGTCAAAAATTACTGGGCACACAGAGAAAGAAGAAACTGCAACCCATGAGGAGGAGAAAAATTAATCCATCGAAACCAACTCAATGCTAACAGATATTAAAATTAGCAGATAAGGTTATTAAATAGTTATTCTGACAATTCAAAAAGTTAAATAGAGACATGAAAGATATCTCCCAAAATGGAATTTTTAGAGATTAAAAACTTCAATGTGTAAAATTATACAGTATGGGACTAATAACGGATTAAAACATTTCAAAAGAAGACATTAGCAAATTTTAACTACATAGCAGTAGAAACTACCCAAAATGAAACTCAGAGAAAAGAGAATTTTTTTTCTTTTTTTAATGAACAGAGTGTCAGTAAGCTGTGGGACAACTTGAAGTGGTCTCATGTATGTGTAAGTGGAGTCGCAGAAGGAGAGGAGGAAGGAGGGGTAGAAAAACACTTGAAGAAACAATGGCTAAAACTTCCAAGTTTGATAAAAACTGTAAATCCATAGACTCAAGAATCTCAATGCACCCCAAGCACAAGAAAAATGAAGAAAACTACATCAAGTCACATCATAATAAAATTGCTCCAAACCAATGATAGCAAGAGAACCTTAAGAGCATCCAGAAAAATACCCACTTGATGTGTACAAAGGGTACTGACAGCAGATACCTCATCTGAAACAATGCAAGCCAGAAAGCAGTGAAGCAACATCTTTAAGTTACTGAAAGGAAAATTTGTCAACCTAGAATTCTATAGAAGCAAAATATCTTTCAAAACCAAAGGCAAAATAATGACTTTTGAGACATACAAAAGCTGAAAGAATTTATCACCAGCAGACCCGGAGTAGACAAAATGTTTAAATCCTACAGGAAGAAAGAAAATAATACCAGATGGAAATAGAGATCTACAGAAAGAATGAAGAGCCCGAGCTACGGCAAATGCATGGGGACATACAAGTATGTTTCTTTTTTGAATATCTTTTCAAGATACGTAGTTATACAAAAATTATAACATAATGTGGGGTTTATAATATATATATAAAAGTAAAATGGGTAAGCTCTGAAGCCTGACGGTTGGGGTAGTAAGCTTGATTTGTTTTTGTTTTTGTTTTTTTAAATAATTATTCTATTTAACTTTATTTTAATTAGACCAGAGAAGGACAGAATGAGAGAGAGAGAGAGAGAGAGAGAGAGAGAGAGAGGAAAAGCTGCCAGGTCCAGGGCTCAACCTGTGATCGGCCATGTGGGAGTCCAGCATCCTTAACCACCATGTCACCTGCCAGTCCCAAAAGCATGACTTGCTTTTAAACAAAAGAATACAGCTACAGTGACGAGGTACCATCCCATGGTTACATGTCACCTAAGACTCCATCCTAGCAGACTGGAGGGAAGGAGAGAGAGAGATTCTGCAGCTGTCATGGCATGAAGACCGTGTTTTGAACTGCCTGTGGAGAGCCCCCCCCGCCCCAGTGAGGAAGTACAGGTGGCTCTCGGAGCTCAGAGCGGCCGGCAGGCAGTAAGAAGCTGTACCTTTGCTCCACAGCTGCAAGAAAGTGACCCTGCCAATGACCCAGGCAAGCTGGGAAGTGGGCTCTTCCCGAGTCAAGCCACCAGGTAAGCAACGGCCCAGCCGACACCTGGAGTGCAGCCTGGTAAGACTCCGAGCAGAGGACCCCGCTAAGCCATACCCAACTCCCAACCCACAGAAATTGGGAGGTGATATACGTGTGTTGTTAACCACTGTGTGTGTGGTAGTTGTGTTATTCAGCATCAGAAGACTGCCACAATGGACAAAGGCTTTGAATGGGTGTTTCACCAAATTAAAGTATGTGGATGGCAAATAAGTACATGAAAATATGCTAAACGAAAGAATTAATTAGGGAGAGTGGAGTTAAAACCACAACAAGCTGCCCACACACCTTCAAAACTGCTGAAAGGGTTGGCAAGGATGTGGAAGAACTGACTGGAATCCACACACGCTGCTGGTTGTCCTGTGAAGTGGTAAGGCCACTTTGGAAAACAGTTGCACAGTTTCTTAAACAGACACCCACCGTGTCCTAGTCATTTTCTGGAAAGGAAAACATATGTTCACATGAAGCCTTAGATATGAATGCTCATCACAATTTTATTCATAACAGCAGAAACTAGAACACCCCAGGGAGCAATGGATGAATGGATGAGCACACAGTGGAATATTACTCAGCAATGAAAAGGGATGTGCCACTCACATTTGTTCCAACATGGACAGACCTCAAAATAATTATGCTGAGCGGAGAAGCCAGACAATAATCTATGCTATGTGATCCCACTTATACTAAATTCTCAAAAACGCAAATTGATTCATAGTGACAGAAGGTGGCTGGGTAATCACTTGGGTGTGGGGGACGGTGAAGGAAAGGAATCCCCAGGCATCAGGAGTAGATGTGTGGCATGATGGACGGGTTCGCTATCTCAACTGCAGGGATGGCTTCACTGATGCACACACACGTCAAAACTCATCAAGCGCGTGTAGTTGACTGCATGTCAATTAGATCTTAATGAAGCTGTTAAATGTTAAAAACAAAAAGAATTGAGGGAGAGAGAACAACAGAGGTGAGAATTTAAACAAGATATTCACAGAAGGCTCTCTGGGGACATGCCACTTGCACAGGAGGAAGAACGGGATGAGGGACCAGCAGGTAGGAAGGCCCTGGACTGCGACTGCACCGGGCATGTCGGAAAGATTTGGCGGCATGGAGAGAAAAGGGCAAGCCCAGGTCAGAAGGCAGAGAAGGCCCCAGTCCTGGAGGCCCGCTCTGACAGATTTGGGTTCGCAGTGAACCGACGTGCGCTGACGTAGGCTCTCACTGTGCCCTGGCCATGGCGACCACTAACTGTGAGAGGGAGGGGTGGCAGCGGAGACCAGCTGGCGGGCCGTCGGCAGGTTAGACAAGGGATCGTGGGGACTTGCCAGATAGCTATGGTGGGCGCAGGGAGAAGGTGTTGGAGGCAGGACTATTTTGAAGGTTGAACTGTCTCCTTTTGTTGTCGGGTTGCATAGAGAAAGCAAGAGAGAGAGCGCAGCTAATTCCCCCATTACTGAGACGGGGAGTCTGGGGTGCGTGCAGCTTTGACACATGCAATGCCAGGCGCTTGTGGACTGAGCGATGCTAAGGAGCGGCGGGTCCAGCAGGCCGTGACGGGCTGCAGATAACACCCAGAAAGGACCCAGAGGAGCAGCCTGCAGACTGGTGAGGACGCGATGTTGGGTGGTCGGGAAGATGGCGGAGGGAACAGCAAAGACAACCATTCACAAGTACCGCGAGCCAGGAGAAAGTGCTCCAAGAAAGACAGGGACCCACCGTGTCCTACGGGCCGGCTGGACACCACGGACGCTCTGAACTGGCCCTGGTTTTAGCAATAGGTGGCCTTGGTGAGAACTGCTCAGGTGAGGTGGGTGGTAGGAATGGAAGGTGGATAGGAGTGGGCTCGAGAGACACTCGGAGGCGAGGACGTGGGGACAGCTCGTACCGAGTTTTGCTGTCAAAGCGAAGAAATGGAACAGCAACTGAAGAGGGGTGTGAGGGTCAAGGGAGACTCCTTTCTGCGGCTGTAGATATTAGAGTGTTTGCATGCTGGTGGGGACTCTCCAGGAGCGAGTCGGGAGGTAAAAGTTAATGAGGCAGGAGAGGGAGAGAGGACAGCTGCAGAAGGAAGTCCTTGAGCTGTGGGCGCCAGAGGAGAGACTGGAAGAGAAGAGCCTGCCTCGGAGTGCTCCTGCCCAAGCCCGCCGCTGCCGCCCCAGGCCCCGAGTGGGAAGGAGGATGAGGACGCTGACGTGGAAGCACTGACACCCCAGCACCCCCCACTAGTTCTCTCCACCACTCTGGCAGGGATTCTTCTTGAACTCGCTTCCCGAGGAGACAGCTCCGAGAGATGCCAAGACCTCCCGGCTGCACACAGCCCACCCCGGATGCGCACACAGGACAGTGGCCCCTCACCTCCACCCCTGCTCTCCACCGTGATGTCCAGCACAGCCTGGACAGGCCGAGCCCGCCCTGGTACTCTGCCGATGAGTGCTGTGAAGCAGCTCTGCGGACCATCGACTTTCTTACACCCTCAGTAGACAGCCACAGGGCACTGACGACAAGAGAGACACCAGATCACCACGTTCCCTCCACCTCCATAAAGGGAAACTGAGGCACACGTTCCTGTGGCGGACGCTCAAAGACAAAGCAGAGCAGATTGTCATCTCATCACCCGTGCGCTGTCAACCCCGCTGCCCGCCTGTCCCCAGAGATGAGTGCATGCGCCCATGTGTACGAAGCTGATTTGAAGATGTAAATTGGCCACATCCAATTCCATCCAACTGTCCTAGAAATTTAAGAGCTCCACTGACATGCGAAGAGTGAATCGTCCCCCTGAGAGACATAACCTCAGGAACAGCCTCGCATGCCCCTGTCCAAGGTACCGGGTGGCGGGGAGCCTTGAGAAGTTGGCCTCTCCGGGCCCAAACACGTCCTTCTACTGAGGGGAGAGGTGACGGAAGGCAGAGAGGAGAACCCCTGAACCCTCTAACCTGGGGGTGCACTGGCACATTGGCCCAGCACTTCCTGCATTCCTGCAGCAAACACATGGGACTCCAGGAGACGCGTGGCAACCACCGCTGCACCGTCCTGCCTGCCCTGGGTTATGGAGAAGCCACGTGAATCAAACGTGTAAAATGCTGCTGCTGCTTCTCTTGGAGACCCGCGTGGCAGAGCCTCCAGCACAGGGTACCAGTGACCCCAAGGCCTGGCCTTCCGATTGCCAAACAGAGTGGCCAAGAGTAGATGAATCCGAGCTCCACAGATTAGATCAGTGGTTTCCAAGCACTCTTTCAGAAACAGATCATTTAAGACGAAATCTGATACAGAAGACCGTGATGGCCCACGCTGCAGTGCTGGACACAGGCGAGGGCTCAGCCACGAGCCTTTGCTTGCCCGTACCTCGGGGCGCCTCCGTGGGACCGCAGGGTATTAAGATGCCTCGAAAAATTACTTGATCAAGTGAGCTCACGAGAGGTCTGCTGGGCCCGCCCCTCCCTCCCCTTAGGTTAAGTGGCCCTGTCTGGCCACAGTACAGTGAACTGCAGGCACCACTTCTGTCCACCTCGCGCCCCAGCAGCCAGACCCTCCCCCTCAGCCCAGCTGCAGAACTCTGATCACGGACGGCCCCGGCCTGCACCAGACCGCTGTTATCACACCTGCTCCTTCCTGCACCTGCTTTCAGGGTCTCGGGACTGGAGTGACCTGCTTCTCATCCCAGGCTCGTCCTCCCTGCCGTGTGCCTCAGATCGACCTCATGCACCCGCCTCTCGGAACGGAGCTGGTGGTGCCTCTCTGGGGCAGACACTGCCCACGACGGGCCCGTCTCTCCGTAACCTGCAGCAAGCACCCCCGCCTGTCTGCTGGCAGCCGCCTTCAGTCCGCAGATCCACTCAGGACACAGAAATACCAAGAGCCTCCGTGTGCATGAGCCACCAGCTGATGACCCCCACGCAGGTTAAGGCCCAGGAATGTGCTAGTCCGTTTGCAAGTTTCCTGGTAGAATTGAGCCCAGGTCCCCAGAGCAGTGACTGGAACCATGACGCGGCATTCTGCCTCTTCCCTTTCTTCCCTGTCTCACCCCCCACCCACCTCCTACCACCCGTGATCACCTCCAAATAAACAACATGCACGCATACCTCTGAGCTCATGCTTCCGGAAGGACCCAGTCAAGGTATCTGGTGCCCTGATCGGGACAAGGAGCAGACTCCCAGCACAGGCTCTGGAGCAGGGCTGCAGCCCGGAAAGGACAGCGAGGGCGCCATGGCGGGCGGTACGTGGGTAGCGACAATCCCAGCATGCTCTGGTGTCGCAGTGACAAAGACACTCACCTATGCTGAAGTGGGCCAAGGGGGGGTTCCGGATGGGAGAGCACACACCAGCTCGCAGTCCGCACGCACTGCCCACGCACGCCCTGTGGCCACGCCCGCCTGCCACTGATGCTAACTCCAACGTGGCAAGCCCAGAAACAGGTCACAGGGAAAGTCCCACAGCTGTTTGCCAGGGCCTTTTACATCACTGCACCTAATCGTTTCAGAACCTGGACTTACATCGTACATGCCTATTTTTCTAGTAATTCATCAGTCTTCAAAAGATTTTTCTAAAACCGTTTCTTAACAAAAGATAGTCTGAGAGGCCCTGCCCTAGGCTTGGAGACTCTGGGCTAATGGTGACCATGATGGTGGCAGGGCAGCTGACTGCGGTTAACTGCTCAGAGCTCCGAAAGGCAAACATGATGGGTTCAGGGTGAGCAACAGTCAACTTACAGTCCAGAGCATCTCTAGGACCACATAGAGAGAACAGCCCAAGCAGGACAGTGACCGAGCTGAAAAGCGGGCCCCACCCCTGCCCTGACATCAGCAGTCTACGAGGAGGCCCAGCCAGCCTTCCGGGCCACCACCCAGCCACAGTGAGGACCGTGATGACAGCTGTGCTGAGAACATTGGGGCTGGTGTGCCCGAACCTCCCGAAAGCCCAGAGTCCCTGCTCTGCGGGGCCGGCAGAAACGCCACGTCCCCACACAGGAGAGACGGCTCTCCATTGCGGGGAGCCAGGTGGGAGCGTCTCCAGAGGCCAAGGCTCAGAGATAAGGCTCTCCCATCTCGAAGGCTGCCGCACCCCCTGCTGCTTCTAGATCGTACCTGGGACCAAGACTCAATGGCCATGACTGGGGCAGTGTGGCACCTCATACAGAAGGAAAGGAATTATTCTGAAGAAAAACAGAGGCTACGACAAAGCCAGCAAGACCCTGGGGAGTGGCCCAGGAATGGGTCTGGGGATGGGTTGGGCCCGTGGGTGGAGGACAGTCCACAGCTATGAAAGCACTTTCTTAGGACTCAGGACGTAAGGCCCCGCAGGGACATTCAGAGCTGTTCTCCTGCTCTGCTGGCTCCTGAGAACTTGGAAACAAGGGCCAGCAGGTGGCATGGAGGTTGGGGCACTGGACTCACACGGGGCCAACCGCAGTTCGAGTCCCAGACCTGGCTGCTTACTTTCTCATTTCCGGCCCCCTGTCTCTCTAGTGAGTGTATGTACCCTATAACAAACTTTAAAATAATCTAAAAAGTAAATAAAACATTTAAAAAGAACTTGGAGACAAGTGTCTCCAGTACGTGGGGTGGGGGTGCCAGAGCTGCCTTGCAGAGTGCTGGGAAGGGAATGAGGCGCAGAGAGGTGCTCTCGCTGGAGGGGGGAGAGCATGCTAACGGCAGGAGGGCCCGGACACTCCCTTCTCTGACGCAGCGAAGTCCCAGCGCTGTGATCAGCAGCCCACGGTGGCTTTGCTGAGGCTCATCTAGCCACTCTGGGGACTCACACGGCCCCTCCCGACCAAGGCTGGTAGCGTCCCTCAAGGAAAGACAAGCGAAAAAGACATTGTACAAACGAAAGCACATAAATGGTCAACAGGTATAGGAGAACACGCTCCACGTCACCTGCTGTCAGGGACATGCAAATCACAGCTACACGGAGATGACCCCGGCTCACCTGTGAGGGTGGCTATTATCGGAGAGAATGTGGAGAGAAGGAAGCCCCTACACACCACTGCTGGGAATGAGTCGGCACAGCCATTACGGAGGTTCCTCAGTTACAAACAGAGCAATGATCTGCTCCAACAATCCCAGTATTATTCACATATCCAAAAGAACTGAAGTCAACATGTCCGAGATACCTGCTCTCCCATGTTCACTGCAGATTATTCATAGCAGCCCAGATAAGGGACTGACCCGTGTCCATCAACAGACTAATGGATGAAGTGGGAATGCATACACACCGGAGTACTACTTAGCCATCAAAAATACAATTCCGCCATTCACCACGTGGATGGACCTGGGCGAGTCTGCTGAGTATAAGCCATGCACGGAAAGGCAGGCACTGTCTGGCCTGACCCCTCCCACATGTGGTTTTTTAAATGTTAAATTCACGGAGGAGGAAAGGGGAGGGACAATGCTAGGGGCTGGTATCAGAGAGGGGGACGGAGAGGTGTTGACCGAAAGTACAAAGTTTCGGGCAGACAAGAATAAGTTCTAGAGCTCCAGAGCAGTGTGGTGGCCACGCCATGGTGACCGCAGGTAACGATGCGCTGTGGCCCTCCACGCTGCTGAGAAAACAGGTTTTAAATGTTTTCACCACACTCAAAAATAAAGCAGAGGAGGTGATGGGAGTGTGAATTTGCTTGCTGTAATCATGGCACGTCTTTGCATACATCCAAACCATGTTGTATGCCGTAAATACATACAACTTTTGTAGCCATTTTTAAAAATAACCAGAGTTGGTTTAAAATTTCAAATTCCCAATGGGGAAGTTGCAGGCATCATAGCACTTGAGTGAGGTCAATATCTGGGGCTCCGAGGTGTCCCTGAAATCACACCACTTAGGTGGCGACTTCCCATGTCCAAGCACCTGTAAGAGAGCCTTTGAAAACTTAGTTCATGGAACCCAGCAACAGAAAAAGGTATTTCTACCCTAAACCCAAACACAGAGAAAGGGGGATAGAGACAGACCCCAAAGGAAGTGGAGAGGGAAAAAGATGAGGAAGAAGAAAGAGAAAGACAGAAGGCACCAAGGTGAAGGGAAAAGCAGCGCGTGGAGGAAAGCTGCCCTCACTCACTCACAAACAAAACACCGCACAAAGGACAGACGTCGGCAGAGACTACAGATGAAGTCGGAAGTTGTTATGGCAACCACACAGGTGGGTGGGCACTTGTGCCCACTGCATTTACAAAATTAAAGCGAGCACTGCATTCGCTAACTAATTAAGTAATGCCTTCTAAATATTTCTATTCTCCCGGCCACCAGGCGTGGAGGAGGAGGAGGACGAGGATTACAGAGCCGAGCTCGTGTTTACTTACTCCGGGGGTCTAGAGGCCAGCCTCATATGTGGCTCTTGGTGAGGAAGGTGGGGACTGGGAGAGGGAGACTGGAGTGAGGATGGCGGGCAACCTGAGGACACCTTGGGGGGCCCAGGCCAGATTCAGACGGTGTTAAGGAAAGAAGGGTGAGGGGAGGCAGGGCCAGCCCAGCAGGGGCATCCCTGGGCCTTAGTCATTCCGCAGGCCCCGCCCACCCTGCCCCTCGAACTAGCACAGCAACAGAAGGAGGGTGGATGACCACTCGGACCCCGGGCGTGCAGAGTCCAGGGTCTGGGTCCTCTGGGGAGATGACGTGACGCCCAAAGAACCCCATTAGAGAAGGCAACTGGCTGGAGAAGATGGTTTGCTTTTATTTTTTAAATAAAAAGAAAAGAAACCTCTACCAGGAATCAGAGGCACCATCTTGGCTGATCGTCCCTGGGGAAATAAATTACACAGAGCTCTGTACACAGACGCAGCTCCACACACACCCGGCTGGCAGCACAGCCACGGTCTCCCTGGGGAAATAAATCTCTCCACTATATATCTCTATCTATAGATACATGCACAGGAAAGGTCACACCGTGTCTCCTTCCATGCTCCTTTCACTTGGAATTAAACAATAATTGTCTCCGTGTTTAGTCCCCAGCAAAGGAAAAACGCTAGCGAACTAGCTCGCCTGTACATGGCAGCGACGCAGGTCTTACGATGCCCACGGGCAAAGCAAGACAGCACGGGACACCAGGCTGCAGGGCAGGTGGCATCCGAGGGGCCCACCTGGTGCAAGCACCAGCCAGGGCTGGGGACGGTGGTCTCCACACAGCAGCCGGGGCTGCTGCTTTACTTCCTATTTGGTGCATGGTGGTGACAGGGTGGAGGTGTCCCAGGACAAGGCAGAGCCCCAGCTTTCATCCACAACTGCCAGTTCCACGGAGTCAAAGCTTGGAAGCCAGAAGGAATCTCACGTGCACTGGAGGGATAGAGGCCAAACTGACGGAGGGAGACAGGCGCCCGGAGGACAGGGCCCCATGCCTATTGCTAAGTGCTGTGAACAGAACCTGGTAGAGGAGGGAGGAGGGGAGCAGGGGAGGAGCGGGCAGCATTAAACCCGGCATCCTGTCCCCTAGCCCACTATGTCCCCATCAGGGCAGGCCACAGGACATAGCAGGGTCTGCAGCCGTAACAAGGCAGTGCCCAGATCCCACGTGGAGTCGGAAGGGTGGTTGGGTGGCTCGTGGCAAAACCCATCCAATCCCAAGGAATCCTCCCTCTCTCATTCAGAGACCCCTGATCTCTGCAGGGCATGCGTGCCCTTCTCTAGCTCCTGCCTTTTTCTACTGTCCCATCCTGCTCCTGAAGGTCACCCCTCCACACATGCCAGCAGACATGGATGTCAGAACAGCCCACGGACTGGTGAGCTCTCAGCATATACGTGTCCCGCGTCTCAGCTCTCCAGCAAGGGCACGCGCGCTTCTACCTATCTCTCCTCGCTGCGGGCGTGGCAAGTCAGCAGGTGCGGGACAGGTGACAGGTGGTCACAGACCTGCAGCAGCGGAGTTTGTGGAGGACAAGCGTCAGGCCCCAGGAAGACCACCAGGAACACCCACTCTGACCGGACGCCTTCAACGGCCTCAGACATGTCCAGGTCTGCAGCCTGGCTCAAAGCCACCAGGGGCGCTGCTGCCCCAGCTCAGCAAGTCCTCCAGTCCTCTTCCTCCACACGAGGCTCCCTTTCCCCCAGTCTCCACCACTTCCCTGCCTGGTGGTACCTCCCAGCGACTCTTCCCAGGAGGCCGTGCTCGAATGTGGCTTCTGTGGCTCACCTCACTTGGCCCTGGACATGCCTGGTTTGCACCCACAGCTCCAAAAGCTGACACTTAGGGCAAGACCTTCAAGACTTTCACCCTGTGCCCGGGACCCTAGAGCCCCCAGCCCCTGTGCTCAGAGGGAAAGAGACCACCAGGTTGAATGTCCCTGAGTCAGGAAATGGGAGAAGCACCAAGCCCTTGGAGTGAGAAGTCCCTGCAGGCCCCATTCAGTGACACCAGACTGCTGGCCCAGCCTCCCTCGTGAGGACAGGCCCCATCGGGCAGGCCGGCCAGTGTCCTGTGGGGGCAGGGGGCTGCTCTTGCCCTTTCGCTGGTGTGTTTATTCCAGTAAACCAGGCCTGTCCTTCCCTGTCAGCTTCTGCGTTGTGAGTCCCCAGGGAAGAGGCGAGGGGGAGGTCAAGATGCCAGAGGAGATGTCACTTCCCATCGGAGTTGAGAGCCAAAAGTAGCAAGGGGCTCCTGTGACAAGCTCGCAGTCTGTCACCGTTGCCCCGTCTCTTCCAGGCAAGGGCAGCCTGTCATTGCCACTGCAAATGGGAACAGGCCAAGTCCAAGGTCACGCGGGCAGTGGGGCGTCTGCCGACTCCTGTCCTGTGCCAGGCTCTGGGCTCCAGGAAAGAATGAAGTCCAGCCCTGCCCTCCAGGGGCTCTCTCTAGAATCAGGACTGGTGGCCCTGTGTGACACGGGAAGGACAGAGTACAGGGTGCTGCAGGACCCACAGGCAGGTGAGGAGCACGGGCTCCCAGGACGTCTGCTCACAGGCCCAGCGCTCTAAGTTCCCGGCCTGCCCTGCCTGGGGTTCAGCCTCATGAGCACCCCGGCCCTCCTCTCCGGGGAAAACGCACACGTCTATTTTGTGCAGAAGTTCAGGGTCGAATGGCTCTCGTGAGCTCATGGATAATAAAATCCTCCAAGGCACCGCCCATCAGCCACCAGGGACACCCACAAAATGCCCACCTGTGGTGTCGGCAGCAAGATGCAGACGGCTTACCGGGTCCACTCACATCCCCCGTCTTCTCAAGAGGAACATCAAGACCACAAGGATCATGACCCCCTTGAGTCTAGGGGCATCCGAATGTCCATGTCACCCGCCGTCCAGCTGACATTTGCAGAGTCTGTCCCGTGTGCCAGGCTGGTGGTTGGCACTGCGGGGACATGACGTAGAGGAGTCCTTGAGGATGTCACCGCTCCAGGGAGGAGACAAAGGCAGCCAGCCCCAAGCTATGGCATGGATGGGGTGGGCAGATTGCCTGGGGCGGGCTGGAGGAAGACTTCCAAGAGAATGTCTCGATCCATTCCAACAGAGAAAAGGCGCTGCGAAGGTCACCGGGGCAGAGGTCCCGGGAACCCCGCAGGCTTCCTGAGGAGCTGGTGCCATTGCCACATTTCCTAGTTTCCAGACGGGAATAGTTCAGAAGGTTCGTGAGAAATGGAATTAAACTACAAGGACATTTTGCCCCCCCCCCCCATTAAAATAACTGAAATGCACACATGGCTTTTTCACAATACATATATTCCACGTACTTTTTGAGGAGCCCTCACATCTGACACCATCGTCCGAGGCCTTGGAGACCCTGCCAGCGTAGCCAGTTCCCGGAGTTGGCAGCCGCCCCAGCACAGCCCACACCCCCACACCTCCCCCACCGGACTCTGATACTTTAAGCCGGGTCACCATCACTGCCGTAACCGTGCCAGGACCAGGTCTCAGACAACTAGAGGGGGCCCTGTGTCCCCAGGCCCACTGGCGGTATCCGGACTAGCCGGCCCTAGGGCTCTCACCTGCCCAGCCTGGACTTGCCAGGGAAGCCACAGTCCCTCATGCCTCTGCCTCTAGATCAACCTGGGGCTTCCCTGTGTGGCCCTGGGGCCACCTTCCGTTTCCAGGGACCCTGAGTACAGCGTCATCCTGCATGACAGTCACTTGCCAGCCGGTGGGTCTTCTCTCCCTGGGCAAAACAAACTCAGGTACTCTGAAAACACAGGGCTGCTTCCGTGAGAAAAGGCTGGCCCGCTCTGCCTCCAGGAATCAATGAGTGACAGATGTCGCTACTTCGTGAGACCAACTAGGAGACGACAGAACTGAGGAAGGCCAGCCTGGCCCACCACATTTCAGTGCAAAATCCTGGTCACTCCTCCTAGATCATCTGAACTTGAACTGGACCCCTAAAGACAAGGCCAGAACCAGCAGTTGGCATAACGGCCGTGTTGCTGGACTCCCATGTATTCGACCGCGGTTCGACTCCTGGACCCGGTGGTTTAAACTCATGCCAGGCGCATATGCCTGCGTGCCCAAGATCCTGAGAGGAGAATGGAGGAGAAGGGATTGCAGCATGGCCATACCCCTGGGGGATGATTTCTCACTTTCTTTCTGTCTTTCTGGCAAGCACATGCACCCTATAGCAAAAACCTCTCCAAAAAAAAAAAAAAAAAAAAAAAAAAAAAAAAAGACAAGGCCTTAGCGGGCAGTGAGGAGGGGAGGAGTGAAGTCCACTCCTGCAGTGAGGCCTGAAACACCCCAGGCAGGGCGGTGTTCCGGTCTCGTACAGAGAAGGGGCTAGTTTCCATCTCCAGGTGCAGTGGGAGAGCAGAGCTCTCCTTGGGTACTGGGTCACCTTGCTCGGAAGCCCTGAGGGGGCCTCCCTGGCTAAGCGGCTTCACCAAGGTTGGGGGGCTTCCTTCTAGCAAGTGCTATAAGAGGAAGCTCTCGGGTCGACTCAGCCAGCTGAGCAGGGCCCAGGGTTCTCTGCACTTGGCAACCTTCCCAGGAGGACGGACCATCCCTCCCTCAGGGTGCAGACGGTCCCTCAGGATCGGCGACATCTGGCACAGGGGCTGCCACGTCTGGTTGCCGTGTGAGGCGGAGTTCCGGGACACAGGGCCATGAGTGGCACAGGAGAGGAGAGAAGCAGACAGACCCCACCCCCGGGGCCACAAAGAGGCAGCGGTTTACTGCTTTGCCTGGTGGGAAGCTGGACGTGTCTGAAAACCGTGGCCCCGCCAAGCAGCTGCAGGAGGTGGGCAGGGTAGGGGGCAATAGGTCTGTGTAGAGGGCAGTGGGCAGGATCACGCCCGTGCCAGGCCTCACTCATGGCCACAGCGGGGAACAAAGGCCCTGGCCCCAGCCACCCTGGGCCCAGCTTGTTGAAGGGCAGTCCAGAAGGTCAGCAGATGGAACGGCGAGAGCCGCGGGGCACGGGCAGGAACACTAGGCCGGTCTTGTTTCCCCGAGTCAGAGGCGCAGCGCTGTCCTCGCCTGCCCCGGGTCCTGGCAGAAAGAAGGGACCCCTTTGTGCTCCGGCAGCTGGAGGTCACGGGGGCACCTCTTCTGAGGCTCACTGACGTGTGGGGCTGGGACAGAGAGCTTCCTGCTGCCCAAGAGCCAGCCAGCTAGACAGAGCCCATTGTTCAAGGCGGGAGCAGGGCTAGGGACCCCCGGGTGCTCAGGGCCTGGCCACTTGAACTCTTGGCTCTGCAGTCGGTGGCTGTGGCCTCCCTGAGGAGATTTTCCTGGTCTTCCTCTGGGGGTCTTCCAGCAGCCGAGGGACACCTTCAAAAGTGCTTGCCAGCAGTAGGAACAGCAGCGCTCACCAGTTGCACACACTTGTTCCCTGCCACGTTGTCATTCTAGGTCCTCGACAGCGTCTGGGCAGTGGGCATTCAGGGCTGGCCCGTGCCAGGTTCCAGGCCCAGCCCCCATTGTCACCCAAGGTCTCACCTGAGTGTGTTCATAAGATTCCAGGCTGCTCTAACTCCTACCCTAACCTGCCAGCCTCCACGGCAAAGCCATCCCCTGCTATGAGCCTCAAAGACCTGAGTGGCCTTGTCTCAGCCATGCCCTTTAAACTGTCCCCAAGAGGGAGGCCATGATCCTGGCTGCACAGGCCGAGTCCTCGCCATCCCTTGTCCCAATCCCCATGCTGATAGCACCCCCGTCCACACTCAATCACCCTTTCCAGGACACTAAGGCAGCAGGCTAGCCTCCCGCCTGCCCCTGCCTGCAGAAGCCCGGAAACCCCAGCCCTCGGCACTCTCCCCGGGCCAGGTGTGGGGTGAGGGCCACATGGCAGGTGGCAGAGGAGGACACTGAGGCCAGAGAGAATCAACCGTCCCAGATTTCTGAGTCTGTTAGGAGCAAACTAACAGACGGCGCGAGGGCTCCACGCCGAGACTGCACAGGCCGGGCGCCTCCGTGACCATGGCCCCCACGTCTCAGCTGTGGCCGGGCTGCCTGCCGTTGTTCCCGAGTGGATCGTGTGCAGTGGGTCACTCATCCCAGACCGTCACATCAGGCCCAGGAACTGAGTCATTCCTTTCTCTGCTTAGGTTCAAAGGACCCGCTCGGAATCACTGAACGTCACCGAACCCGTAACTTCAGGGGACCCTCAGAAGGCTGGCGAGCTGAGAGCAGCCCTGCTGTGATGTGGGTGGTGAGGAAGGCTCTCCAAATTGCCTCCTGGCTCTTCTGCTCTTCCCTGTCCATGCTGCCGAGGCCAGGCCACGTGAGGCGTGGACCCACCCACCAGGACAACAGCCTACCACAGAGGCCTCCAGGGAGCCAGGACTCACGCTCCGGGCTATCGGACCCTCGATGGCCTGGGCCCACCCTGCGGCTGGCCGCCTCCCCAGCTGAGCTTGCACACCGTCCCCAACCCATGCTGACTGGCGTTCTCCACATACGAGGTCCAGCCTGGATGTCCTCCCAGCCACATGGCACCTGCCTCAGTGCTCCCTCGGCCCACGTATGAGCTTGGTTTCCAGGCCCAGCTGTCCCCACTGCCTACCTGCTCAGAACCTTTTCCTGGGGCAGTCACTAACCCCCCCCTTCAGCAGGGACAGCGAAGGCAGAGTTCAAAGCCAACACACACCCGGTCCTCCTCTCGGGCAGTTCTGCAGGTTTGCTTTGTGGCCAGCACAAGGCCAGCATGAGGCCGAGCTTGGGGACGCCAGAAAGAGCAGAGTGGCAGTCAGGTCCTCCCCGAAGACCCTAAGCACAGCTCACAATGTGGACGAGATGCGGGACGGAATGACAGGACAGACCCCAGAGAGTTACACGCACTACCGCACCATTGGAAACCGATCAGCGGCGCAGCAGGAGACAGATGGTGCGCTCGAGCTGCAATGATTGAGGGGAGTTTAATGAGCGCGCCATGGTCAAGTATGTGGGAAGGGATCAGGGAAATCCACAAGGGGAATGTACCACCAACCCCCACCCCGCCAGGCCTCCAGAGACCAGGAGGAGTAGCCATCGGAGAAGCAGAGAGCAGAGCCGTGTGGAGAGGTTCACTTAACGGGTACAACCCCTCAGGGAACGAGTGCTCCCAGGGCCCCCACTTCCCACCCCCTGACTTGTTCGTCCCATTGGGTAAACCCAGTCTGAAGCCAGAGGCCTGGGAGTCCATGGAGGTCAGGCCCCCAGAACAGGATGGGTGGGTGTGGGGAGATCAGCCCAGAGGCCAGCAAGAGAGCTTTCCCGGGGATCGGCATGGCAGGATCAGAGCGACCACCTCTCAGGGAGTGGGACTAGGCCCAGGTCCTGGAGGACAAGCGGGCTTTGGAGAGATAAGCAAGACCCTTCAGCTTGGGAAAGAGGTCAAGGGCAAACAACCTGAGCAGAGTCAAAGAGCATGCGGCTCAGAGATGGGTGGCCATGATGAAGCTCTGCAAGGACCTGAAAGTCCTCCTTCCCTCACCTGCTCCAAGGTAGCCAAATGCTGGTCACCCTGCCCGGGACATCTGAACTTGAACTGCACCCCTACAGAGAGACGAGGCCTGGAACCAGCAGGTGGTATAACGGCTACATTGTTGGATTCCAAGGTAGCTGACCGCAGTCCGAGTCCCAGACCTGGTAGCTTCAAGTTCACGCCGGGCACGTGTGCATGCATGCTCAAAATCTCAGAGGAGAATGGAGGAGAAGGGATTGCAGCATGGCCATCCCCTGGGGGATGATTTCTCACTTTCTGTCTCTCTGGTGAGCGTGCACACCCTATAGCAAAAATCCCTCTAGAACAATTAAATAAGAAAAAGACTAGGCCTTCGAGGGCAGAGGAAGGAGAAGAGTGATGTTTGCTCCCACAGTGAGGTCTGAGACACTGCAGGGCAGGCCAGCGTGGCCCGGTCTCACACAGAGGTAACCAGTGCCCGCCTCCAGATGTAGCGGGAGAATAAAAGTCCGGCAGGCATCAGACGACACGGGGATAGTCCATGGGGTGCCCCCACTTTTCCGCCACCTTTGCATTCACTCGTTTGTCTCAACAGCCACGTGAGGGTGGGAAAGAGGCACACGTCCCCATGCCAGACACCACCTGCAGCAGTGAGCCCTTCGTGGGTCCCATCGCACGGGAGAGAGAGCCGAGGATCAATGGGGTTGAGCGAGTCATCTAGGTCAGGGAGCCATGAAGTGCGGTGTGGCTGGGGCCAAGCTGGTTCCGAATCTGACTACCACACCTGTGGGCCCAGGAGCGCCCACACAGCAAGCCAGTGTCCAAGGAGACCCAGGGAGATGGAGCGCTGGGTCACAAAGGCGTGGCTGCAGGCAGGCGGCCCTGGAGTTCGAGAACTAGCCTGGGAGAAGCGACGAGAGGGTTCTTCAGGACTCTCACCTCAGAAGCAGCACCCAGGTCTCACTGCCGTGAAGACCCAACTCCCTCTCTGGGAGCCATGACCCACCCACCAGCCAGAGCAGGGAGCCCTCGCAAACCAAATTTCTGTCCCACGCAAACTTTCAAGTGTCCAGAAAGACATGGAAGATTTAAATGTAGACTCTGCAAGTCCTGCCAGAACACCTCTGCTGGCCACCGGAGTGGGGTGATAAGCTCCTGCTACCCCCAGCCACTGAGCATGGGCAAGGGGCAGACACACATTCTACTCAGTCTCATGGCATCCGTACCTTCATTGGAGAAAGGAGAGGAAAGAGGAGGAAGATGAGAGAAACATGGGCTTCTCTGCATGTACCATCTTTGGTCAGAAAATCCAGGCCATCACTCCTCATTTAGCCTGTGTCTGTAACAGAAACGCACCAGATGGGCCAGGGTCAGCCGGTGTTCCTGGTGGCTTCCAGACCGATTTAGCCAATATGGCTTGTCTGAGCTGATGTGATGTGGTGCTTAGGTGAGGGGGCGGGGATGGCAGCAACCAGAAGAGAGGGTAAATGGACGCAACGATGCTCTGCAGGGCACGAAACAGGGCCATCGAGCAGCCGTCGGTGGGCCCCACGGCTCGGGTCACCCCCAAGTGCACGTTGGCATCACTTGGGAAGCCTTCAACAGCCCCCATGCCTGGACCTCGCCTTGAAGATCTAATTGAGTGACCAAAGATGTGGCCAGCAATTCAGTTGCTAAAGCACTCCAAGCTGAAAAAGGCGGTATTAACCCAGTCCCACACTCCAAAGCCCCCAGCTCCTTTTCCTTCCCTGTTTCCCACACCTGGTTTCTGGGGCCACTCACCCCACAAGACAATCCCACGATGCAGTGCTTGGGTCCCTGCTGCCTGGCAAACCAGGCTTCCTACCTGAGGAAACCCTCGGGCCCAGGAAAACCCCAAATCCTAGGTTGCAGCCCACCTCCCCCAGAGCCTGCGCCCTGCTCAGTCTCCCCGCTCGTGCTAAGCCTCAGACCCCCTGGAGCCCACGGGCCCCAGCTGGCCTCCAGCTCTTTTCCTGGAGCCTGGTGGTGGCCCGACCCTCCTGCTGCCCTGGGCTGGGGTGCCCACGAGTTAGAGAAGGGACAGAGGCAGGGCTGAGTGCCAGCTGCTTGGTGCCCCGGGCCGATCTGCCCCATATCTGAAATTGCACTGTAGGTGCTAATGGACTCCTTCCTGGGGTCCTGGGGCTCTAAGTCCCGGAGCCATTTACTAAGCAGGGTCCGCATTCATTTGTGAAATCACGTAGACCTCTATGCACACTTACGCCGAGGAATCAACCCCGTTCACGTGGCCCAATCTGTTGTTCTACCCTGACACTTCCATGTCGTAATCACCTTTCTTTCAGCTGGTTATGGCCGAGGCTGTTAGGAATTTATTAGAGGCATTTTATAATGTGCTTTACAAGATGTTGAGGCTGTGGCCTTGTTTACGGGAGGGGAGGGTGGAGAAGTGGGGAAGGGGAGGGGAGGGAGGAGAGCAAGTGACAGTGAGTCTTCAGGCACCTGGAGACCATCCAGGGCGGAGTCTAACAGGAGCCCCTTCCACCCTCCACCCCACTCCCACCCCTGCTCGCCCACCATTTGAAAACTTTGATCTCTTACTTCTGCAATATTATTGATCTTCAGAGGTTTAAAAAAAAAAAGAGAGAGAAAAAAAAAAAGGACTCAGACATCAAGGAGATTTTAAGATAAGACCGGGATGAAGGGACCTCCTTTATAGCTGGTAAAATATCAGAAAGAGCTGCCAGAGGTGAACTTTCCACCCTCTAGTTCTTTCTTCCAAAAAAAGGGAAAGGAGGAGAAAGCGAATGGGGACAGCCTCAGCCCGGGTCTCCCACGCCTCTCCAAGGGCGGCAGACGGCACGGCCTTTCCCAGAGACGGCTGCACTGAGGTCGGTCCGCTGCCCAGGCCCAGAAGCCGCTCCCCAGAGATTTACTGGGAGCCCCCAGCTGAGGGGCTAGGAGGAGCCAGCGGAGGGTCACACCCCCAGGGAGCCCAGCTGTGAGGAACAGGTGTCTCTGTGAGCTGACCCCAGTGCCACACGGTGGAAGCTGTCACGGAGACATGCACAGCCAGGGGGACACAGGAGGAAGCATCTGTGTTCCAGAAACGGAGCCAGCAAAACGCCACTCACCTGTGAGGAAGCCCCAAGAGAGACTTGGGGTCTCCAGGGAGAGACGTTCCCCTCGGAGCACGCATGCTGCTGGCATTGTTCAGTCCTACAGAGAGTTATTTAGCTCAGCCAGGAAGCACGGGCTCTTCTGGGGCTGGAAGGCCAATGTGGCCACGGCAGACCAGGCCCCTCCCTTGCGAGTCTATGGAGTTCGAGTCCAGGGCATTAGCCGAGACCCAGAGCCCAAAGAGCCGCCAGCCAGGCACAGACCCAGGGGTCCTGTCCAGGGAACAGGAGCAAAGCCGAGAAGGTGGCAGGAGCCAGGCAGCCCGGCTACACGTGTGCGATTCATCCTGAGACAGAAGCTGGGTCTTGCTTTGCACGTTCAAAAGCTTGCAGGCCCGGTGCTCACAAGCACACCAAAATAAACTCGTCCTTTAATTCCATTTTCCGCACACTTTCTGAAGTCCCCTCACAGTACGTAATGCACTTGGTGAACGTCAGTCTTGTTAACCGTTATTGGAGGAGTTAAACCTCAACTTCCCACAGAGCGCCGGGAAGAGGCTGGAACCAGAGCAGGGACTTGCAGGAGCACGAGGTGAGCCATGACCTGCCGCTGGATGGTGGCAGCCCAGGTGGACCCCACACTCTGGTGGCGGCCAGCTCTCCAAGCTCTCACCAGGGAACACCAGGGACTCAGAGTAGCTGAGAGGGCCATCAGGAACCTTCTAGGAGGCTCTGCTCAGGTCACCTCCTCCAGGAGGCCAGGTGGGGTTTCCATGCCTTCTCTGGGCTCACTTGATCAAGCTGCAGAACAGCCTAGGCCATCCAGAGACACGCTTTCCCCTGCTTCTCAGTTTTCCCCTGATACTCAGAAATCTCCACAGTTGCGTTAAGACGAGATGTTTCCAATCAGATAAAGGGAAGCGCCATTTTTCTGCAGGTCGATGGCTCAGTAACTCTCTGCAGACTTAGCCAACTAAAACTCCCCAAGGGCAGAAGCTGGGCCTCGTTCCTCTCTGCACTGGGAACCTGGTGCTGGGCTGTGTCAGGGGACTGGGGGAAGGAGAGGGGACGAGGGAGGAACAGAGGGGGTGTGTGAGACCTAGGGGAAGACGGCAAGGGAAAGAATGGATGAGACAAGACGTGGGGGGCTTTCCTGAGCCTGCAGGAAGCATTTCAAGGCCCCGACTGCTGTGAACAAACCTCTCAGGCCGGCTCCTCCACCGACACCCACGGCGGGTCACCCAGCTCATCTACAGCACAGTCCCCGTTCTCATTACCATGATCATGAACGTGCCTTTCTTCGACGATGCTACGGGGAAACCGTTTTCCTCTAGTCAGTGACCGGGTCTATGGAGTCCAGAGCGGACCACTGGACAGATGCAAAGTAGCTCAACCCTCGTCCCGACAGGCCGAGCCCTGCCACCAAGCCCGGAGGCTGGTCTGACCCTCCCTAATGTTCCTGCCATGAGGGCCCCTGTCCTGATCAGGCCTTCCTAAAGAGCCTGCTCCCAGACTCTCAGTCATCCCAGCTTAAATCCTGTGGCATCAATGAGGCAAATGCTCTGAGCCCCACTTAACAGATGGGGAAACTGAGGCTCGGGCACTATCTCTGCACCCCGGGCTGTGGGCGGGAAGTTCAGTCCCTCTCCTCACTCCCCTCATGCTCTCAGCGTCCTCCCCCTCCCTCCTCACCCCAGCGGGCTCCCGGGTAACGTCCACTCCCGCTCCAGGATGTTCTCACCTGGTGACCCCAAAGTTCTTGCAAAACAGGTGTGGAATTGGGCAGCCCCAATGACTTCTCAAATAAGCCACCCCTTGCCCTGACTGTGTGCAGCCACCTGGCACTGCCAACCCACCCCTCAGGCGTGCTGACCACCTGAGAACCACAGCTGGCCCTCCCCTGGTGGCAGGTGGCAGTGGCTAAGTGCTAGCAGAGCGCTAGTGCCACTGAAGGATCTTATTGCCCCAGGGGGCCTTTCAAAAGCTGGAAGTCCCCAGGTGACACCGCACCATGCCGTCTACTCCAGACACCACATGCGCCTAAGGACACAGCAATACAGGCAGGGGTGGCGAGGAGTGCCTATCTCTACCCTCGCTGTCACCGTCTCCTCTACAGCAGCCCCACGACACACAGGAGACACGGTTGTGAACAAGCCCCCACCCTGGCTCACCACATCTGATGCCTCAGTCAGAGGCCTGGGTTGGAGGGGCAGCCCATGACTCAGTAATTCTCTGCAGACTTAGACAGCCAGTTAAACACCTGTTCACACCGTCTTCGAGATCCCAGAGGTGACACTGCCTGAAGGCCTGGTCTGCAGCCCCTGCCAGCAAATGCAGAAAACCCTTCCTCTTTCCTATAGCATCGAGTATTGTCCAAAGGCCCATCTTCCCTGACTTGTACCGAAGGGGTGCTTGTTCCTCACGCGGACAGCGTGGCTTTGAAGGCAGGCCAGCTGCAGCGCACGTCCATACCAGCCTGTCTGGTGTGGCCGTAACAGAACTCAGGCTGGGCATTCGTAAAGAAAATGAGCATGTTTGGCTCATTGCTCTAGAGATTGAGAAATCCAAGGGTGTGGTACCAGCGTCTGCCTGACATCTGGGGGGTGGGGGGCCTTTTTGCTATCACCCCATGGTAGGAGGGAGGAGAAAAAAGGGGAGGTAGAAAGAGAGCGAGACAGAAGAGATGAGCGCACAGAAGGGGGCCTGACTAAGCCTTTGCTCAGGAACCCACTCCCGAGGTTAACCCACGGCATGAATCCACTCACGAGGACTGAGCCTCTGGCCTGACCATACCCAGAAGGCCCGGCCTTCTAACCCTGTTACACTGGGATCAAATTTCCAACATGTGAGCTTTGAGGGGCACCCTCAAACCACCACACATCACTTCCACACTTCCTTTGCAAGTTGCTCAGTCTCTTCAAGCCTCTGCTTCCTCGTCTGTGAGACGGGACCGATGTCACCCACTGTAGAGCATTGTCCTGATGACTAAATGATACAGCACAGGTGCCTCAAAAGAGGGTAACGGCGCCCTGTGTTCACGCCCTCACTGAAGCGCAAATGCCGACAGCCCTGGAGGTGGGAGAGAGCAGAGGGCAGCAAGAGGCCTGCCGTGGAGGGGAAGGTCCAGCTGGGAAGGCCGGGGACCAGAGACACAGCTTCTCTTCCCAGTTTGGAAGACGATGCTCCCACCTGCCCAAGGAGACTTGCTCCAGTGATGGTGACCTGCCTGTGCCCATGGGGTGGCCCTTCAATAATACAGCACACCCAGACCCAAGCAGGGATCCCTCAAGACCAGACAGCCACCCAGGCATTGGGACTGAGCATCCTATTGCATAGAACACAACCCAATAGCATCATAATTAGTAATTGCCTTTGGTGGTGAGTGGCACATCAATAATGCAAAATGGAGGATATAGTTCACTGTGTGCCTAATTATAGACGACAGCGCTGATGATAATGGGATTCATTAACCTGGAAAACACTGAGCACAAACAACAGCCAGGAACCTGGAACCCAGGGGGAGGAAGGCTGGAGGCCTTTGTCACCACCGAGGAGCCCTTCGGCATGGTAAGTAGTGGTTGTCCTCGTGGAAGGAGGACATGTCTGGCAACGGTCCCTCATGGCGCCGTCCTGGCCTCCAGGCTGAAGGCTGGCCAAGAGCTCAGGGTTCCCCGAGGTGGAGCTGCTCTTGTCTAGGACCCAGTGGAAGTGGCAGCAAAACTGGAGCCTTGTCCAGAGAGGAGTCAAGACGGGTGGCCAGGCTACTTACCGTTCGTGTCACTGGCACTGTTCTTGGCGTCCCACAAAGACCAGAGACATGGGGCCATGCTCCACATTTTGGCAATGAAAGAGACGCTGTCAGATCTCTGTGCAGGCGCCATCGTAAAGCTAGTCCCCAGTCCCCAGTCCCAGCAAACAGCTCCCAGCACCTGTACCGGCCAGTCTGGTGACACGACTAGCCCTGCACAGCTCTCCCCTGGCTGGGCCATCTGCACTGTGTGGCACTAACGACCTTCTCTTGGTCTGGCGCGCCAGACACAAGTCCACAACTTCCAGCCAGCCGCCCAGCACTGCAACCCCCTCCCATCTCTCCAACCTTTTAGTCTCTCCAAACAGGTATAGGAGAACAGAAGTCAAGGCGAGCCCTGCCCCAAGCATCCCCCTTCTCCTTCAGGTCACACCTTCCCCTCATCCTCCCCAGGATGGCTCCACGAGACCAGTCCCACACCATGTGACAATGGTACTCAACCACCTCAGGCGTGCCTGGCACGTTTCCCAGTTAGAAGGCAACCTCCCGAGGTAGACACAGTGTTGTCTGCTGCTCAGATAGCTATAGGTACGTCCTAAGTTCTCATCAAGCCCTTATCAAATAAATGAATTATAAATAGGCGGCCACTCGTGGATTGCCCACTGTATGCTGAGTACTGTCACTTTCATTTAATCCTCAGAACGACCACACAAGGTAGATATTATTATGCCTCCTTACAGATAAGGAACCGAGAAGCAGAGAAATTAATTGGTCTGTTTAAGGTGCTGCGGCTGGAAAATGGCAGGGCTGGAATCCGAGCTGACTCCTCAGTCCCATGGCACCTTTCTTCACTACGTCGTGTTGTGGCAGAGAGTCCCACTTGTAACTTCCAGTGCTATAACCAGGGATATGGCGTTCAACAGCACACATGTTAGAGTGTGTTCTGGGGCACAGGCATGTGGTGAGCCACAGAGATAACTGGGTAATTGTGAAAGGGTTCTAGTCCCTTCCATTGCTCACAACAGAAAAATACCTGCATCTGGGTCATTTAAATGCAAAGAGCTCAGTCTGGAGGTGCAGGGGCCACGACTGGCCTTCCTGTTGGTGAGGTAGAGGCCAGGAAGGGTGTCACACCATGAGGATGAGAGTGCACCGTGTGTGTTCATCCACCCGTGTCTCCTGCCGTCCTTCGCTCTCCTTACCCATTCAGGAGGGGGCAGCCCCTGGCGTGGTGGCTAAAGCAGCCGCATCCCACGTGGACGACCATGCGAAACACAGCGAGTGCATGCACTTGCCCAAAATCCAAAAAGGAAGGCGAAATGGAGAAGATTTCAGCATTATGGTCCCCTACAGGGGCAGGGGCCTTTCTTAATGTCTCTCTAGTGAACGCACACACCCTGATTAAAAAGTAAATAAATAAATCCAGGAGGGCTCAATAATCGGGCCGCACCTTCGTCACCTAATCACTATCTTCCCCACCTTTCAGCCCCACGAAGGTACTAAGTTTCCTCTTGCTATCTTCACAGTGAAATCTCAGCACATGAATTTGGAGGTGGAGACACAATCATAGCAAGAGGGTTTGCAGGCGGTTTTTCCCCCCGAGTCCAGAAGCTCCTGTGTGTGTTTTACTGGAGACAGTGCTAGCTGCTATAACAGGTAAACCCCAGAATCCCACACGCTTGTCCCCCCTGCCTTAGGTCCAGCTGGCAGGTGGAGTGGGTGACTGTGCTGCTCATTAGGGGCTCAGGACAAGGGGACCTTGCCATGGACTGAATGCCCATGTCTCCCCAAGGTCGTATGTTGAAACCTTATCCTCAGTGGTGAAAGCCATTAAGAGGGGGAGTGATGAGGTCAAGAAGCACAATGTCCTCCTCGATGGGACTGATGCTCCGAAAAGCCCCCAGAAGTCCCATAACCCTGCTGTCGTGTGAGGACACAAAAGAGAGATCTGCCTGTGACACAGGAAGGTCCCAGCAGACACCTCGATCCTGGACTTCCGTCCTCCAGAACCATGACAATGAGTTTCCGTTACCTGTCACCCAGGTATGGCTGGGTCTTCTCATGGCAGCTAGAACAGGCCGAGAAAGGCCTTCATCTTCGCTATGTGGCTCCAGTCATCGACATTCAGCCAGAGAGAAAAAGGGGGAGAGTGGCAGAGAGTAAGATGTCCCCGGGCGGCCTGGAGGGGGAGCGTGGCAGAGAGTAAGATGTCCCCGGGTGGCCTGGAGGGGGAGCGTGGCAGAGAGTAAGATGTCCCCAGGCGGCCTGGAGAGCCAGGCGTGGAAGTGGCCAGCTTCACCTCCGCTCCCATAGCACCCAAGCTCTTGGCCATACGGGCCACACGCAAGTGAAAAAGCACACAGGAATAGGATCCCGGCTGTGCAGCCACCTCCCAGCCACGTCCGCAGACCACGGAGGGGAGGCTGAATCTTCGGTAGGCGCCGAGCCATCCCCACCACGCTCTCCTTGGCAGTATCTCACGTAAAGAGGCAGACTGGGTCTGCCCCCGGGCTTGGGGAGAGCGCTGGGATTTGAAAGTAGGAGAGAGAACACGCTTAGGGTGCCTCTCTCACAGGACAGGCATGTTAGCATTGGAGGGCAGGATTTCTTACAGACAGGTCGGACCACCAGGGGTCGAATCCCATGCTGCTGTGTGTTCACTGGGACACTCAGCCTCACCAGCTCCACTCCCTCTGCTGAAAATCAGGATGGGTAGTACCTAGCTCAGTGTTGTTGCAAAAACGAGACGAAGGGCTCTTTGGAACGCATGACCTCGCTCAGAGGAGACAGTGAGGTGAGCTAGTTTCTCCAACACCTCATAGCTTACTGGGTTTAACCCGACAACCATCTGGTGTGGTCCGTATAATGGGCTGAGAGCAGGCAAGTGTGCTGGTCAGGCCAGACTGCCGAGACAAAGCTGGAAACCCACCCCATGTCCACAGGACCGATAATGAGCAGAGGTCTGGGATCCCTTAAGCAAAGGTTTTAGGGACTTCAGGAGGAGTTGGACCTGGCTGGCGGAAGGAGGAAGAGACGAGGAGGAGCATTTCCTGTGCCGGCTCAGATGTCTACACCAGGCGAGGTCAGAAAGCACCGAGTCCCACCCATGACAAACTCAGACTGAAGAACAGACGGCTGGTCCGAAGCAACCAGAAAGAGTGGAACGGGGCAGGTGCCACCACGCCTCCTCTACCACCTGGCCAGCCCACTGAGGGCCGGTGGTCAGCGGCTGCTCCCAGGACACCCAGGGGTGCTCTCCTGGCAGCACACTGCCTGTTGGCCAGGAGTCTGTTGCCAATCGTACTCACAGTTGTTGACTATGCATCTAGATTAAACACGCGCAGAGTAATAAACTGTAAGAGAAGCGACAGATGAAACGTTGGTGAGCCCGAGTGCACCCACTGAATGCTGTGGGAAGGCGTGATCAGGACGTGTCGTGAGAAGTATTAAATACGACGTGTGGGACCACTGCATCCGGGAAGTCGAGACGGGCCGGGGACGTGCAGGGTGCAATCACAGACTCTACAACACAGGCCAGCTGGCGGCACGGGGGTTAAGGCAGCTGGGTCTCACGTGGCTGGCTGTGCAGCTCAAGTCCTGGACGTGGCTGCTTAGAAAACACACAAGGTGTGTATGAGCGCCCAAAATCCCGAGAAGAGAATGGAGGAGACAGGACCGCGGTGTGGCCATGTCCCCCGGGGGCGTCCTTTCTGTCTTACTCTGGTGAGCACACACACACAAACACACACACACACACACAGTAACAAACTTTAAAGAAAAAGAATTCTGGACTTCCACGCTACGCCTGGGTGTTATTTCCAGCTGCGAGCAGAGACGAGGCATCCCGGGTGGGGCAGGTGTGGGAGGTGCAGAGAAGTCCAGCAGCGGCCCAGACTCGAGAGCAGACTATGGCTCTTCACTGAAGGAGCAGCCACGGAGCCATCGCTTACGTGTTCTCAATTCGATTCAAATACTTAGGATGCACTTATCTGCTCCCGCTCTCCTCCCCCTCCCCTTCCCACCCATTCTTCCTCCGACACCTGTTTCAGCGCTCCTGGGGCCCTGGCTGCCAGTGTCAGGGGACGGGAGTGACTTGGAAAGGCCACGCAGACAGGCTGCAAGGGCCAGGCCCTGGCAAGCCTGTCCCGTCCCGTCCTTCCCACCTGGGAGTTTTTAGTCATGCAGCCCCAGAGGATGGGGTAACCAGGATCCACCCTGGGGCTCCATGGACAGGGGACCTTTCCAGAAGTGACACAAATTTACAAAGTAGGGTCTCCCCTCACGCACTCATCAGAGACCCCACCTTCTGCACGAGGCCTCCTGACACCCGGGGCATGTGCACTGCTTTCTCGGGTACCCGAGGGTCCCAGGAGGGAGCTCACAAACACGCTTCCTCCCCTCCTCACTGGTCCTGTGACATCACTGGATGTCATTGCACCCAGGATTACCTCAGGAGCGAAGAGGACAACGTGTCCCTGCTGTCGAGCAGAGAAGGCAGGAAAACTAGCAGAGTAGGTTCTAAGTGAGCGGAGAGGAGACGCTCACTCAGATGCAAACGGGTGGATGAGAGTGCACCCTGTGGGTGATCACACGTGCACACGGGCGTGCACACCATCCTCCAACCCCACAGGCCACAAGCCGCCTCTGCTACACAGTGCCAAACCTCCAGAAGGAAACGAACTTTGAAACTCAGCTCCCGAGTCAGGAAACGCATCCCTCCTCTGGGCACTGCGGTCACGGTCACGGGTCACCAGCGGTGTGGGCGGAGCTGCGTCCTAACCCCGCCCCCTCAACCCTCTGCCCCCTCAACCCTCCGCCCCCCCCCACCTGTGCAGAGACCAGAGGCCCCAGGAATCCTATCTGGAGGCTGCAGAACACCGACCTGGCCCCGTGAACTCAGAGGCACAGGGTAGAAAGGTGGTTCCCCGGGGCTGGGGGAGGGAAATGGGGAGAGTGTTAGGGGTAAGAAGTTCCAGTCCTGCGAGGCGAGTAGGTTCTGGGGATTTAGGGCCCAGCAATGTGAATGTGACTAATTAACACCGCTACACTATACACTGAGGATGGGCATCTTATGTAGTCTCACCACCATCTAATTAAAAAATAAAATGAGGTGCAGTCCATGGTCCTTTAAGAAGGGGGAGAATTTAAACACACACACACACACGCGTACACATACACACACACGTGCACACGGAGAGCACCACATGAGGGTTACAGTTAGAAGTCCAAGACCGCTCT
Source organism: Tupaia tana (assembly GCA_026018925.1). Lineage (NCBI taxonomy): Eukaryota > Metazoa > Chordata > Mammalia > Scandentia > Tupaiidae > Tupaia > Tupaia tana. The sequence goes on from JAKSZU010000021.1 coordinate 38,592,581, forward strand.
TCCTTACCACATGCCAAGGAAGTACCAGAAGCCGAGGGAGGCCTAGGACGGACCCTTCCCTAGACCCTCGGAGGGGGAAGGCCCTGGGGACACCTTGATCTCAGACCTCCGGAACTGTGGCCCAGGTCGCTCTGTTACAGTACTCTGTTAGAGCAGGAAGCAGACACTCCCACCCCCGTAACTGTCCTCCTGCTCTGGGTAAAACTGAGCCCAAGCCGAGGAGTGGTCCGTGGCTCAGTGATGGGAGCTAAGCCAGCCCCAGCCCCTTCCAAAGCCCAGGTCTTCCCTTCCCAAGTGCAAGCAGAGTGGGTGAAGTACCCCGAGTATCAGACCCAGATTCCCGAAGACGGCGGCCAGGGCCATGCTGATAGAGGCGGTCAGATGACCCCCGAGGCCCCCGGCCCTGTCTGGCTCTAAAGCCGGCGAGGGTGCCTGTGCACATGTCGGGCTCCGGCCTACGCCCGTACCATCAGAAGTCTGAGGGTGCTCTAACTGGAGGGTTCTACTAAGAAAAAAAAAAAGAAAAAGAAAAAGAAAAAGCTTTGATCAATGCGAGGGTCTTCTTATGAACGTCAAATCCAACTCTTTATTCCCCTGTCTTCTGTCCCACAGCCTAACACCTCTGCACTCTGGGGCCTGCAGAAAGGAAATGCATAATCCTACACCTTGACAACCCTGCAGGCAGTCTATTTATCTCTTCCACGAGAGAGGCAGATGGAGAGACAGGCAGGCAGAGAGAGACAGCACTCACAGGGTCCCGACGCTGCAGCCCACCCGTCTTCAGTCAACCCCAGCTCACGGGCGTACACATGCCTGGCACACTCAGGGCGGTCTCCGGCCTTGAACCTGGGACTTTCCACGTGGGTCAGCCTCGCAGAGCATCACATTGTACCACTGTGCCATCATCTGGTTCCGACCTGAAGACTTTCCTCACGACCCTCCTAGTCCTCCCTTGTCCTCTCGTCCCAGCAAAGCCTCTCCCCTGCTCACCTCCTCCCTGCAAGGCTGGAGACGCGTTCACACAGGAGGAGGATCTGACTTGGCCCTGAGTCTCGATCACATTTCTTGCATTCTGGGTTAGAACTGGGTCTGCCAGTTCGCACAGACCCCCTCCACCCCCTAGGCGTATTCATGGGGTCTCCCACCAGCAGGCGGCATGAGAGAAGACCTGCTGTAGCTCAGCCCACCGGCTCCCAGCAGGCCGCAGCCCTGGGAACTATGCGTGGGGAGGACACTTGACCCAAACAGGCCGTCAACGAAAGCTAGAGGAGAGGGGAAAACACGGAACCCCCTCACCGGCGTCAGACGCCCGGGAAGTGCAGTTCAGAGAAGATTGCTTTGCCCAGGACAAGATGAGAAAGAAAAGCCGAATTGACCTAGAAGCAACCCCTGCCCTCATTTGAAACGACTCCTTTCTTTTACCCAATACCCAGGATCCCTTCTTGGGGTGTAAATTCCCTGAAAAGCCGAATCTTTTTGGGACATGAAACCGTTGGCTGCCCTTTCGAGGGCTGAGAGCAAAGAGCTCTGAAATTTATGCACTACATTAAGGGAGCCGCTCGGTGTCCAACTAGGTTAAATTGCTTTCTATATTTAAATTGCCTGCTAGCTGGTTAGATGTGAGCCACAGCTGTGAAATGGATAGTTCCAGCCAATAAATAGAAAGGCATAAATCCTAATGGATTAATCTGTTATAATTAGACAATTCTGCGTGACTTTGACATGGAGCCCAACTCCACAGGGAGGCGTGAGGTGAGGGGTCCCTCAGGTGTGGATGGCAAGAGATGAGGGGGAGACGAAAGATGAGGTTCGGGGGCCAGAGGAAGCTGGCCATGCCGTGGCCAACTCGATTCATGGGGTAGGACGAGGTAGGCAGGCAGAGGAGTGAGCGAGGAAGCCCTCTCATGGGAGACACTCATGCCCAAAGCAAAGAAATAGGAGCCAGGTGCTGTGCCATGTGGTATGACTGGGCCCACGTGGGCATGGGCTTCTGGGTTCACATCCCTGGACCTCTCTGAACGTGCCGGGAACACGTACAGGCCTGTGATCCCGACTGGCTGAGGCTGGGATGGATTACAGCATGAAGACCCTGTTGGAGGTGATGTCTCTGTCTCTCAGGGAGGAGACGACCTCCCACCCAGCACGTCCGACCCATCACTCCTCCATCCTGAAGTGAGCCCTCAGTTCCTGCGAGTCAGACCTCTGCTCCGAAAGGGCTCCGAGCAAGTGTCTTGGGCACTAGTCGTGAACTAGAGCAGAGGGTACCTAGGCTAGTGTTAGGCTATCTAGACAGGGTTTTCTGAGGCCAGACACACACACACACACACACACACACACACACACGTGCATGCACGTGGAGATGGGGAGAGAGAGATACAACTCTGGCTTCATCTTGAGAAGAGAAACAAAAATGCCCTAAAGTTTTGATGACAGGCAGGGGTCAGGATCCAGGATCTGTCCAGGATTTCTTTTTCTTTTTTTTTTTTTTTTTTTTTTTAAAGATTTTATTTATTTATTACTAGTATTATCTTTTCCCATGAGTTTGCCAGAGAAAGAGAGAGGGAGAGAAAGCAAGCCACCAGGTCCAGGACTCGAACCACAGTTGGCCATGTGGAAATTCCAGTGCCTTAACCACCATGCCTCCTACTGACACTCGACAGGGCTTCTTAGGGGCACAAGGAGCCAAGAGATCCCAGCAGAGCTCCATACTGGGGAGTCAGACTATCTGCAGACCAGATAGAACAAGCTCCCAGGCAAGCCCCACACCCACAGCACGTCCTCCACACTAACCAGCCTCAGCCCACCGCCCATCAGCCCCGAACTCAGCGAGCTCTGCATCCAAAGCCAGAGAGCTAGCCAGAAATCAAGAGGCGAAATGAGACATGAGCACCAAACAAGATTTAGAAATAAGGCAACACCTGCTACTGGCTTCCAACCAAGTTTGATAGTCCCAGGCCTCTGGACAGAAGCGTGTGTGTCCCACGCAGGGGGCCCTGGGTGGGGCTCCTAGAGAGGGCTGTGGGGTCCGAGGACAGGTACAACAAGTCTCAGCCAGCCTGTCTGGATCCTCAACACCTCCTCCTGTTCCCACTTTCAGTTGAGGCCACCCTAGTCCCTCTCAACAGCGCAATACCCTATTAGAAGAAAACATCAGTAAAGGCAGCTTGTCTGTGGGAGGGAAGGGTGACCACTGTAATGAAGTTAGTTCTTTGCATATTACTTTAAACTTAATGTCACTCCAATCAAAATTCCAAGGGAATTTTTTTCTTAAAGCTTAACTAAGCAATCCAGTGGTCATCTATAAAAAATTAAGCAGCTATAATTTCCCAAAACATTATAAGAAATAAGATTAGCAAGAGAGACTTGCCATGACAGGTATAAGCAGCGACTGTCACTACAGAAATCAAATGACATGGAACTGTCAGAGATATTAACACGTAATTCGCAAATTCAAGTAGAAAAATAAATGCATGCATTTGTGTGAATTTAATTTTAAAAGCAGATGTCATCAGTAAATAGTAAGGAAAACATTATTTGGAACTCTTGGTTAATTATTTGTTTGGTAAATTTAAAAGCAATTTTATCAAAATTAATTTCAGATGGATGAATTTTTTCAACTCATAAGTCACATGAAATAATAAACTAAGTGGAAAAATATAGATGAATAGTTGATTTACCTGTGGTGGAAGACTATCTAAGCACGAGGGTAAGAAATTATGGAGAGATTCTCATATGCAAAGTAAAATCTGGGTGCTTCAGAATCCCTGGTACAAACAGGCAAATGATACATTAAAATAAAATACGGATATAACTCATTCTTCTTACCCTACACATACAGCTCATACTTATAAAAAGGAAAAATACACCAATTAAAAATAGACAAAGAATATAAATTACTTTGTAAAAATAAAGCAGCCATTAAACATTTTTAACACTAATGTCCAGGACCATAAGCTGATCACTCCCAATAATTGCTGGTAGGGGTATAAACTAATTAAAACAAAACCAAAAAACATCCACACCCACTCAAATGTTCTGGAAAGTAATTTGACAAAGTGTAACAAGATCTGCCTTCTAGGAATTCATTGTAAATTACATAAGATACAGGCGAAGACTTATGAGTCATGTATTTATTGTGGTATTACGTATATTACGTGTAAGAACGAAAGAACTGAAAAGAACCCTGATGTCTGCTAGTTGGGGACTGGTTAATAAGCCAGTGTGTCTGCAAGGTAGACTATTCCAGTCACTTAGAATCAGGGAAGGCTTGAAATAAAATCTTGGACTTTAAAAAGACCATAGACTAGAAATATAGTAAGGAAGGAATTCTGTTTAAAAAAAATGCATGCATTAAAAAAAAAAAAGACTGGAGGAAATCTTTAAAATGCTAATACTGGCTATCTTAGGTGTTAGAATTATGGTTATTTTCATTTTTGTCTGTATTCCATTCTCTGTGTTTCGGATGCTCCACACTAAACATGGTTTTACTTTTCTAATTAGACTTAAAAGCAATCAAGCTCATCCATTAAGTGCCCCAGCAAGAAAAAGGGGAGAGGCCCCTAAAAACATTCCTGCAACTGCCTGGGGCTTCCTCCTCTGGCGCGGGACAGAGTGGCAGGGGCTGACAGCAGGATTAGTTACACGGCGGCCACACGCTCACCTGAGGGGAGCCCCCTGCCAGAACGCCTTCTGCCCTAAATCAATCAGACCCTGAAAGCCAAGCCTCACTGGCTGCACTTATCCATGCAAATTAGCTTGATGTGATATCCATAATTGCTCTCAACTGCTGCAGTCCGCACACCCGCCGCCTCGCTGCAGCCAGCACCCAGCCCCGTGGCTACCCCGACTGCGCCCAGTGCGAGCCCCCAGCAGGCCGGCCCTCCAGCAAGCACGCACACCTGAGCACCACACTCGGGCCACCCCTCCACGCTGCTCTGCTGCTGGAACACCATCTCCTCCGGCAGCCCACGCGCAGCCTACCTTTGGTGTCAGCGTTCTGCAGTCCCTGCTGTGCCAGGCCTGTGCATGGCACCATGACACAAATGGGCGCACCAGGACCTCGCCACCCAGCGCGGGGGCAGAGAGACATTGGGAGCCCAGGGGAGGAATGCGGTGGGTGCCCAGGGGTCCTGGAGGACGATTGCCTGAGCCCAGTCTGGAAGGACACGTGGGAAGCAGTGGGAGAGGGGCCAGCAGGTGGCGTGGTGGTGAAGGTGCTGGACTCCCACCTGGCTGACCATAGTTCAAGTCCTAGTCTTTTCTCACTTTCCCGCCCCCCACCCCGTCTCTCTGGTGAGCACACATACCCTATAGCAAATAAATTAATTCTTTAAAAACAAAAGAACAGTGGAAGAGATTCTAGAAGAAACTACATGAAGGCCAAGGCTCCATGGAGTGAAGCCGGGAAGCCCAAGCAGAAAGGTCAGCATTAGAGGAACGAGAAGGGGAAGGAGGGAGCAAGAGAGGGAAACGAACTGGGCCAATGACAGGGACTCGAGAACACCATGTGCTGGGCCAAAGAGCTCGGGACGGCCCCAGCCCTCTGCAGAGCCGGGTCTGCCCAGTCCCGAGGGTCTGCCCAGTCCCGTGGGTCTGCCCACGGACTCTTCATCAGTGCCCACACGCTCGGCTCGCTCATTGAGAACAACTCTAGGGGGCGGTGCAGTGGTGAAAAGGACGCTCTGCAAGGCTGGTCCACACGGGAGGGTTCCTCACTCACATCTGGTGAACTCTCTGGGGCCTTCCCGGACACACAGGAGCCCCTGACCTGGGGCAGCTGAGAGCGGATCACAGCATCAAGACCCTGTTGGGGACGCTGTCTCCATCTCTCCCTCTTCCTTATGGAATAAATACACTTTTCTAAAAAGAAGACAAAACCCAAGTTCTGGCAAGTGTAACGGGCTCCCTCCGTAGGCCTGCTGGCCTGGTGTCAGCATCCCAGCACCAGCATGGCCACCAGGGTGGCCTCCACCTCATCCAGGTATTTCTCTTTAGCTTATTCAGTCAGGCTTTCACCCTCACCCTCCTCCAAAACTGTTCTCGTAACGCCACCTGTGTCCTCCACGTGACTGAATCCAAGGTAAGGGGTCCAGTCCTCCGTGTACAAGACACGTGAGCAACTTCAACACCAAGCCGACCCTCCGGGACACTTTTCATTAGCCCTCAGGACACCACGGTCCCGTAGTGAGGCAGACCAGCAGGACTGCAGCCATTTTGGAATTAAGAACGGCCTCTAACCAGAACGTCTGACCAAGCGCTGACTCACGGGGAGGTCCGATTGAAGAATACTCAATGAGGAACCAGGAGTGGGTATTTGAAGGAATTAGGGTGATTACTCGGGGGACGGGATTGACCGATTGTCGTGAGGAGTGATTTGTACATGCTCTGCTCTGTCTTGTACCTGTAACTACCAAGAACACGTTGAGCTTTTGGGGACAGTCTGGTGATCCTCGCTGACGGTCTCCCTGTAGCTGGTTACAGAATAAACTCTTCTCCAGCCTCTGCCTCTCAATTCCTTGACTGTGAGAAGCAGCAGCTGGACTTAGTTGGCCAATAACGCTCGTTTCCCTCCCATCGTGTGGCTTTTCCGTCTCCTCTGGTTCTTCCTCATGCAGTGCTCTTAATGTGATCATGCCCGAGGCTCGAGGTTTAACTGTTTTCTAATATTTTAGTATGGCCTTCGTAGCAGCCCAGCTCCTGAACTCTTCCCAGACAGCCAAGCATCTGTGGAAGTTTCACTAGGACATCTCGCTCGCCTCAGACTTAACATTTACAGCCCATCTCCCACCTCCCCTCCCAGCCCCTCCCAGACAGCCCTTCTCAGCTGACAGCAATGCCACCCTGTTTCTCAGGTCAAAACCTTAAAACTACAAAGCTGCCAGAAGAAAACAGAACAGTTTCAAGATCCTGGGTTAGGCAAAGAATTCTTAAACAGGATATAAAATGTGCTAACCAAAGAAATGTGATAACATTACCAAAAAAAATAAAACACTTCTATTGACCTAAAAACACCCCTAAGATAGTGAAAGTCAATCCAGGGTGGGAAATTACATTTCCATGATGTATAATCAGCCAAGGACTCATGTCTGAAATATACGAATTCTAAAAATCGATTAGAAAAAGACAACTCAATCTTTTCTCATCAATGTCACCAATGACCTCCCTGTGGCTGACTCCAAGGTTCAGTTTCCAGTCTTCTGTGTGACAGGTGAGCAACTTCAACACAAAGGTGGCCCTTTTCCTGACACTTTCATCACTAAAACACCGTGGGGTCCCTTCATAGATCAGCCCATATGAGTGTAAAGCATGGACAGGCAGTTTTACGAAAGTGAACTTACCTAAACGTCTCATCACAAAGGGGGGGAAGTGAACATACCTAGACAGTATATATGAAAACCTGCTCAATCTTTGTCATCAGGGAAATGCTAATTAAAACCATAATGAGACAGTGCTGTTCACCCAGAACTGCTAAACTGAAGAGCCAGACAATGCCAAGTGTTAACAATTGTGTAGAGCAACTGGAACGTGTGTGTGTGTTGGTAGAGTAATTAGTACAGCAGCAGCTGGGAGAACTAAGTGTATTTGAGTACCTAGAAAATTCACTCAACACACACCCAACAGTGCCTGCGTATGTACACCAAGACATGAGAATAGTCATAAGATTATTTGTCATAGCCAAAAACCTGGACACCATCCAAAACGCCGGTCAACGTTAGACCGCGTTAAGCGGTGTATGTCCTCACGAGGTAATACCACACACCATGGAGAGTGAATCCGCGATACGTGCAACCATGTGAATGTCGTCATAATTTCAAGCAAAGAAATACAGACAGAAGAAACATGCCATACTGCACTAGCCTCAGGGTTAGAAGCAGATAAAATTAGCTGACAGGGGAAGCATTGAATGGCAATTGTGGGATGAGGCTGGGTGTTGGTGTTTGATTCTTGGTCAGGACAGTGGCTCCTTAGTGACTCACCTTTACGGACTTTACATCTTAGTTCAGGCTCCTTGTAAGTAGACCCTGGGTTAGAGGTTCACGTGTGCAGGATTGATTGAGGGGTGCGTTCAGGAGGCCGAGGAGGGTCGCAGGCAGGACGAGGGAGGAGAGCCCAGCGAGGGCATGGTTTGGGGATCATACCTTTCCTTCTGTGAGTGTATGTTTCAACCCCACAGTTTCCAGGGGGCTTTGGGGAGCTTTGGAGACAACCTTAGATTCTTTTTCTCACACATATACCCCGTCAGCAGAGCCTATCGATGCTGCCTTCGAGAACCAGAACCTGGCCACGCCGGCTTCCTGCCCTAGCCTTCTAACTCGCCTGCAGCTTCCTCCCAGCCCCTCGTCTGGTCACGCGCCCTGGCCAGGAGAGCCCCGCTTCCCTCTGCTCCTCTAGTGACTAACAACTGAATACCACACTGGGATAGAAAGAATAAAGATGTATTTAGCTCACAGTTTTACAGGTTCGAGGTTAAGGGGCTGCAGCTGATGAGGACCTTCTTGTTGACAGGGACGCTGCAGAATCCTGAGGCAGCACAGGACGTCGTGTCGTGTCACAGGGAGACAGGGCAAGAGCACAGCACAGGCCTGGCTCGCTCTCTCTCTCCTTATAAACCCACCGCAGCCAATCACGGGGCCCGCTCTGATGACCTGGTGCAATCCCAACCACCTGTCAAAGGCCTCACCTGTCAAGACCATCATCAGATCGGGTCTCCACCTCTCAACACCATTACAAGGGCCTGCCAAATCACAACACGCAAGTCCCTGGGGGCACTTCCAACCTCGGCCAGCCCTTTAAAGCGCAGCTCACATCGCTCCCACCTGCTGCTCAAAGCTCCCAGTAGCTCCGTATCTCACTCAGAGAAGGAGGCAAGTCTTCCAAACAGCCCCCCAGCGCGCCTCCGCCCCCATCTCCTCCCCTCACCTCTGTGCTCTATCCACACACAACCCAGATGTACTCCTAAAGCACGCCAAGTCCACCCGGCATGAGGCCTGGGCCCTCGCTGCTCCTCACCCTGGAGAGATCGCTCTCCGGAGCCCTCACTTCCTCTTTTGAAATCCTTTCTCACATATCACCTTCCTAGCGAGCCCTGCCCTGGCTACCCTGGTTGGGATTTAAAACTGTCCTCTCCCCACCACTGTCGGGGTCTCCAGTCCCCCTTTACTCACTGTACTTTTTTCTGCAGCTCTCACTTCCCTCTACTCAACGCCATAGTTTACCTATTAACCACTGATCGGGGCCAGGCTGTGGCACGGCGGTAAAGCACAGCGCCCTGAGAGGCGGTCCCACCTGCGGAGGCTCCTGGTTCAACTCCAGAGGTCTCCCAAGTAGGCCAGATGTGTGGGGGCCCCTGCTCTGGGGCTGGGTGAAGGATGGGGTGCGTTGCAGCAACAAGCCCTTGTGGGGTGCTGCTTTCTGTAGCTCTCTCTCGCTCACTCATGGAAGAAAAAAAAAAAATCAACATTTTTTTTAATATTTAATTAGGTTCTTGGCAAAAAAATTTAGAACACCAATTTGTGAGGATAAACTCCATTTGTAAGGGCAAACACGGATCACAGGTAGCCCTGGAGCTGAGGAACAGCTTTGATTTTTGGTAAAATTTGCAAGTCCACAGCTTTTTGATCAACCTTGCGCTGCTCTGAAATCTCGTATTTCTCCTTCTCTGTGTCAAAGACCTCACCTTCCCGATGTCTGGGCTTCCTCAGATTCTTATTCTTAAAGTAAGCATTGGCAAGGTGCTTTGGGATTTTTACTTTGCTAATATCAATTTTCGTGGAGGTGGCAATGACAAATTTCTGATGTGTTCTACAAAGTAGAACTCGATCGAGAACCAGCGGTCCAGTTACAAGTAGCAAGCCACTGCTCCGCTGCTTCAGGAAAACCACTCTCTTGCCTCTGTGGGTCCAGTGAGGATGATCAGATGGTCCCAGGAGTGATGCTGGCTCGCAGCTCTCCCACAGGCTGACTGAAGCGTTCTTTGCTGTGGCTCAACAGCTTTCGAGGCACATCTTCAGTAGGATAATACCTAGGCATTTTGTGCAGTTTAACTACCCGGGTACCACCATTCTTCTCTCCACCAACTGGTTTTGTGACAGTCGCAAGAACCTTCTTTTTCTTTTCGATCCTGGATTTAGTGGCCGAGGGTTTCCTCTTGTTCATGGCCTTCCTGGGATACACGGCAGACTGGGGGTATGTGCCGATGCCCCGGACTAGGACCGGGTTTGTGCTGCAATGGGGCTTCCCCTTCTTGGGCTTTTTAGCCTTGGGGTCACCCTTTTAACCTGGCCACTGGCATCAGCCTCCTCGGCTGCAGGTTCTTTCTCAGTAACCTGCTTCGCAGATTTCACCTGCCATCTTGTACAGAGGGAAAGAACGCTCCTGGAAGAGATTAATCAGCTTTTTGAAAAATGATTGGTTGCTGTCATCTCCCACACACACGCACACACAGAATGCTTGCAGAGTGTGAAGTGCTCCAAGCAGGGGTCTGCTCCGTGGCTTTGTGAGCCCGGCACCGAGGGCCTCACAGAACCCTTGTGGCACCTGCTAGACCCAACTTGGTATTTGTTGAATGAATGAGCTGCCCCTTCCCGCTGCTGTTGGGTTAGTAACAGAATCCAGCCACCCCGTGGTGCTCACGGCCAGGACCCTCTGCCCTCAGCATTCCACCGTATGACACGGACGGCCACGGCAGTTAAACTGAGCAGTGCCAGCGGAGAAGTGCTCACGGCCTGTGGCCAGCCCTCAACCTGGAGGCTGCAGGTGAGCAGGGCACAGTCTGACCCAGCTCTCCATCCCCACAGGGCCCCGGGGCTGGCAGGCCGTAGCAATGGCCATGGCCGAGAAGCACTGAAGGAAGGAGGAGCAAGGGAGACCCCTGGGGATGTCACAGAAACGTCCCCTTCAGCTAGCAAGCAGGTTAGAGATGAGAAGTAACGGTCAGAAGCTGCCTGCAATTCATCCTGGCTTTAAAAGTTCGCTCGGCACCCGCTGGGCACTGGCCGGAGGTAATGGATGGCCTGGCGCGGAGGTGAGAGGTCGCACCCGGCTCTTGGGGCATTCGGCGGGCGCCCGCCTGGCCGTGATGGATGGCGGCAACCTTCAGCTTCTAATTGCTCCCAGAGAATTCACGTGTGACTCCAACCCAGATCACACACCTGGGGCGCGGAGGGACCGAAGCCAGCACAGGAGGTTCGGTCAGCAGAATCGGGGTCACCTGGGGAACGGAGGCGGAAGTCCCCCACCTGAGCCTGTCTATGATCTATTTCCGTCCCCCAGCTGACTCTCGGTAAGTGTCTCTCTCTCGTAAGGCATTAATAACTAATTTCACAATCGCTGCATCATGTGACAGTCATAAAATATTGCCTGCGCTTTTCCCAGCAAATTTTAGTATTGAGCCAATAATTGAATCCAAATTATCTATTAAGTTAATTCTTTCGTAGACAATATTTTACACTTGAAGTCATTTTTCACAAGTACCCAGGAATGAAGTAATTGTGGAATTAGTGATGGCGTGTTCCCCCTCCTGAACGAGTGAAAATAAAATTGCTGGGTTCAGCCTGGAGGGTGTCAAGCGGTTATGAATTCTTTTCTACTTCTCAACTTCCTGGTTAGCTCGTGTCCCCTTGTCACCGGGTAGACACCAGGACAGTGCTCTATGCAGTTGGTATCTGGCTGCCTCCATCCTGGGCCACTCCCGTGGCTCCCCCTCCAGCCAAACTCGGCTTTTAAGAAGAATTTGCACTTTTGTGCATTACTGCACTCAGGGTGTCAGCCGGCCACCCCTCCTTTTCCTGAGAGCCTCCCTCTGACCCACAGGCCTGGTCCCACTGACCCTGTCCCCACGCCCTCCCACTGCCCCATCACCGGCCATAACTGGTTGGACCTGGATGGACCCCAGGCCCCGGCTGAGGCAACTGGAGCTCTTCTGAGAATTTGAACTTGGGTCAAAGAGGTTCCAGCCAGTCTCTGGGTCCCTTGAGTCAAAGAGGAAACGTGCTTTGCACAGGATAACCGCCTCACAGCTCCCACATGTTCGTGATCGAGGCGGGAGACTGGAGTGAGAGATGAGTGAGAGCGAGAGGGGAGGGAGGGTAGGAGAGGGAGGAAGGGCACAGGGCACGAGGGGGGCAGCGAGGGAGGCCTGGGCCCTGGCTCCAGCCCGGGCCCCGCAATCCCACCCCTAGACGGCCGAGCCAGCTGGGGCTGGGCTCCTGTTCCATCACGCTGGGAAAAAACGAAGGTAGAAACTCACATAGCCAACACCGGAAGCCCCAAAGACAGCGGACGGCTTGGTGCAGAGCTGGGAGCGGGGCTGCATGAGACACCTGAGACATGGCTTTTTTTTTTTTTTTTTTTTTTTTTTTTTTGTGGTTTTTGCCATAGGACTTGGGAGCTCACTGGAGAGAGACAAAGAGAGGGGAAAAGTGAGAAATCACTCCTGAAGGGATGGCCTTGCGGCAATCGCTTCTCCTCCGTTCTCCTGTTGGGATTTTGGGCACGCATGCACTTGTGCCCGGCATGAGTTTCAAGATACCAGATCTGGGACTGTGAACCACAGTCGGCCATGTGGGAGTCCAGTCCCTTAACCAATGCGCTACCTGCTGGCCCCTCCTGCAGACGTCTCCAAAGATGCTTCCACCCATCTCTCTCCGTAGCGCCCCCCGCATGTCACCGCCCACAGCTCTCGGCCCTGGTCTGCCTTCCCAAGCCCTCCTGGGTGGTGGCATTGGATGGCACACCACGGCCTTTCTCTCATAAGCCCACCATTCTCCCTCAGCACCAGCAAGAGCAGAGCGACGTGCTCACCCCTTCGCACCTCACCAGCAAGCGTCTCTGTAGGCAGTGGCTCGGCTCACGGCGAGACACGGCAGGATGCTGACGGCTTGCACAGAGCGGAGTAGCCCCTGCCTCAGCTGTGACCGAGCCCCCGCTTTTTACATATCTGTCACAACCAACCAAAAGGACCTTGCTCCCGAGAAGCTGCCAAGAGCCTGCCCAAGGCTCAGTCTCTGCCCTTGTGGGACAGAGAGGGGCCAAAGAAGAAGGGCATGAAATTTGGGGTGGACACACCTGGGCATGCATGTCAGTTTCTTCTTAAAAAATAAAACAATGAGGCCAGCCCTATGGTTACAAGAGCTGAATCCCACGTGGCCAAACACGCAGTTCAAATCCCAGACCAAGTGGCTTGGAAAACACAGCAGGTGCACATGTATACGTGCCCCAAATCCCAGCAAGATGGAGAAATGGAGGAGAAGGGATTGTGGCATGACCGTGCCCCACTGGGGGATGCTCTCTCCCTCTCCTTCTCCCTCTCTGTCTCTTTGTGTCTCTCTCTCTGGCTAGCTCATGTGTCCTCTGATAAATGTTTAAAATAAACAAACAACGAGGCTCGCAGTTCCTCATTGAGTCGATGTGATTTGCGATCGGTTTGGGGTAAGCCGCCTTTCCGAACCAGGAGTCTCCGCCTGGTCCTAGTTCCTGAGAAGTGCGCCATGACAGTGATTACTGTTCCAAGGCGGTGTTGAACTCCATATGAATATTATTGTCACCGTTATAAAGAGATGTTGAACTTCCTCAAGTGCTTTTCCTGCAACTCTTGGGATCGTCATGTGATTTTTCCCCCTTGGTCCACTAATGTGGTGGACAGCCGGCCTCTTCTGCTGTTAAGCCAGCCCGCCTTCTTCACATAAACTCACAACCATGACTGCGGCCATTGTGTTAATGCACTACTGGATTTCCTTAGCTAATGCTTTATTTAGTACTGTTTACACCTATTTTTGCAAGTGAAAAGGACCTATAATTTTTTCCTTCCTGTCCTTGCCTGGTTTAAGAGTAACAATTAAACTGGCTTCATTAAATGAATCAGACAGCTGTTTTTATTTTTTTTTCTTTTTTCTATTTTCTGGAACAGCTTCTAAAGATGGGTTATTTTCTCTTCAAATGCTTTGAAGACGTCGGCTGCAAAGTGGAATAAGCCGGGCTCTTTAAGGGAAGGGACTCACTAGGATTTCAATTTTTTACTCATTACTGGTCTGTTTGAGTTTTCTATCGATCCTTTGCCAAGTTGGGCATGTCTAACTTCCCCAGAACGGTATCCAGTTCATCTACTTTTTCGAATTGTTTGGTGCCATGTAGTATTTCTTTTTAATGTCGATGTATTCTTTGGTTAAAATCTGTTGCGTGTGTCATTTTCCTCTTAATCCAGTTTTTATTGCATCTGGTTTTTTGTCTTCCATCAGTCTAACTGAGGTTTACCCATCAGGGTAACATCGAACCTCTCACTGGAAACAATGCAAGAATGGGAAAATATATTCAAAATGTTAAGTGAAAAGCAATTTCAACCAAGGATACTATACCTAGCAGGATTATCCTTCACATGAGACAAAAAGACAGAAACATTCTCAGGTAAACGAAACCTAAAAAAATTTACCAACACCAGATCAGCTCTCCAAGAAGTGCTGAAAGGAGAGCTATACCAGGAAAACTAAAGTCGGACACACAGAAATAAGAGAACAAGAAACAACCAAGAGAACGGCCAGCCTAACTGTAGGGACAGGCCCGGAGCTGAATGTTAACTTCCAGAGTTTAAGTGGAAAGATCAGACCACAGTAACACCGCAAATTCAGGAGGAGAGAGATTAATTACGTGAGTCTGAACTAATGAAGTAGAATTTTTTTACTTTAGACTAAGACATTACTGATTTTCTTCGATGCTTTGTTTTCCATATTTAAGAATTTTTGTCTTCTCTTGAGCTGTTGATAGGTTCATCTACCTACTATTTGAACTGAATCCTAACCTTTCTCCTGGCTTTACATTTTAGGCAAATTTCTCTTAACATTTTTAAAATTTTGTTCTATTAAAACTAAACATTTTTTAAATAAAAAATGCATTAAAAATACCTATTAAGGGACCATCAGTTAGCGTAACGGCTATGCCGCTGGACTCCCATGTAGTCGACCGCGGTTCAAGTCCCGGATCCAGTGGCTTAAACTCACGCCGGGCACGTGTGCATGCGTGCCCAAGATCCCGAGAGGAGAATGGAGGAGAAGGGATTGCGGCGTGGCCATCCACCCTGGGGGGTGATTTCTCGCTTTCTGTCTGTCTCCCTCTGTCTGTCTGGCAAGCGCACACGAAAACCTCTCCAAAAAAAAAAAAAAAATACCTATTAATACCTATGTAATGACTGCAATAAGCTATAAAGCTCCAGCGAGGTGCCACTGTATAGTATGTTCACTTTACTCACTGAGGTTTATGCCTAAAGTCAGACATGCATTCATATATATGTATATATCAGCTATGCTAGCTATTGAAAGACTTTAAATTAATTAAGATCTTTAGCGAATCAATAAAACATGAAAAAAAGGTATGGAAAACAACTGTACATACCAGAGACAGTGTGGGCAAAGGGGGGGAGTTGGCAGAGGGTGAGAAGTAGGGAATGAAGGGGGGAAATAAAGCAAAATGTATAAGAAATAGAAAATTATTTGTTAATGATAACATGTATGGGAATATCCTTGATTGAGCCAATAGAATGTATACTGGGTGGAAAATCTCATTTTGTATACTGTACAGTGAATGACTGTAAATAAATAGATTTTTTTTAACTTTTTTTTTTTTTTTTTGAGAGATTTTCACTATAGGGCGCATGCGCTCACCAGACAGACAGAGAGAGACATAGAGACAGAAAGCGAGAAATCACCCCCCAGGGGGAATGGTCACACCGCAATCCCTTCTCCTCCATTCTCCTCTCGGGATCTTGGGCACGCACGCACACGCACCCAGCGTGAGTTTTAAGCCACCGGGTCCGGGACGCAAACCGTGGTCGACTACGTGGGAGTCCAGTGACATAGCCATTACGCAAACTGCTGGTTCCCGATATTTTAATATGAAGAGGAAAAAACATCAAGAGGGAGTCTCTGAGCTGCTCTAGTCCTCCCTCATGCCCCATCTCACCCGGAATGAAGGCTTAGTCTGAACGGCCTGCAGACTGGCCCCTCGGACACCCTCAGCTCAGCCACTCTGGACAACCCAGCATCCAGGCCACTCCTCACGCACATGTATATACTCTGTCTTTGGGCCGGGGGCACTGCTCCCCACACCCCCCGGCTAACTCCCTCACCTCCTTTAGGGTTTAGGCTCAGAGGGCTTCTCCATGAGACCTGCCCTGGCCACTCTGACTCTCCTGGTCCGCCTTTAGGCCACACCATTACTGCATAGCCCCTCAAACTTCGAGTCCCAGCTGTGGTACAGAGGTAGCACACAACCCCGAATACTGGGAGCCATATGGAGGATTAGGTTCAGTTCCTGGGTCGACCCGTACATGCCAGGTCCATGTACACATTCCCATGATACTGGCTGGTCGGGACGGCTGGAGAGGGGCATGGATCACAGTGCGAGACCCTGCTAAAGGTGCCTCTCTCTCATAAGAAAAGAAATAAGCTATTTTTCAAAAGCTTCTATAATACCATTTCTTCCTTTCTTATGTCGCTCCTCACTCCCTGGACATGTTCGTCTGTTGTGGTGGCCACGCGCGTGCACAGATCTCAGCTGTGATGACCACGGCCTGCCACAGCCCTGCCCTGGGACCCCCACCCATCCATGTTGCTCCACACTCCCACAGGCCGCCCAGCCCGCAGCTGAGCACAGCAAGGCCGCTAGGACAGGGCTTTCCTACCTTTCCGCAGGTATCAAACCTGTACCACGGACAGGATCTCCCTGCCTGTCCCGGCTCCTTGCCCAGTAAGCCAGTCCCATCAGGGCGTCTTCTCAGTGGACCTCGACTAATGCACCCGTTTTGTCCCCAGTGTATCCTAAGTACCTACAGGTGGACTGGCGTCAGTACGTACCCATGGAATGACAGCTCGTGAAGGCCGGCGCCAATCAGTGGCCTTCCCGGTGGAGGCTGCCCCGAGATCCCACCCCAGCACTCCCTGGGTGAGGCTCATGATACAGGAAGTGAAGCCTGGCTCTGACAAGTTAGCTGAACAGGAACCAGCAGGTCGTGACCCCGGGACACCACTGAACAGCCATGCCCGTATTCGCACCGTGCCCCAGAACACGGCTGCCTTTACAGACGGACTGCCATGTGCTCTCTACTCCAGCCGGCGACGTGTGTCTTCAATCTATCGTAAACTTGATTAAAAACATACACA
The DNA here is from genome assembly GCA_026018925.1 of Tupaia tana. Classification (NCBI taxonomy): domain Eukaryota; kingdom Metazoa; phylum Chordata; class Mammalia; order Scandentia; family Tupaiidae; genus Tupaia; species Tupaia tana. The sequence goes on from JAKSZU010000021.1 coordinate 38,609,728, forward strand.
CGGGTGGAGGGAGGGGAAAACAGCGTTGCCCAAGATCTCAGCACAGTGCCAGATCCAAATCCAGACGTCGGTGTCCTGGAGAGACGCTCTTTCTCCAGCATCACACGGCCCGCCCTGAAGCAAGCCCGGGTCAGAGTGGGAGAAGAGCAGAGTGCTGACTCCCAGAGGGGACCAGTGCTGGCTCGCTGCTAAGAGACGGGGCAGGTCCAGAGAACTGGCTTGAGGCTGGGGCCTCCTCCATACTGCAAGCACCGGGCAGGGCCTATCGGCGCTCCGGGGACATGCACAGCATGGGGTCCCACACACCACGTCCTACCTCCTGAGGCCCCAGGGACATAAAGGAGACACAGCCACATAAGAGAAAAGCAGAAAAGAGGCAAAGAAGGCAGACGTTACAATTGGGATTATGGCTTGCACCCCAAGTTTCATAATTTTGCATTTGGTCCCGAGTCCCATGGAGTTCAAGAGGCACCCAGGGGTGGTGATTGGACCATGGGGTAACACTCATGAACGAATGAATGATGTCTCGGGAGACCCAGTGAGTTCCAGCTCTCGTAGAAAGGGTTCATTCTCGGGAGACCGGGTTGTCAGGAAAGAACTAAAGCTTCCTCTCTGCGTGTCCCCCACCTCTGTCGTCATGTCCAGCCACCAGAATCATGAAGCAATAGACCTCCATTTCTTTTTTTCTTTCTTTTTTTTTTTCTTTTTTTGGAGAGGTTTTTGCTATAGGGCGGGTGCGCTAGCCAGAAAGAGAGAAACAGAAAACGAGAAATCACCCCCCAGGAGGGATGGCCACACCGCAATCCCTTCTCCATTCTCCTCTCAGGATCTTGGGCACACACACACGCCCGGTGTGAGTTTAAGCCGTGTGGCCCAGGACTCGAACTGCAGTCAACTACATGGGAGTCTAGCGACATAGCCATTATGCTAACTGCTGGTCCTGTCATGATGCATTTTTGCATAGAAAAACATGTCATGACTTTTCCGAAGACTTAAAACGTGCTGGGTACCTGCTGTTTGCCAGGCACATTCCAGGACGTCAGCTCCTACCGGGGAGGGTGCCGGTCACCAAGACCCCGTGTAAGTGAGGCCTGGACTTCCAAGAAACTTAAGCAAGATAACAGACAAAAGAAAGCATCTATTTCCAGATACGGTGGGTGGCCTGTGCATTTATTCCCCCTGGGTGAGGGAGCAAGGTCCCCCACACCCAGCAGCAAGGGCGGGGGTCAGACGGGGTCCTCCCTCTACCCCCAACAGGCTGACCTGCCCTCAGGACAGCCAGGGCTTGCCCTTCATGGTGGCCTCTCTGCAGTCCGCGCTCTGCAGGGGTAAGTACGTTTAACTGCCTAGTGTGCCAGGGCCGAAGGCCAGTGAAGCTGCTCTGTGCTCCAGGGCCAGGAGTGGGAGACCTGCCTGGCCAGGGGCCCGCACCCAGAATGTTTGCCGGGAGAGCCCCAGTGCTGACGGGGCCCAGGCAGTGCTGAGAGTCTGGGCTGGGGAGCACTTCTCGTTCTACTAGGGAGGAAACTGAGGCCCTCGGAGGAGAAGGAGACACCCAGATCTCAGGGCTACTTATCCCTCCTGTAGGACGAAGGGTCACCGGGGCAGCCGGACCGCAGCCCAGCAGGGCAGGGCATAGGCGGAGTGGGGCAGGGCGGGCGGGTGGGCGGGCAGCGGCTTCTGCCAGCACCCCCACCCAGTCCCTACCGCAGGCAGGCTGAGCAAATTGATCTGCGTCTCACAATTCCCAGCTGTTGACAGCATTCCAACACCCCAAGTTTTTCCAAGACAGACTCTCATTAGTCCCTAGGGACTCTGGTGAGAAGGGGGGAAACAGACATTTTCCCCAATACAAAATGCAAACCTCCCCACTTTTCCCCAAAAAACTAACCTGGAAAATGGAGGCCAGGAGCAGGGCAGGATGAAGGGCCAGGCTTCAAGGACCCACACTGGCCTCCCCACACAGAGCACGGCCTCCCCACACAGAGCACGGCCTCCACTGCCTGGCCCCTTTGGGGGGCCCACAGAGAGCCTGGCTGGACAGCGCCTCCTGGCAGCAGCCAGAGCGAGGGGCCCGCTCCCCACAACCATCTCCCTCCCTTCCAGATGACCCCTCAGAGACAGCCCCGAGACAGCAGAGGAACAAGCCCAGCCTCGGACCTCTCTGTGGTCATTACTGGGTTACCCCTGCTCCCCCACGGAGACTGGCCATAAAACCTCCAAGTAGGAAAAGGTCTGGGCAACTAGACCCAGAGTGAGCGGGAGGTGAGGTGGCAGAGACGCCTGCCGCCCTCCCTGGGCACCTCTGGGGAGGAGAGAGGGAGCAGCATGGCCCAGGGACTCCTGGGGACACCGGCTCTCGTGGGAACACCACCCACCTCTCGGGACCAGGCGTTCTCCTGTAACCGCCTCACAGAACAGAGGGCAGCATCCTGGCAGGCAGAGAGGGCCCGGACTCTCATTCCAGCATCTCCCATCAGTTTTCCCTGAACACGGTTTGGGGGCAGAGAGAGATCCCTGAGTGAGTAGAGAAGGGTGTCCCTTAGAGCTGTCAGGATTCCCTGAACAGGGAGGGGGATTGGAAGAGGATTTTCAAGGTTATAATTTCATATTTAAAGACCAAAATAGGGGGCAGACAGTGGCGCAGTGGTAAACCGTGACACTGTAAGGCTGGTCCACATGAGAATATTCCAGGTTCAGGTCCAGACCCCCCATTCTGAGGCCCTGGCACACGCGTGCCCGTGATCAGGGCTGGCCGGGGGTGAGTCATAGCCTCCACACTGCTAGGGCTGCTGTCTCTCTTTCTCTCTTTCTTTTTCTGTCTCTCTTGATTATGGAAGAAATAAACTTTATTTGAAAGTAAATAAATAAGCAAATTCATAGCATGTTTATACTGCAAATTGTGGAAAATAAAACCCCGTAACATATTTGGGCTTGCCGGAGACAGGCACGCAGTAATGCCGCGCCCCTGGGCAGGAGGCCAGCCCGCGGGGACTCGCACGCACGTCAGGCTTGGGCACAGGGTCTCTGGTCCGAGAACTGTGACACCGGGTCAGGACCTCACAGAAAACACCTCTTCTGGTCGCCTCCTGTGGCCGAGCGGTTGAGAGGGAACGTCCCGCAGCTCCTAGACGCCCTCACTCTGCTCCTGGGCCCGCCGACAGTGGAGCCTGGGAATCTGGGTTCATTTCCATGAGTCACCAAGCGAGTCCTGTGACCAGGCTGGACTGAGACGTCCAGGCCAAGTCAGGTCGTGCTGCTCTGTGGTCATCGACAGTCGCATCTGGGCACGAAGGGCCCCAGAGAAGCCTTGCTCCCGTGCGTCTCTATCCCACACTGCTAGCTCTTCAACCATTTCTTTTTTATCTTCCAGGGTTTCCTACGCAGAGACGAGCAAAAATGAATACACGTACGCTAATATTTTCCTTTCTTTTACAAAAGACATGACTGTATTTCCATGCTTGATCCCTGACTTTTTTCACATAACAAAATGCCCTCGAGGTCTCCACCTATGCACCATGGAGATTTTCCTTCCTTTCTTACCACTGCATAGTTTTCCGCCAGGCGGTTGTTCCAGGACGGAATCATGCAGCGGGCGTTGACAGACGTCAGCTTGCTTCCAGCGCTGCTGCTGTAACCAGCATCGCCACGCATGGCTTGGAGGAGGTGACCTCCTGTTGTGCAGGTGTACCTGCAGGGAAGGCTCCCAGAAGTGGGATCACCGGGTGGAAGGTACAGACGTGTGCGGAGCCGGCAGCCATCACCAGGGCTGCCCCCTCAGAGTTCTTCCACTCCACACGGAGCCAGCCATGGCGGAGACCGCGTCCTCCCGTACAGTTTTGCCAGCATGTGTTTTGTCAGGATTTTGGAATCGTGCCCAATTGGGGAGGTGAGGAATGGGGCCTCACTGCAGTTCTGACTTGCATTTCTCTCACTATGAACGCAGGCTGCACATCTGCTCAAGTGCAGAAGGACCGCTTGCATCTCTCCCTCGCTAACCGTCCTCTGCCTGTCCTCCCACTGTGCTGTGAGCCTTCCCGGAGTCTGATTCTTTTCCCGTGCGGGTCAGCCCGTCGTGACGCGCGTTCCACACACGTGCATCAGCTTGTCGTTCGTCTTTTGACTGTTCATCTAGTGTTGTAGGAATGCAAAAATATTTTTTTAATTTTTATAGAGTCATCCCCTCTTTCCTTTCCTGCCTTCTAGATCTCTAAACGTCATTGGATAGGCGAGCTCCACGCTTCCTCCTAGCACTTTTATGCTTTTGACATTTGAACCTTTGGTTATTTTTCCCAATACCTGGTACAAAGTATGGAAACTAATTTCTCTTGTTCCAAAAATGGCTGCTCTATTGCCCCAATACTCTCTACTAAACTTCTCCTTCACCACGGATTTAAGATGCCATCTGTATTGTTTATCATTTTGTTTTTATTTTACTTTTTTTTGCTGAAGGGTGTGTGCACTCTCCAGAGACAGAGAGAAAGTGAGAAATCACCCCCAAGGGAGGATGACCACACCAAAATCTCCTCTCAAGATTGAGGGTGGGAACACATGCACCCGGCATGTTTTTCAAGCTGCTGGGTCTGGGACTCACACCACACAGTTGGCCACACACGATCCAGCTGCTCAACCTCCATGCCACCCTCTGGCTCTGTAAATTCTCAGAGATAACATATTCTGGGCCTGCTCAGTCCTGTGACGCTGCTCCCCTGGCCTGTCTGTGCATGCCGGTGTCCAGATTCAGCACTGAGACTAGTAGCATTCTCGGCTTTCCCGGTAAGGCGAATCTCCCCTCATTGCTATTCTTTTTTTAGATATATCTCATATTGCTTGCTTATTTTTCCACATAAACTTTAGAATACCTTGTTCCGTTCTGGGAGGAGAAGAAACCTGGCATTCCAGTTGGGGGATGGCATTAAGTGTAGAAATCACCCTCGGGAGTACCACCGTCTTGTGATATTGAGCCTTCCCTTTGGTGGGAAGAGAGAATCCGTTCTAGCTGCGGGTCCTGCGGCGGGGCCGTGTGTGATGGGAGGAGTGTGGCTGTTAACCCTGAGATCACTGTCACCCCAGCCACCCGCTCTGTCAGAGTTTGTGGCCACCATTACTTAATTGTTCCTCGTTCTCTCCTTAGTTGAGATTTTATAGGCCGACAGACGGGGCACGAGGAGGTTTAGCAGGACACACTGAACGTATGATCCATTTCACCATCTCTCGAACATTCGGTTTAGTGTTAGGCTCACTCAGTGTGACTCAGCCGCGGTGCAAGGCCTGAGGGACGAGGAAGCCCTGTTACAGGTAAGCTCAGGGGACACGTCCTATACGAAGACCGGGGAAAGGCGTTGGCAAGCAGACATGAATTCACAGACAGCCCAGAGCACGTCGCTGGCTTCCGCAGCTTGCAAGAGCTTCAGGCAGGGCATCTCGGGCCTTCTGGCGGCTGTGACAAAGGATCTTCAACGGGGTAATTTGTTAGCAATGGAAACGGGTCACAGCGCTAGAGGCTGGGGGTCTGACAAGGTACCAGGAGATTGAGTGTCTGGTGGGGGCCCGTTCCTCAGAGATGGCACCTTCCATGTGTCCTCGCGTGGCAGGGGCCAGGCAGGCTCCCTCGGGAGTCTCTTGTCATAGACCGGTTTCTCTCACGAGTGTGAGCCCTTGGGACCAATCACCTCCCAAAGGCCCCACCTCCTAATACTACCTCCTTAGGAGTTACGTGTTAGCACGTGAATTTGGGGGGCACGCACACGCTCAGACCATAGCACAGGGGTGGGATCATATGACTCTGATGTCAAAGGGGGATGTAAAAGGGCTGCACGTTTTAGAGAGGGATGCATTTGTGGAGAGCAGGGATGAGCCTCAGTACAACACCTCAGGGTACACCCCAAGTGTTCACTTGTCTCCACATCCAGGCCCTCCCCACCACCCAGAAAGGGGAACCTCTGTTAGCTTCAGGTCCCCCACGTTCCAGCAGCACCCCACGGCTCAGGGTGTGCAGAGACAGCCGTCACTCTCTCCTGGCTGTGCGTGTGCGTGTGCACGTGCTGGTCCATATGGGATGCCCGCCGCCCCTTCTCTGCTTGGCATCCCTTGTTCATTTTCTAGAATCAGCCCAAGCACCCCGTCACCACCAAGAAGCCACAGTCCCCTCACACCTGGCCATTCTGATGGCTACTTTATGGGCCTTCTCGGCCCTGCTCTGGCGTACCCAGATAGCCGGTTGGACGTCGTGACTGTGCTGTGAGGTGTTTCCGGATGATGTCAGCCCTGAATCAATGGCATGAGATCTGCCCTTTCCCATGTGGGTGGGCAGCCCCCAGCCCACAGAGGCCCCAGAGCTCCTGGCTCTTCACTCGGCCCAGGATCATACCACCAGCTTCCCTGGTTCTCCAGCTGGTATATGGAAGATGGTGAGATTTCTCAGCCTTTGTAATCATCTGAGCTAATTCTTATAATAAATTACACGTAGCATACACACACATATATAATTTACATAACTCCCTACGGGTTGCTCCTCTGAAGAACCCTAATACAGCCACCTCCCTGGAGCACCCGGGCTATGTGCTGGGCCCATTCCCTTGTGCTATGGGTACATGTGTGTCAGAGAAGTGCCCCCGTCAGGCTCGGAGCGTCTCCAGAGCAAGGACTTCACCACGCCCCAGGGCAGCACGCGGAGAAGACAGCCAGCTGGTGTTTGTGAGCATGAACGCACCAACAGACAAGAGGCCCTGGGTGCAAATCCCTGCCCACCTCAACCATTGACACCTGCCACACCCAAGTGACCCTGGACAGGCGCTAAGCTCTGTGAGCCTCGGTTTCCATGCTTGTAAAATGGAGAGAAGAGGAACGCCCCCCAGAGGACGGTTAATAGGATCAAATAAGATAACACGATAAATGCCTGACCTAGTTCCCGGCGCCTAAACGCACTCAATTAACGTGAGCTACTGTGACTGCCGATGACGAGATTTTAGTTAATGGGGCTTTACCTTGAGCTCAGAGGGGCCCAGGCTGAGCTCAGTAACAGAGCCGCTTCCTGTAAGAGAGGGGTGGCTCTTTCTGCGGCGCTCTGTCCTTCTCTAGTAAGTCACCACCACCCACCCCAGCCCAGGTATACAGGCCCTGCCTCTGCAGGTGGACTCAGAGGCTGCCCAGTGTACTGTCCTCGGAAGCAGCTGCCTTGGTGACAGCGCACTGGGCACGCCGCAGCAGCACGCAGGGCCCACCAGGGCAGAGGCACAGTGGCAGCTCCGTGGACTCCCCAAGCAACTGCTCAGAAATGCTTACTGAACAGCAAACCCCAACTGCACATAAGGTCCCCTCAGAAAACCGCTGACAAAGGCCTGGTTATGTAACCGAGGCAGCAGATAATTAGCACAAATGCTCCCCAACAGACGTGAAGAAACACCCCCTAAGGCCTGAGTCACTCTCTCGGAAACCGCAGAGAAGGTTGCTCGTCCCTCCCGCTCATGTGTCGGGAAAGGATCTTCCTCCCCAGACCAGACTTAATTTAACATCTTCAGAGAGCAGCCTGTCAACCAAAGGGAAAAGCGGGTGGGCTGAGGCTGGGGGATCTTCCAGGCACTGGGGAGGGTCCTCCGGAAGGTAGGGGAGCGCCAGTTACGTCTTCACCCCCTGGAAGGTGTGGGGAGGGGTGGGCACGCAAGCATATGGGGAACAGCCACCCACCAGAAGGAAGAGCCCAGCTGACAGCCTGGCCTGGTCGGGGACCTTTATGTGGGCTGAGGGTGAGAGAGAGGTATTTTCAGTAGGGCCTGACCGTGTCTCCACGCCCTGCCCCATCCGCCCGGTTAGCAAGGCTTACAAGGGCATGTCACCATGCCATCCTGCCTAGAGTGGCCTGGGAACCAAAGCCAGGCCCCTGCATGGCCATTTGCAGGCTGGCCATCTGCAGCACGGCAGTTGGGCCTCACTGGGGACTTTAGAAGGGAGTTTCGGCCGGGGATGCCCTGTGCTCAGCACGGCAGGCCCTGGGTGAAGGTTGCTAGATGAATGAAGATGCTCACTTGCTTCCCAGGCTCCTGGCCACAGGGACTTCCGGAACCAGGGGAAAACAGGCCATCAGAGCGGCGGGGAGGGCGCGGCCTGCCCCCCGACTCCATAGCATCTCCTAGACCCCCGTGTCCTACAGGCCTGGGGCAGGGCGTGCTCTGTGCACGCAGGGAGAGGCGTTTCTTCCAGCTAAGGGTTAACACCCAGTGATGTGGCATTACCACACAGCTCAGGCATCGGTGAGGGCCCCCCAAGAGCTGCTGAATAAGTAGGCTGGGCTTCACATACCCTTCAGTGTGGGTTTAATTTTATACAATGTGTGCAAAGTTGCTAAATGCCGATCTGTGCGTGTGTCCGGTGCCCGCTCCGAAGGGAGGCGTGTGTGGACGCGCGATACAGCTTCAGAGCGGAGCCTCTCCTCCGGCGCCCTCTCCCCGCCGCGGTGTCCACACTGCCTTTGGCAGCGCTGCCTGCCAGAGTCTTTGCCTTTGAACCCAGCCCCCAAGACCAGCCAAGGCCTTCAAAGGGAGCCCTGGTCTCCCCGGTGCCTTCAAACCACACCAGCCAAGGACAAGGTGGCCTCGCAGTCCGCAGGCTGCAGTAGGTGGATCCTCGTGTCCCCCTTCTTCAGAGCACACCTCAGAGACGGTGCCACTGCCAGACAGGCCCTCACAGCGCCCCCACCAGGCCCAGGGCAGAGAGCATGGCCTAGGCTCCCGGGCAGCCTCCCCGCCCCAAGCCTGCCGCTCACTAGTGGGGTAGCGCCCACCCCTCCTTAACCTCTCTGGCCCACGAGCTTCTCACATAGAATGCAGATGAACACGCCTGCCCGGCCTGCTTTACGCCATCCCTGTGAGCACTGGGGGGCACTCTGGAGACAGAGCTCCACACCTGCACCCGGGGACTGTGCGGCCTGCTACCTGCCTGCCTCGGCAGCCGCTCCGCCCTGTGGGGAAGGGACCTGCAGCCACTCGCTGGGAGTGCTGAGTCACCAGAGAGGGGACAGCATTCCTGCCTGACACTGCGGCCAGGGCTCCAGGCCAGAAGTGTGACCTGGGGCCACACAGCACCTGCCTAGGCCCCAACTTCTACTACAGACAGGGAACCAGGGGCCAGCCCCATAGCCTAATAGCTCAGGGAGCCGAATCCCATAATGTCAACCATGGTTCAAATCCCAGTCCTCCCAGGCAACATAGAAAACCCTGGAGGCACGGTGCTAAGAAAATAAACCCGGCACTGGAAGGTAAGCGCCACTTTTCTCTCGCATAGTGGGATCTGGAAGGCTGGTGGCGTGTGAGCAGAGCGTATGATGGTGGGGACCAGAAACTGGGAAGGGGGTCGTGCTGGGGAACTTGGTTAGTGACAGTGCCCGACTTAGCAGAGTGAGTGCTGGAGTACCAGAGCACAGGACAGCGATGGCAGTGGGGGACAATCCACTGTACACCTCGGAACAGAAACGTGGGTCTCACATGCGCACAGCACCAAGTACTGATAAAAGCATGAGACGGTGCACACCCTCCCGCCTGAATGGCCAATGCACAATGGATGCGTGTTCTGGAAACCCACACTGCACCCCACACGTAGGCACAACTATTATATGTAAGCTAGACATTAGAAGAAAGAAAAGTGTGGGACCAGCAGTTAGCGTAATGGCTATGTAACTGGACTCCCACGTAGTCGACCGCAGTTCATTTCCCGGACCCAGTGGCTTAAAACACTCACGCCGGGCGCATGTGCGTGTGTGCCCAAGATTCCAAGAGGAGAATGGAGGAGAAGGGATTGCGGTGTGGCCATCCCCCCTGGGGGGTGATTTCTCGTTTTCTGTCTCTTTGTCTCTCTCTCTGTCTGGCGAGTGCACGCACCTATAGCAAAAACCTCTCAAAAAAAAAAAAAAGAAGAAGGAAACGTGTGCACTCCTTAGAAAAAATCAAAATGTAAACTATCCAAACCTGTGTAGCAGAAAGGGCAGGCTAAGTATCCCTGAGACCTGAGCCAAATGCCTTAACCCCTGCTCATTCACTCGCCTCTTCGTTCAGAGTCCCCTCATCACGTATCTCATTTCCAGGCACCAAGTGCTCTGGGCTGGGTGGACTGGACTGAAAGACACCCCTGGCGTCGAGGAACTCAAAGGCATGAGTGTGTGTGTGTGTACGCACAGGTGCATATCGTGTGTGCATTTGCATGTGCATGTGTGCTCATGTGTTGAGAAAATGGGAGTGAGTGTGGGCCACCCAGGAGCATCGAAGTGACCCCCCTTCCCAGACCTGGGAGCCAAAGAAGGTTCTCTTTAAGGATGAGCCAAGGAGGCTGGGTGGTCCGCGTATTTCCGACATCGGGGCTCTCAGCCTCACTGAACTTGGCAAACGTAACCGAGTCTTCTGGCAACCCAATGGAAGGGGAGACCATGACCTGCCCACAGAGGTCTAGCCTCTAGGGAAACCACCTTTCTGTACTAAGTTCTAAGATGGTCCGAATCTGTACTTAAGGGACATTGCCTATAATGGACAGTGCCTTCCAGAATGGGTTTCCAGATGCTGCAGCACTTCCTGAAGTGGCTGTGCCTTAGAGCGACCCCGCAGACCGTGGGCGGAAAGTCCTCCAGGGCGCACGTTTCTACACAAGGTCAAGCAGCCCCTCGCCTGGCTTCCCAGTGCCACACCTGACCCACTGATTCAACAAGAAGAACGCAGGAGTGGGCAATGAGGACGGAAGGAAGTCATTAGGGAAGCTGCTTTTCAGGGTCTTCCACTTGGAACCAGCAGATGGCGTAACAGCTACGTCACTGGACTCTCATGTAGTCGATCGCAGTTCAAGTACCAAATCTAGTGGCTTGAAATTCATGCTGGGCACATGTGCATACATGCCCATGATCCCGAGAAGAAAATGGAGGAGAAGGGATTGCAGCATGGCCATCCCCGCTGGGGGATGCTTCTTGCTTTCTGTCTCTGTCTCTGTCTCTCCAGCGAGCACACGCATTCTATAGCAAAAATCTCTCAAAAATAAAAAGGTCTCCCACTCAAATGCAGTAACTCACTCAATACCCCCAACTCTTCAACGTAGATTTCACTTCACCCCTTTACAGCTGACAGACTGAAACTTGTGGGGTGGAGAGGCTTCCCAAGGCCACACAGCTGGAGCTACTGAAGGGCCGGGGGCTCCAGCCCGTCCCTGCTGAGACGGCCCACCCGCATACACTGCCTCCACAGCGCCCACCCCCCATTCATTCTGTACTACCGGGAGCTGCTTGCCCCATCACCTGGTCCAAACCGCTTATTTGACAGAAGAGGAAGCTGAGGCAGAGAGCATGAGCGTGGCCTAGCCCAGGACAGGGACCACAGCCTCGCTTTCCTGACTCCCAGATGGGTGCTTCATCCTACAGCACCAGCCGGCCCAGAGCTGGGGGCTCCTGGGACGCCACTGCAGATACTACTCAGGGTGAGGAGTAGGTCAGAACCCCTTGCCTGTTGCCTGCCCCGCTTCAAGGACATTCCCGCTCAGGGAAGCTCTGAGGACTGCACACGGAATTCCCCAAAGGGCCGACGCATCCCAGACCCCCCCAAAGGGCTGTGGTGGCCGAGATCCCACGCGTGTTTTCTTTCCTTTCTAAGTTTGTTTGATTTTTCCATGACAGACAGAGATTGAGAAGCAGAGATGGAAAGGAAGAGAACTAGCTCCCCAGTGGGGTCAATTTTAATGCCAGAGGTCACATGCGAGAGACAGACAGACAGAACCCCTCCAAGGGGCCTGGTCTCGCTGAAAGGCTTCTACCTCCACTCCATCCCGTCAGGGGCCTGGGCACATACATGTACACACCTGGCATGTTTTCAAGCCTTGGGGCTGGGACGCCAACCCTGGCCAGCCATGTGGAATCTGGCTTCCTCTGCTCGGCACCTGACTGCTGCTATGGGGACACACTCAGTGTCAGACCCTCTGCCAGACTCAGCAACCCAGGGTCCTGGGCACACACATGCCGAGTGTACTCAGAGTTGCCAGGACACGACCCCAGAACCCTTCCATCTGGGTCAGCCTCGCTGAGTGCAGCATTTTTCCATGGAGCCATTGCTACTGCCCCACCCCCATGTTTTCTTGAGGCGTCTCCACCCTGCAAGAAAGCCAAGAAAGGGGAGAGAGACCCCCCTTCCTCTCCATCACTCCCTGATTCCTCCCTGAGTTCATGTGCAAATAGTTAAGGCATGTTTAAGGCCAAGTGAGAGGCTTAGCAGCATTCTTCACTAGCTGCAAATTATCACTGGAAGAACGCCATCGTGGGGCCACTGAGGAAGATGGCCCGGCTGGCAGGCTCTCCGCTGGAGCTGAGAGAGCGAGGCAGGCAGCAGCCCCAGGGACGGAGTGGGCCCCCAGCCCTCTGCCAGGCGAGCGAGGCCCCTGGGGTCCTCCCAGCCCACGGTAGCTGGATCACTGGCCTAGGAGGTCAGTGACTATGGTCCAGTCATTTCTCAGCCCCTCCCTGGGTTCTGTCAGTTCGATTCCCCAAAGGAATTCCAAGTTCAGAGAATTGTAAAAGGAGAAATGATTCCACCCACCCTCCGTGACCTGCCAACGAGAAACTTCCACGTGTGCATGACAATCCTCGCCAGAGCGCACACACCCAGCACCGTCCCGACTGCAGAATGGGAGCACGGGAGACAGAGGGCCCTGTGGCCCCCATGCCAGCTGAGCTGACAGCTGGGCTCCGGGAGGCAGCGCCTGCACAGGGAGGGCCCGTTCTACCTCTCCCCTCCCTCCTCAGAGGGACCAGGACCGGCCCCAGCCATAGCCACACAGGCCCTGGGCAGCTCAAAGTGCATGATTCCAGCCAAGTCAGAAAACTTAAAACCCAGCTCTGGCTGTTCCTGGCTCTTCCCTCCCCCTTGTCTTTTCTTTGCCTTTTTAAAGTTTATTTACTTATCTGTTCCATGAGCAGGAGAAGCATTGAGGCAGAGAAACGGCACCCCCAGTGGGGTCCCGACACTACCACCCACCCCTGCCCCAGCCAACCCCGGATCATGGGTACACACGTGCCCAGGAACTCAGGGAGGTCTCCAGGCCCAAGCCCAGAACCTCCATGTGGGTCCGCCTCCAGAGCTGGCCTCTGCCCCCTGCACCACCGCCAGGCCTCCTTCTCCCTCGTCTTCCAATGTCAGCAACCGTGCTCCTGACCAGAGGGGGACCCGGCGTTTCACTCACCTCATCTGTTCTCTCCCCTCTGCTTCTGCCCCCTGATCTTTGGCCCCCAACGATGCCTCTTCCTCCCCAACAGCAACAGTCCAAGGAAGATGGTCACGACGAGGCGGCCGCCCAAGGACTCTCTGAAGCTGTGTTCACAGGCACACTGGAGCCTTTCCATTTGATCGTCCTCCTGAGAGGGGATCTATTTCCTTCCCATTAGGAGAGGCAGCTGTTGCTCTCGGGTATAATGGCCTGGTGATTTCTAACAAGCTCCTTGTCCTGCCGATGGCCTCTCTCAGTCACACCTGAACACGCGAGGCTCCGTGGGCCCCTTCCATCGTTAGGTCCCTCTTAGAAAATAACGCCCACCTGCTGCCTTCCTCTTCTCTCCGCGCCTCCTCTTAACCCTTGCAGGCCCAGCTCGGCACGGCGAGATTGTCCCTGGCTCAATTCCCAGTTACTAACCGAGAAAACTGGCCACGGGCAGAGCAAGCACGCACTCCCGGGGAGAATTCAGAAAGAGACGTGTAGACGCGTGGTATTTTTGCACTGGAACGTCATTTTTTAAGTAGGGGGTGAGGCAGGACGTGCGGTTATTTGGAGGGACAGGATGGAGAAATCAGACGACTGCGAGCTTGATTAGGCCGAGCCGCAGGGGAGCCGGACGGAGGTGGCTTCGACAGACGCCCAGCCGCCAGCCGCAGCCAGACCCACCCGGAGGTGCTCCTCAGACGCCCTCACTGCGATCCTACCAGGTCTGAACCAGGGCACCCGACGGCCCGGCTGAGACAGCCCTCTGTCCTGCCCCAAGGAAGTTTGCTAACAACGCGATCACCCTAATGAGCCTGGGGGGCCCTGTGTAGCCGCCTGCTACCGAGGTGTCGCCCAGAGCTCGCATGCCAAGGTCTGGCTGTGACGTGCTCAGTAGAAATCACATGTCCATGGCGTCGGAAGGCAGGACCACTGTGACCGAGTCATGCTGGGCTTATAAGAGGCGAAGGAGACCACGAGACACACGTGAGCGTGAGAGACACACGCTCCGACTCGCTCCTGATGAGACGCCCGGTGTGGCCTGGAGAACCGGCAGGAAAGCCTCACCAGACGCGGCCTCGGAGACCGGCCTCCAGCCCCTGAGCTGCGTGAACCTCGATTTGCTTAAGATACCCAGACTCAGGTGTTTTCTGTACGAGCAGCAGCCCTGAGTGGAGTGCCACTTCAGAGAAGAAACCATTTCTCGGGCTGCAGGAGGACTGGCCGGAACACTGAGTCCGGAGTTTGAGTCTCAGCCCTGCTATTAAAATGAAGCCGTGTGGCCTGGAATTGGGGCAGCTTCAGGACTTGCTTCAGTGACAAGGAAAAGGAATCTAAAGCCAGATGCTCTGAGCTTCTGCTGGGATGCACTAATTCCAAATCCTGTTTCTCTCCCCACCCTGCTCCTGGACACATCCCACGGAAACCCCTCCCCCTCACTTCCTTCCAGTCAATCAACATTTTCTGAAGTCCCTCTCTCTGCCAGACACGGGCTCTAGGGGCTAAGGATAGAGCCATGAATTAAAAATACAAAGCAAAAACGTAGGTGAAGAGCCTGACCTCCCGGAGGTCACGACGTACGTAGCTCACAAATACACGCACACACGCATGATCACACGTGTGCGCCTAGAGCCTACTGTGGAGTAGTGTTGGGAAATGAGCAGCCCCAGAGGAGGGTGCCCTGGACAGGGAAGGTCTCTCTAGCGGCATTTGAGCAGGGACCTGAAGGAGGCAGGATGTTTGCTCTACCAACGACTAGGAGGATGGCCTGAACAAAGGAACAGCCCCTGCGAGGACCCAGACGGAGGACCAGCTGAGGTCAGCAAAGGAAGTGCGGAGGCCACTGTTCCTGGAGCGGAGTGTGGGGGAGGGGTGGGGGAGGGTGGGGGACGAGAGGCGGGCAAGGAGCCGACCCCCAAGACCTTGCAAGGGCTGTGCCCCACTTTAAACAGATCACACTACATTTCTTTGTTTCAGCAAAATGTTATAATTCTGATTTTTAAAATTAATTTAGACAAGTTTCCATTAAAATCTCCCAATTCATTCGAATGAGGCAAGTTTTGCCCGATTGATGGAACGAGGCAAGAAAATGCACCGTACCACTGGGAGAGCTGGCCACAGAAACAGCAGTCCGTGGGCAACGTGTGGGGCAGAGGGGCCGCCCAGCACGGGCTGGGACTGGGCAGGACGCTGGGACTGGCTGCCGGGCTGTGGGGAGAGCTGGAGCTGTGACCACCGAGATGGAGCCGGGGGTGGCTAGTTCAGGGGCACTGCGTGGACGGAGGCCCAGGGAGGCGCTCCGCCAGGTCTACACGGCCAAAAGGAAGGGCAGTTCTGACCTGCAGATGAGGACGCCAACCAAAGAGCCCTCAGTCCTCCGGGGCCCACAGAGCACTGCGCCAGCTCCGGAAGGTGAGGCGGGAAGCCAGCCGGGAGGAGGAAGGGTCTCGAGATGAGAGGGAATTCCTGGGAAAGAGTGAAGGGATCCCAAGTCTGTGCCGTGCCGAGTTTCCATCAGGACACGGCAATGAGGAGTGAGCTCGTCAGTGTGCACACGTCACCACAGCCACCCAGGCTGTGTCCTCAGTCCACACTGCCAGCTTCGTGTTGGTAGGATTGGCCTGACCGCAGCGGTGGGATGAGGAGAGGAGGGGAAGGTGTCAGAGGGCTTGCAGAGGACAGACGGAACCCTGAGGGGTCCCTCAGGCAAAGGCTCCTCTTTGGGGGGCACCAGACCAATCACTCGACTGACCCCCTGGATTGCAGAAAGGAGCACCTCCTGAATCGCGCCACTGAGCTGCCACTGCCCGGCGTCTCCGTGAAGGCATGGATACCTTAGTCCTCATGGACACTCCAGACGTGGCCAAGCTCTGCCCAGGAGGCCACAGAGCCCCGCAGCCAGCTCCAGTGGGGCTCTGCAACACGCACCTCAGCGGGGCAGGTGCTGGTCCGCGTGGCTTCCTGTCCTGCCAAGTGATGCCCAGAGAGGAGCAAGGCGCACGGGGCTCACCGGCCCAAGCGCCCACCGTGGTGGGGACCCTGCGTGGCACCCGTGCATACACACTCCTGGCTGCTGGGCTCTCCCACGCCTGCACTCTGCAAGTCCACCCTGGCTGAGCAAGGAGAAGCCGGGTGAGGGTGCCCACTCTCCTCCTGGGGACCACATGCCCTGGACTACTTCCAGCCAACAAGGTCAGGTCTTCTGTTCGCAGGAGATGTTACTGCGGTGCCCACCACCCAGTTCCGGGTAGGCGTGCTGTACACTCACGGCCCGGAAGGCGAAGTTTTAGTGCTGATCCGCTGTCACCAAGGCCTCACCCGCAGCAGCTCTCTACCAAAGCGGCAATTAGGAGTCATCTCAGGTGGCTGGGCCCCTGCAAAAGGCCTTTCATCTTCCCCTGAGGGCGAAAGTGAAGGACGCACGGGACCAACTGGTGTCAGCCCGCGAGGATTTGTTAGCCAGTTGGGCTGGAGTCCGGCGCTGAAATGCAGGAGGTAAAAGCAGTGGCTTTATCTTAAGCCGACAGCCTCTGCGCTGGTGGGCCGGGGAGCGGGGCTTGCCCACTGTGCGGGCCCCGGGCTAATCAAGGATTTCCCTGGAGGCCTCTCTACTCGCTGCAGGAGTGTCGAGGCACGCCATGGTGGTTGCAGAGCCTGCTCTGGAGACGTGGCTGAGACCAGATGCTTTATGCTGGGTTGTCCACGTGCAGGCAGCTCCGTGACCTCCGATGGCTGGGCATCCAGCCAGCTCAAGATGGTGACTCGGGTGCCTCCTCCACGGACAGAGAGACTGGGCAGGTGGGGACGTTGTCCCACGTGGCCCCAGCAGTGGGCTTCCTGAGAAACACCATCTGCAGGGCAGCGCTCCACTCAGACGCTCGGCGTGTTTATCGGAAGGGAGAGGGTGGTGTCTCCAGTTGAGTCGTTTTTGCCCCGGGGCTGCTGATTCAGTCATAGCTGGTGGCCGCAGCCTCACAGGATGTCTCTGGGCCAGGGCACCCAGCCTTCTCTGTGCACAACACCCCTCTCCCCTCCGCTCGCTCTTGGTAACACGGCCCTGCCAGCACGCGCACACACCTCCGTGCACACGCAGGAACCATGCCACCTGAGGCTGGGTGTCAGCCCCTTGGCCCATCTAGCCCAGTGCCCCGGGCAGAACCTCACAGTGCTGTGCTCGGTGCGTCTGCCACGGGCTACCTGGCATCTCTCCTTGCACCCCTACCCCGTCCCAGCATGGCATCTGCCCCCAGCTCTCCCCTCCACCAACTCACCTGTGAGCCCACATCCCTCTCCACACCAGCCGACCTGCCCTCACGCCTCCTCCAACCCAAGGATGGCCAGTCCGTCACCGCCACCCCCTGCATGCCACCAGCTCTCGGTGGTCCCATCAGGTTGTATCAGACACAGCCAGGCCGTGCTGGTGGCATACTGCCCGACTGCTGAGCGTGTTTCTGCCGCTGTAACGGACACCAACACAGAGCCATTTAGGAGGAGCACAAGTTGGTCTGGTTTTCCGTTCTGGAGGCCAGGAAGTCCCAGAGCTTGGTGCCCACATGCCAAGGGTCAGCCCATGACAGAAAGCTGGAAGCAAGTGACGAGACCCAGAATGGGGCTTCCCCATCCTACCTGGGGCCCTCTCCCCCGGTGGCTCACCCACTCCCGCAGAAGCAGCCTTAATCCATCCATGAGGGCAGGGCCTCGCCTCTTAGAGGTCCCACCTCTCAACACTGCCGACGGCAATGGAGTCGCAGCACGGGCATGGTGGGGACATGGAAGCTGCAGCACCTGCTTGTCGGCTGCAAGGGCACGGCCCACGGCCAGTATGGCCTGCCTAGCCTCCCAGTCCCCAGACGAAGCCTGCCAGTCCCCGATGCAGCGCAATCTCGCTGAGGCTGAGACGAGGGCCGTGACTCGACTCGTGGCACCAGCTGGTGAATGGCAAGCCCAGGATTTGAACCCTAGTCCCCGACACTCCTTCCAGCACACCACAGACTCCGTGAAGCAAGAAAACCACTCTAAGACATCCTCAGACTCTCGCCTCCCTGCCATCTCCTCTCATAGGGAGAAGCGGTACCGCTGACCCCGAGAGCATCGAGGGGACCTAGAACCCAGGCCCAGAAGCTGGTTGGGGGTGCCTGAGAATCCGTGGTAGCCACGCCCACTCTACCCCACCAAGGACCCCCAGGCCAGCCTGTCTGCAGAGGGCACCCACGGGCCCAGGCTCTGTTCCCGCCCAGACAAGACCGGCTATCCCCGACCATCAGCAGGTGCACCTGCTCCTTCGCGTGTGGAGGGGCGACTAGCACAGACAGAGAGCCTGCCTGGCTGTCCTGTAGCCCCACCAAATCCACTCTGAACCATGGATCCAAGGAGCGCCCTTCTCTCCCCTCTCGTCCTGCCTCTCACCCCCGGCCAAGCTTCCGGGAGTGCAGCCCCGGGCCTGGCGGCACCACGCTCTCATCTATCACAGGGATGCCACGCTTCCTGGGACGCGGAAAGCAGGAAGGGGAACCGATGCAGCTTCTCCTGCCGCTAGGAGCCTGGGGGCTCGGCAGGGCTGAGGACGGAGGGAGAAGCAGGGGAGTGTGTCCCCCTGGCCTCTGCAGAGTGCAGACACAGGCCCAGCCTCGCCGAGGCCCACTGTGGGTTGCACGAGCTAACAAACAAACGATTTGGTCACCAGCTGACACACAGTGAGGGCTATGGAAGCATTAGTTTCTCTTAAATACACACATTTTTAAAGTCTGTATTTCTTATGAGAGAGACACGCACAGCCCCCTTGACAGGGGCTCATCACACCATCAGCCAAGGTGAGGGTGCCCCAGGCATGTCGGACAAGCTTGGGGGGACCCAGGGCCTGAACCCAGGGCCTCCTGGGTAGCCCCAGTATCACCCGGGGGCTCTGTACACCTGTCCTGCAGCTGGGCCTGAATGTCCACATTTCAAAATATCTACATTTGGTTTGGGTTTCATTTTCAGGAATGCTATTAACATCCTCTGGCAGCGTTTGATTCTGGGTGCCTGCTCCGGAAGGCCCGGCATGGAACCCCCTGCCCACCAGAGGGGACTTTGCCGGTGACGCCTGGTTCATAGCCCTGATTTTGTCATCGGTGTCTGTGTGAGGATCCCAAAGCCCTCCCTGTTCCCCCCGTTGTTCTAATGTAGGAGACATAAGATGACAAGGTCAGGTGCTCACGGAACATATCAGGACGTGGAAACTCCGTGGCCACCGCAGCAGAGGGGCCTCATGCCTGTTCTTCAGGGATCCAGGGGCACGTCCCAGGGCGGTGGCCAGTGCCATCCGCCTCTGCCCCTCTGCGTCTCTCCTTCCAGAGCGTATTCAGGGCTGAGGAGGCCTTTCGCCGTCTAACAGAACCAGCAGGTAAGGCGACCACGGCGACGGATTTCCCCAAAGCCACCCCACAAGCAACCAGAAACCAGGCCTCCTGCCGCCAAGGCCCACAAGGATAACGTCACCCTTGGTTTCAAGTGACTTGGGCTTTTTCTTAAAAAAAAAAATAAATAAAAGAAGAAGAAGTAGTAACTCATTTTTAAAAGATGACTATCTGCCCCAGTGAGACCCTTGGGAAGAGCAGGCAGAGGTGCAGACACTGACCCTTCTCGACACCGGCGGTGGCCCCATCCCATCCCTGGCTTCCCACCCACCAGGCAGAGAAAATGGCGGCCAAGCTCTCCTCCAGCTAGCAGGCAACGCTGGGGCTGAGGCCTCGGTGAGCAAAGGGAGGGCTGCGTGTGACCCAGAACTTGGGGATGAAGCCAGGAACGAGGGCCACACACACACACACACACATGCACAGGCGCACACACATATGCACAGGCGCACACACATATGACCGTCTGGGCATGAAGCCATAGCAGGTGGACCACTAGATGCTGGGACCCCCGGACCCAGAGGACAGCCAGCACTGGGTTGGACAGGGCTCTGGGGTGGGCATTGGGCACACAGTGACCACGGAAGGAGCTAGCTGACATCGGGAAGGTGCAAGCAGCAGGGCCTGCGAGAGCCTGCAGACTCAGTCGGGCCATCTCCTGCAAGACCAGCAGAGCCACATGGGCAGGCTGAGCCCTGGGCCACCCGTCTCCACGTAGGTTATGCCCGAGGGCCTGGGGTGCTGAGAGCGAGGATGACCACCCCATCTGGCCTGGACACGGGCCTGGCTGTGAGGGCCACAGCTGGATCAACAGGGACCAGCAGCCCCGATCTCCCAAACAGGCCTCCTCGAACACCGCCACCGCGGGTCTCTGCTGGGCCTTCCCCCTGGCCGGGGTGGTCCCAGCCACCCTGAGAGGAGGGAAACAGAGGCAAGGGCCGGGAGGAAAGCTGGACCTGAGTCCCCCTCCGGGAGCGTCCCCACAAAGGGAGAAGCCTTTCTGTCTCGTCTCAGAGCCTAGGAAACAGGCTCAGGCAGCCGCAGACAGACGCACGCCCCAGACCGGGGTCCCCGGGGCTGGTGGCCAGCTAAGCTCATTTTCCACACTTTGCTGACTCTGGGAAAAAGGCCTGATGGGTCTACACTGCACGTGGCTACGCGTTCTCAGAAACTCTAAACGAAATCTACGGCTGGTGGCTCCTCCCAACCTGTCCCGATTTTTCCCATTTCCCTCCCGCACCTGCTCGCCAGCTCCGCTCTCAGTATCTAGGCCTGAAGGTCTAAATGGCACTACGATTCATTTACACCACCAGTTAATATGAAGGCAGTAACCTTTCACTCTGCCTGGTTTGACTCACGTATTTGAGAGGATCACAGAAGACAGAAAAGGTCTCAACCAAAGGAAGAAATCCCGAATGGTAAAACCCCAGCCGTGCGATTCCCGGATGGTGAGGGGGTTTACGGCAGAGTAACGCTGCCCGCCACCCATTCCTCCTTTATAACAGCCCCTCGGTTTCCCTCTAGGGGAATTTTCTCACCTGCGTGGCAGAGCCCAAGGGCTCACCTCCTATTAGAGATACCAGACATGGCACGTCCTCGGGCTGTCACCACACATGGCGGGGCTGGGCCCAAGGCCCAGTTAGGCCAGTGGGCAAGGGCAGGGGTCGCCCAATGCGGAGGGCCAGCTGCTGATCCCACCCGCCCTGCTCTGAGCCCTGGGGTCCTTTGGCTCTGCCCTCACCTCCACGGGCCTCTGGGGGCCTCCAGCTTTGCGCCAGCCTCCTCGCCACAGCGTTCCCGGAAATCGCTCTAAGCTATTGCTCCCAGAGGACACACAGACAGGCCCGCAGTGGCTGAGCATGGGTCGCCACACCACCAATGTCACTGGCACGCGCACAACAGACACAGAGCCACGACAGGGCCCAGGATTGGGAGGCTGGAAAATGGCAGCTTGTCACTCGATGGTGACAGCATGGGCTGACACGCAGCCCTGAAGGCCACGCTGAGGGGGCCTCCTCTCCCCTGCCAGTCCTGTCCTCCTCCTGCTGTGCGCACACTCGTGCATGCACTACATACACACACACACACACACACACACACTCATGCATGCATATGCACTTCATGCACACACACACTTGGCCCATGGGCACCCCAGTCCTGGCTGGGGAACAGCAGCCCAATGTCAGGTGGGACCAGGGTGGTAAACCTGGAAAGTGGGGACACAAGAAAACCCCAACCCCAGAACACTGTCCTCTTCCTCCCCCGGTGGGACCCGGGAAGCCAGGCCCTGTTTTCCCAGCCACACGCCCTAAACACACAGGAGTCCCCGGGGGGTCCCCACCCCTCTCTAGGGCTGATGGGGCCACCCTGAGCTGCAGCACCAAGTGGGGCTCCCCCAGCCCTGCACGATGTGACACAGAATGGCTGCGGACCCCGCACAGCTGAGACCCCAGACCCAGCAAGTGTGACACTGTCCCCTCACAGAGCTCCACCACTCACACCTGGGCACGCAGATACGACAGGCATGCACACACATGCACGCACACATACACGCCCCCACACTCACGGAGGGCCTCAAGCCTGCAACCAGGAGACGGCACCGGGCCGAGAACAAACAGGCCGAGGCGCCGGAGTGAGGCGAAGGCAGCTCGTGTCCTATACGTTTATTGGAGCCTTGGTTAAGCGCGAATGCGATCAGGAGCCCGGCCACGCACGGCCACGTGGCCACGCGGCCCCACAGAGGAGGGCACAGGGCCGGCTTCCTTTTCCTCCCATTATAGACAACATCATTAAAAAAAATAAACTTTACAATAATACATTTTCGCTCATCTGTTGGGGTGTTATTTCGATAGTTCTGTTTCTTAAAAAAAGGAGAGAAGGGGAAACCACACGATATATGTATACGGACGTGTATATACATATATGTCAGGGAGGGCGTGGGACGCACATACAGTTGACACGGGTCTCAGAAATGAGCAAAGGGAACGTGGAAAAGGGGGAACAGAAGCGGGGAGAGCGAGAGGCCAGAGAGCTGGAGGTACGCGCCCAGCCGCAGTCTGTCCTGCCCCTCTCAGCGGCCCCTGTCTCCCAGGGGAGACCCCCAAGACGGACCCACGAGAAACCCAATGAGCCACCAGTTGGACTTCAAACCCCTGCCAGCGAGCAGGAAGACGCGCCTGGAGCTGGGGCCCACGCTGGCGCTCTTCCCACAGGGGCTCCCAGCCCGGCAGCTGCCCCCACCCCGTGCTACAGTGGGGTCCAGCACCCCAGATGCAGACCCCGCCGCCTGCCTGAGGGCAGAGAGAGAGGGTGAAGCCATCCTTGAAGCCAAGAACAGAAGCTCAAGGTGCCCAGCCGGACCCGCTGCGACCGCCCGTCACCGTGCTGACCGATGCCCTCTGCCAGCCGCCAGCAGGTCCCCACAGTGGGCAGCTCGAGAGGGTGGCCACCGCTGTCCTGCCCTCGGCCTGCGGCGGGCACGGCCACAGGTCCCGTCGCTGTCGGGGTCTCTTTCCGGTGTCTGGCTTCAGAAGATGCAGAGAAGACCATGCCAGGAGAAAGAGCCGGCCCCTCGCCCCGCGAGCGCTGGTCTCCCCTGCCAGGGCGCCTCCGGGCTCTCGGCTGCCCGCCTGCTTGTCTGTTTGGTTTAGAAAAACTTCTCCAGAGAAGAAACCTGGGAGCTGACAGGTTCAGAGACAAGGTGGGAAGAAATTTTTTGCAAGGTGCGTGTGTCTGTCTCCACTCCGCCAGGCGGGCGCTCCTGTCCGAAGGCGCCCGGGCCTACAAGGCCAGCGTCAGGACCAGGAGGGACAGTGCAGTCACGGCGGCCGACGGGCAGGCGCTGCTGGGGCCCGCGCTGGGTCTGACCACCTTTTTACTCCCTGGGATGATGTTTGTCGTGAGCTGAGTCCACAGCAGGTTGAGCGACAAGAAACAAAACACAGGCCGTCAGCAGGGCCGGCCCGGGCCAGGGGAAGGGCCCGGCCTCCACGCCCCTCCGGTCCCTGCCCTCTCCCGCCACCCAGGCCTCTCCCTTGTACCCTGGAGCCAGGCAGGGACAAAAGGGACTGCTCTGTCCCTCGGGTGTGTGGGCAGAGCAACAATCTCCGGGAAAATGGGCTGCCCTGAGTGCTGGGGCTGAGGGTCGCGTGAGGAGGGAGGTGGCAGAAGGACGTGCTTCTGGAGGAGATGGAGCCCCGTGTCCTCCCCATTCATATGTTTCTTGAATCCCTCCTCCTCCATGCAGCCTTCCCTGCACTCTCTGACCATCTCTACGTCTCACTGCCTTGTCCTCCCACCGATGACTGTTTGGGGTCTGTATATCACATACACACTCCCGGGTGGGGGGCTCCTTCCGGAAGGGAGGTCTCCATCTCTGTGCCTCCTAAATGTCACAGAGCCAGGGCCAGACGGCACCCGGTCCACTGGTCCTGAACAGTGAGGATGGGCTGGGCATTTCTCTCCCGTGAGGGGATGACCATGCACCCCGACTCCAGCCCAGAGTGCAGCTGGCCGGCCATGCAGGGAGATCTGGGGGCCCCGAGTCAGGCTCACCTGGGAACACCCCCGCCCCTGGCTGGCACTCACCTCCGTGAAGCACATGCTCAGCTCTTTGGAGTTGTTGGCCTTCAGGCCCTGCTCCTGGGGAAGGGAAGGACCAGTGAGGACAGGTGATCAGCTCTCCTGCGCCAGGCCACCCGCTGCCGGCATGGCTAAGCACAGGGACACGGCGCAGAGTCCCGGCCCCTCCCTCGCAGCACAAAGGCCCACCCTCCGTCAGGTCCCAGCTCCTCGGGTCCTGGAGAACAAAGTTCTAAAGTCTGGCAGTGCGTACAGTCACGTCTGTCCACACGCTCAGAGCTCCTCAGGCAGGAAGCGTGTTTTCTCAGCCTTGCACTGAGCAGTGCTGGGCTCATCACAGCAACACGATAAATATTTACTAGGTACGTGAATGCATGAATGAATGAATGAACAGATGCCACCGATCAGGAACAGCATCCACTTCCACCCCGTTAAGCTGCCATAGCGCTAGACGGCGCCGTGGAGAAAGATCCGGAGTCCTCTGGGCTCAGGGAGAAGAGCGCGGTGATCGATTTGGGATGTCTGCCCCAGCGCGCCGCAGGCGGACAGCTGACAACTGCCCGGCCAGTCCCGCCCTACCAGGTGTGCCACCTGGGAGCTCTGTGGATGGGAAGGACCAAGAAAGGCGGCCAGCTGGGGTGCCAAGTCCAGGGTTCTATACTGGGCCCGCCACGGGGACTCGGACCAGAGAATAGGCAGGAAGCCAGTCCTTTGCCTGCGCCATGATAGTGATCCGTGGGCAACAGCTGGGGGCACGCGTCTCTGTCCTGGCTTCGAAGGGCTTATTCCGAGGCACGTGCTGGCAAGCTCTGGCCACCGGAAAAACTGGGAAGCCCAAGAAATTACACCTCAATCCCCGCTCTTGGCCAGAAGTGCCACTAATCCCTAGTACATCGCAGGCGACCCGCCGGGCCATCCGGTCAGCTAGCCAAGGCCCCAACTGCGGCACAGAGACCCCCACCAGGAGCAGGGTCACTGCCAATGGGGCTGGCGATCCGAGCAGCAGGGGCAGAACCAGGGACCTGGCCCGGGAGGATCCTATCCAGACACGGCACCAGCATCTCCAGGTGCCAAGATCCAGCCTGGCCAACACACCACCACGTCTCTCTGCGGGAGGGCCTATAGCCTGGTCCCCTCTACACTCGGGGACTGGAGGTGACTCCCAGGACCTGGCCAGGGCTGTGAGAGGCCACTGTGGGCAGCCGCAGGCGTACCTCCCAGAGGCAGTGCTGTCTGCCTCAGCTTGCCCCTTCTCCAATCTCACCCTGGCACCTCGGTCCCACCAAAGGTGGCCTGTGGCCCCCCAGGGTCTGTACCTATTTACACCTGGCTTCACTTCCAGCTCTAACTGCTTCAGGGTGGTAGGCCTGGCCCAGTCCCTGACCCAGCAGAAAGCACCTGAACACCCCTCCTTAGCCCGTTGGTCAGTTCCCACCCCCTCTCCCCGGGCACCGTGGCGATGCCCCGACCCTCGGCCGTGCCCCTCACCTGGACAGACGTGCAGGTGGTGATGATGCTGGTCCCCAGGCTGGTGCTGTCACTGAGGTCCTCCGGCAAAGAAGGCGTCTTCTCCACCCGAGGGGCCTGGGTGGCCTGGAACGAGGGACTCTTAGGGGACACGTTCACATCTGTGCCATTGCCAAAGGCCTGGATGGCGTTCCCTGGGTAGATACAGAGAGATCGGGACCCGCCTCCTTCACCCCTGCCCCTGGGCCCCACCCTGCCCACTGCCTTCCCTGGAATGGCCCAGAGCGGGGTGGAGTAGACCCATTGACGGTCAGGTACCTACGAGGGTCTCAGGTCTAGAGAGGGGCACAGCCAGAGGGGGCTGAGACAGAGACACTAGACAGAGACACTGGGACAGAGACACTAGACAGAGACACTGGGACAGAGGGAACGGATGTGATGGAGAGGAAGGCGCAGAGAGCCGGGGAAGAAGGGGCCTCTCCTCTGACCACTGCCCCGAAGCTCCCAGCCTGCTCCCCGGCACAGCCCCTGCATGCTCCTCTGCTGCCTGGGGCACTCTGGTCCCACCGCTGCCAACCCAAGGTCCCCAGACTCAGCGCCACCCTCTCCACAGTACACACTTCCCCCGCCGGCCTCCCCTCACGCCGTCACCAAGTGCCAATCCTGAGGACAAGCGAGTCGGACCTCCTAGGCAGAACTGTGCCGAGACTGCCCCCACAACCATGGGCCCAGAGACCACCTCAGTGACCCCACACGTGCCTCTAATTCAGGCCTCCACCTGCACAGTGTCGTCTCCTCCCACTGCCAACCAGCGCTCCCCCTGCAGTCCTGTCGTGAAGGGGGCCTCTCCGTGGGCCCAAGTCCCCAAGGCAGATTCAGGGGCACCCACCCACAGCACCTCTCCCACCTCCCTACCTCCCAGAGGCCTCTCCACGGCAGCCCCTTCGCCGCCCCCGCCCTCTGCTCAGGGTCCCTGTGTTCCCTACAGCAGCAGCCACAGCATGCCCTGGGCTCCATGGCCGGCCCCAGTGCCCTGCACGCGGCACGCTCGCCACAACCAGATGGCTTGCTGCAGTGCTGGTCTGATCTTTGACCACCTGCTGAGGTCCCTTCGCCCACCGCGCAGTGCACCCCACCTGCGGGACGGGCAAAGCCGAAGCCTCGGGTCTGCAGGGCCCTTCACGACAGGCGTGCCTACCTGCCCAGGGGACCCTGCCCTCGGCCACCTTCAGTGCTGAGCAGCAAGGCTGAGCGATTTGCAGTTCCCTCGACCCACCAAGTCCGTCTGCAGAGCCCAGACCTTGGCCTGAGTGGGCTGGCAGTGCTCCAGGCCTCCCCGGCCACTGCCTAGCTCGCCATCTAGGGCACAACTCTGGCTGCAGGGCCTCCCTCCTCCTGGCCGACATGGGCTCCCCGAGGGCCTGCGCAGGCCTCCCCCCAGCACAGCCCACCCGACACCGTGAGTGAGGGCCCCACAGCCCTCAGCGACAGCCACTGTGACCTGCATCTCTGACCCCCAGGACTGTACATAAAGGAAGGAAGGAAGATGGACAGACGGATGGGAGGAAGGAAAGAAAAAGGCAGGGCGAGGTCTCCAGGTGGGCCTGGGTAGCAGGGGTCAGCCTGGACAGACAGAGGCAGCCTGGGCTGTGCAGTAGCCAACCTTCCCACCAGCCTTTGGGTGAGAGGTCGATGACTTTAAAACAAAGTCACTGGGTCCCAGGGGACGAAACCCATTACAGGGAGAAGTGACAGAACCGAGGTCCTCGTGGGAGGGCGTGGTTGGCTAAAGCTGTGACAACAGATCAGAGACCTCCGGCCTGACCCGACACAGGCTCTCAGCGGTAAACCAAGGCTGGCCTACCGCAGTGCTGGGTGCCTCCCCAGGGCCAGCGTCGCCCACAGAGAAGCCCATGTGTATCACTGCCGTCTCTGAAGCTCTGCTCCCCTTGATAAAGAAGTGGGGCCCCGCTTTCCGTACAGCTCTGTGGGAACTTGCTACAGGGAGGAGGGGACACAGCCAGGGCAGAGGCCGGGTCCTGCTGTTGGGAGCAGCTAAGGGACTTCTGGGGACGGGGAGAGCATCCTGGGACTCACGTAGGCAAGGGTTCTCGGTGAAGTCCCTGAGGAACTTCTCGCACTCCTCCTCCATGTTCCCGCTGCCACGACAGCTGCACCACGGGGACACCACGATGCCGGTGGGGCTGGAGTCCACGTAGTTGGGCGTCATGTCGAACCCTGGACCGCAGGAGCGGGGGAGGAGAGAGGAGCAGGAAAGGGGCCTCTGGGTGTGGCCCTCGCCGTCACTCTCGCCCCTGAGCACACACGCCCGCAGCTCGCAGCCCTAACTCGGAGCCTCGCTGTCCCAGTGGCCACGGGAGCCAGAGTGCAGAGCACCGGGCTGCCCCCCAGCAGGCGGCAGGAAGGCGCCCAGGGGCCCTCTGCCTGGCTTCCCCCTTCACCAACACGCAGGGCACCCTCCAGCCTCAGGGAGACGAGGCTCCGCCCTGGACCAGGTCCCGGCGCCCGCGTTCCCCAGCTGCTGAGTCTGCCCACAATCCCAGCTTCCCTGTGCTCAGCTTCCTCCTCTGCAAAGTAGAGGTGCCAACACCTCCCAGTCAGAGCTTCGGAGAGGGTTCGAACAACAGTCCCCGAGAACTGCTTAGCTCGGTGCCTGGGGTGCCAGAACCCTGCCACGAGTGTCACCACCTCGTCTTCCTGCAGAGCCCCCAGGCCCGACAGCCCGCCCCCCCTGGACAGAGCACTGCGGCCACCCACGCCACCCAGGCTCCCTAACACAGCTCTCTCTGAACCCGCAGTAAAACCGAGCTTGGCGAGCAGGGAGCTGGGCCGGGTCCCTGCCGGGCGGAGATCAAGGCAGCGGGGCCGCCATAGGCTGCAGGCACAGAGCTTACCGATCATGCCAGCGTAGGAGCCCAGGCAGGCCTGGTAGTTGTCGGCAGGGCAGCTGGTGAGCGTCTGGTAGGAGGCACGGCAATTGGCGTGAAAGTCCGCCAGCCGGGACCTGGTGTCGGGAGGCCCGAGGAGAACACGGGGTTAGTGGGCCGCCTTCTCACCTCCCCCCTGCAGCTTCCAGGGCTGAGGCAGCCAGGGAGTGGGGCAGGACAGTGGGGAGCACCAAGCCTGGGGTGGGCGGGCTCAGACCATGAGCTCCCTACGGACAGGAACTGCCCAAAAAGGCCCCCGCGACTGTGGCTAAGAGGTCGGAAGGCACAGAAACAGCCTGCCCTGGAGGGCCGGGAGAGCCAAGCCCCCAGACAGCAGGAGGCTGGGCTCGACCTTCTGCTCAGCCGCACTCCAGGTGACAGCCCAGTCCTCCGCCTTCACCTCCCGGCCGGATGGTGCTCTACTCCCACCCAGGCTGCCCCACAGGCTCCGGGTGAGGGTCGAAGGAGCCAGCCTGGGGAGGGCAGGAAGAGCCTGCTCACGGGAGCCCTCCCACAGCCATCCCCAACACGGCCCTCCTGCCACAGGTCAGAGACAGGCCCGCCAGCCCTCCTTCCCCCCCACAGGCAGCCGACGGGTCAGAACACCAGGCTCTCACTCCCTGGGGGCTCAGTGTCCTTAGCTGTCAGGTGGCTGTGACGTATTTTTGATTCACCGAGTTAAAGGTTCTCTGCCGTCCGGGATGAGAGAGCTCCGGAGATGACGGTGGTGACCACCGAACGGCTGCGTGAAGGTGCTCCATGACCTGGCGCTTGGACTCGTGCCGGGGGGACAGTGGCCCTGCCACACTGTGTCTCCATTTACCCCAATTTGAAGAAAAGGTTGCCATATTAAAATACCAGTTAATTTGAATATCAGATAAAAAAAGAATTTTTTTTAGTATATCTCCTGCCTACCTGGGATATACTTATACTAAATACCTGGTTGTTTACCTGGAATTCAACTCTAACTGCCCACCCTCTACTTCCCTGTTAGATCTGGCAACCCTGTATGATGAACACACGTGTCCCCAGCAAAGGGAGGAAGAATGGCAGGGCGTGCGGAGGCCAACCCACATGAGCAAACATCATCCACATGTGGGAGGGGAGCTCCCTGCAGGTCTCAGGGTGTGGCCCACAGACGGTGGTACCCACGTCCCCAGGACCGTGTTGAAGGTAGTTCTCCAGGCCACACCCAGCTCCCGAGCTCTGAAACTCCAAGGGCAGGGCCCACGGCTCCGAGCTTTCATACGTCTGCAGCACGCTCGTCGGGGGTCGCGGCCCTGCACGGGTTTCAGACCCCACTCCCGGTCTGGGTGTTAAATATCCCCACTTCACAGCTCCGTCATTAAGGCTCCAGTCAGAGCAGAGAGTGTGCGTGTCTGTGCACACACACGCACACGCACTCCACCCCCAGGGACACGCAGTTGCACTCACAGGCACTTCCCAGTGCCAGGCCAAGAGAACGGGCACCCTGGAATTCTAGACCCCGGCCGCCTTCCTGCACCCGGCTACAACCACCGCCCCAAACACACTCTCCCCACCTCGTCTGGCCTAGAACACTGCGTGAATCCGTCCCGCAGAGCTTCCAAACTTGTCACCTCTATCTCCGGGTCTCCGTCCCTCTCCTTAGAAGCCCACCAGGAGTCAATCGAGGGGCCCCTCCCTACTCCCTAGCTCACTCCCAGCCCCCCTGCAGTTCCACCAAGGTATTTCCTCTTAAGGCCTTCATGGCCGAATCTCGGCTCACAGCTCTGGAGGCACAACCACAGCACCAACACGCGGCTTTTGGGCCGAGGTTCTCGCCAGCTTCCCAGAGCCACTGGACCCGGGACTCAAACTGGTTATACCTGCAATGCTGTTGCTGTGGAAACCAAAGATCTCTAGGGACTGCGGACACGAAGGGGGAGGAAAGGGAGCCAACACTTACTGAGGACCTACTACGTGTCAGACCCTGGGGTGTCCCTTCATTTTCCCAACCATGCCACCAAGCTAAGGTCCTTCACAAGCAGAAGGGGGTCACTCCTCCACCTCTGACCAGCGAGCGGGCACAGCCTCCAGCACTGGCCGGGGCAGACGAAGGGGGCACCGAGGAAGTCGTGAAGGGTCCCCGGGAAGCGCCGATGCCAGCGTGTCAGGGTCCATACACAATTTACGGGAATGCAGAGCAAATGGCTTCAACAGACCCAGGTGCCACTGGCAGGGGCTCAGGTAAGAGGGTTCCGTGTGACATGGCCACGAGAAAGGGGACATGGGTCTCACCTGTCCACCTATTCCACACACCTCCAGGGTCACCGCACACTCCGGCTGACTCTGCCCCACGGCCTCTCACTTATCCGAGCGCCGGCAAGGCCTCCTTCCCGGCTGTCCGTCGTCTCCACCGAACAATGGTGCTGGTTACCTTTCCACCCAGAGGAGCAGCTGCCCTGGAGGTGGGCTGAGGGAGGCCTTCCTCCTGGGCCAGGCAGCACAAGTAAAGGCGGTGGGTCGCCTCCTGGGCCCAGCTGGACGCGGGACCCAGGCTAACCCCTTGCTCCTGACTAGGGCTCAGGAGGTACAGCTGGGCTGGACAGAGTCCGTGCCGAAGGGTTTCCCGATGGGATAGGTGCAGCCGAACGTGCTTTTCCTTCTGCTTATGAGACAACTCCTTGGGACTGTGGTTCCGGCCTCAGTGTCATAGTAAGAGTACTCACACTCTCCTGCAGGGGCCAGCAGGTGGCATGGGGGTTAAAGCCCTGGATCCTGCATGCAAGCTATATGGTTCAGTCCTGGACTGGTGGCTTGAAAATCACACCAGGCAAGTGTGTGTGCATGCCCAAAATGCCGAGAGGCGAGTAGAGGAGAAGGCATCGCAGCATGGCCGTTCCCCAAGGGGTGATTTATCATCTCCCCTCTCTGAGTCTCTCGCTGTCTCTCTCTGGCAAGCACATGCACCCTAAAGCAAAAGAAAAAGAAAGAAGAGAGGGGAGGGGAGGGGAGGGAAGGGGAGGGGAGGGGAGGAGAGGAACGGATGTGGGAGATCAGAGACAAGGACGAGGAGGTGGGGAGTTCTGTCTGTGCCTGAACTTGTTCTTTCTATATTTTATTAAATAAGCCAATAAGTGCCTTTTTTACTTTTCTTAAGCTAATTGGGTCTCTGTCACTTAGAGCAGAAAAACGCTCAACTACTACTTGGCTTTGTTCTCTGATTTTCCATGACCTTCTCCTCCTCAGTACGGAGCAACCAGAAAAGGCACATTTGAGAAAAGACCCGGGCCGAACTCCAACCCACCGAGGGTCTCTCCGTCGCACGCCAAAGAGCCAGGGCCGCAGGAGCCCTCGACGGGAGCTGTCCTGCAGACAGACGATGCGCCAATGCATCCAGACAGCCCTGGCCTTGGATTTCCTCCAGCGTAGCCAGAAAGCAACGGCTCCGACGGAGCTGAACACCAGGGAGACCACGTCGCTATCAAAACACGACAAGGACGTAGACGTGTCAACGTATGAAAATTTAAACACGACATCATGTTAAGAGATTCAAAGGCAGAGGCTACACACATCGCACCCCTGGTTACAATCGGAAGACGCTAAGTACGTGCGCTGAAGGGAGGTTCGGAAGTCATTTCAAAAGATGCTAAGAGGGGCCCCGCTCACTGTGCTCTCCTTTAATAAGTCGCTGTAAGAGTGACATGATTTCTTTAAGTTTAATTTTCCAAGCCTCAGGAATCCCGAGTTATTATAAACAATGATTTTTCTGAGCCTTTGGTCAGAGAAAATGGCATTGGTTCCGGAAGCATCAGCGAATTCACCAACCCTCTGTCCTGGGACACCGTGGACAGAGACGCCACCCCCAAAGAGGGCAGGATCCTCAGTCGTAACTGCAGCCAGGGGGTTCCCCACCTCCACGCTGCACCCCGACTCTTCCCAGCCCCTGCGCCTTCTCCTCAAAGTCCTCACAGCACCTTGAAGCCATAGAATGAAGGTCTGTACCTCTTCTAGAGCCATCCGAAGGGCTCACTGGGTGCCACCTCCCCACACAGCCCCCTTTCCCATCCGGCCTGGAGCTCACCCAGGGCCCCTCCTCTCCCCAGGGAGCCACAAAGGTGGCCATGAGAAATGGCCCAGAGCAGGACCAGCAGTTAGCATAATGGCTATGTCACTGGACTCGACCGTGGTTCGAGTCCCGGACTCGGTGGCTTAAAACTCACGCCAGTCACCTGTGTGTGCATGCCCAAGATCCCTAGAGGAGGATGGAGGAGAAGGGATTGCAGCATGGCCATCCCCCCTGGGGGGGGGGGGGTGATTTCTTGCTTTCTGTCTCTCTGTCTCTGTCTGGCAAGTGCATGTGCCCTGTAGCAAAAACCTCTCCAAAAAAAAAAAAAGAAAGAAAAAAGAAAGAAAGAAAGAAATGGCCCATAGAGACCTGTGGCTGGGCCCAGCTGACCAGAAGCCATCGATTAGACCCAGAGGCCGCCAAGACTGGCATGCCAACCACACAGCCAGTGCTCTGGGAACGGGTCGGGGACCCAGGTGGGGCAGAGGCCAACCCAAACACACAGGGCTCTCCCCACTGAGTCCCGGGGTGGGAGTCAAGGCCATTTTCCTCTCTAGGAAAGGCCACTGGACATATCCCCTATGTCTTCCCAAACACAGTGGGATGAGAGGAACCCCTCTTACTTCCCCGCACCGCTCACCTGTGTCCCAAACCCAGTCCTGCCCCAGTAAGAGGAGAACCGAATTACACGTATGCATCATTGGATTTTAATTGAAGGGCTGTTCTATTTCATTGAACTGCTAAGTAAGCTGAACAAGAGATTGTGTTTACATAAGCAAACCCCGAGTCACTATAGACTTGCTGTCACATTAAGTCAATACTTATGAAGGCTCTCTATTTAATTATTCAGTGAGGATTGACTTATTATTGTGTTAAGAGTGTGGTTAGCCTTGAGCGAGGTAGCCAGCCAGCTGAAAGATTTCTTTCAACTTTCTCTGAATGCTGATTTGGTTCTGGTGGGTGTGTGAGGGGAAGCTGCAGCGCACAGTACCCAAGGCCACCTACCAGTAACCGTCCTGAGCCCCCGACACCTCATGTCCCCTAGCGTGGCTCTGCTCTCAGTCCGAGCAGTTCCAGACTTTATTCTTCGCATGCTGGACTCTGGAGACCCTCCACACAAAGATCCGCATCCTTCCCTAGCTCTGCCGGTCCCACTGGGTCCCCTCCTTCCGCCTCCATGGAAGGTGCTCCCCGGTCTTTGCGATCCATCCAGACCCCTCACGGCATAGCACGCTGTCCCACAGACTCGGGTGGGCTCTCTGGCCAAACCTCATTTCCTGCAATACGACATGTGGAGGAAAATCCAGAGGTAGAGCTTAACTTCAAGGGCAGACCCACTGGAGGGGCAGAGCAGCGCGGTGGTGAGAGCGAATCCCAGGCACCAAAGCCATGCCACCAGTAAGCGAGGGTGCACCACGGGCAGCTGACGTGCCCCTCCGTGCTGGCTTCCTCATCCACGGGAACGGGTGGCAGTTCCTGAGGAGAGCAGTGACATCCCGCCCAGTGCTGGGACGGAGCCTGGCGAGCAAGCCCGGCTCTTCTGAGGGGCCCTCGGTGTTCCTGGTCTCTGACCCTGGGGACCACAGCCCCATAACTGCCCCGAAAAAGTCCCTGTGCTTGTGCAGCCCGTAATGGAGACCCACTGTGTCTAGTCCGTTCTCCATGCTCCTCTCCCCCGCCCCAACCTCCGTAGTGACACCGATGGCCACGTGGTGCCCAACCAGGACACTCTGCACAGCTCAGTCCCATTCTGCTCGCCTGCCAAGAGCGCCTCCCCAACCTTGTCCTCCTTCGAACCTCTTCCAGCTCTCCTTGCAAGCCCAGTTCCA
Organism: Tupaia tana; assembly: GCA_026018925.1. Taxonomy (NCBI): domain Eukaryota; kingdom Metazoa; phylum Chordata; class Mammalia; order Scandentia; family Tupaiidae; genus Tupaia; species Tupaia tana. Next base: position 38,644,184 of record JAKSZU010000021.1, read on the forward strand.
GTGCCACCTCTTCTAGAAAGTCCTCTCTGGATGCCCTGCCCCAACTCCAAACATGCTTCACAAAACACAGTCCCTGCACCTGCTCACTGCGTTGTGACAAACATGTCCCATCTGTGTCTCCCAGCAAGCTAGGACGGCTTCCCGAGCAGAAGCTATCTTCACTGTCCAAGGAAGGCCTGGCACCCTTCGGGACTCCATAGCCGGTGGGCTACAGAGGAAGGAGGGAGGGAGAAAAGGAACAGGCGAATGGACGGATGAGCTGTCCTGTGTCTGACACGCAGTGCACTTGCCCCCAATGGCAGGAGAGCGAGAACCCTGCTAACACCCTCCTCCGGAAATAAACAGCAAGCAGGTGTCAGCCAGCAGTCCAGCTAGCGGCGTCTACGTGGCACTAACGTGGGCACCAAGGCAGCTTGGCCCCCGCAGTGCCCTCCGCAGGCCTGATGCCCCTGCCTGGTCCTGCCTGGGGGCTGTCAGTCCCATGGACAAGCACCTCTGCTCTCTCTGGTAAGACCACGTGCCGAAGGAGGCCCAGCGGCCTGCAGGAATTAACGTGCATCCTTAACAGCACTTACATGAACAGGTGCCTGGGGAGCTGCGGAGGAGACTCCAGTGGGTCCCTGGGGGACAGGCTGGGACAGAGTCCATCCTCTCGCAATCGGAGGGCGGGGGTCAGCCACAGTCGGGGCCACGACCCCAAAGCCATCAGCCTGGAACAGACCTGTCCCTCCAGAGGCCTAAGTGGCCATGACACCCACACTGAGGAGTGTGTGGGAGGCCACACAGAACTGCATATGCAGAGGGACTCCTCGAACCTGTAATTCATTATGTAAACACCTGTCCACTGTTCTTCTCGGAGCTGACAGAGAACAAGCAGTCCAGCTGCACCCCGACTCCCTCTGCAGCTGACGGGACAGGCTCCCGGGCAGGACCAGAGCAGGGACACGTTGACCGGTGTGGGCAGAGCCAACCAGCAGCTGTGCATCACACCCAGGCCCACTGGGCAGCGGGAAGGCCCTGGCTGGGGTCTGCTTGGGAAACTTCAGGAGGGACGCATCCTCCTGTCCGTGCCAGCCCTCAGCCGGGCCTCGGCCCCCTCCCCACCGTGTCCCACCCCAGGCCTTCCCAGCAAACTGCGTAGACAAATATTTTTCTATCAGGCAAGTATCCGGGCAGCTCTGCCACCACGCGGAGTCGTTCTCATTACATAGACTAATGAGAACGCTGCGCTGCTCGGGAGCCATTTACCAAGGCAGCATCCATTATAAATGACATTTTCCTGAACTAGAAAGAAGGGAAGGCTGGGCGAACTGGTTAAAAGGAAATGTTTAGCTGATTCCAGAACCATTCGGAAATTAATTACCCACCCCTTGCTGGCCGCGGCCTGTTCCCTCACAGACTCCCTGCCCCGTCCGCCCCTCACAGCCACCTGAGCCCGAAATGTGGGGCAGGGGCCAGGCTGGCTCAGGACAGCAGAGCCTCAGCGCCAGCGTCACTGGAGCATGGAAGACCAGATTATTTGTGGCCCCGACTTGCTGATGCAAGATGAAAACGACAGTGGACTGCAGCTGCTGAACTCAGCTCTTTTCCCTCTTCTTCCTTCTTTCCCTTGCGCTGAGGTTAGTGTTTTACAAAAAGGGCTTTAAGAAAAATAAAATCTATAAACCAGGGGGCTCCAACCTGTCAGCTTAAGGTCAGGCCTACAGAGCGCGGGTGGGAGGATGGAATGCAGGCCCCCAGCTCGCGTGCACACGGAGGTGCCTCACCTGTGTCCACACATGCATGCCCATGTGAAGACCCTGCCACTCTGACAGACCAACGGGCCACTCACCCCTCCTGTAAAATGTCCTCATTTCCTGCAGCCAGAGACCCCTTCCCTGAGCCCTGAATCCTGGGTCCATCTGTTCCCACCCTCCAACAACAGAAGGCCACGTGGGCCCCCTCTGCCATCGGAGGCAGGGGTTCAGTGTGGCGGACCGTGTGCTGGCTGCATCATGCAGTTACGGTCTTGCAATACGTCAGCCCGGCAGCGCCTCCCACGGGGAGTGGAAAGCCACGGGGACGCAGCAGACCACTTGGGCCAGAGAGAGAAGATGTCACCCCTGCCCCCAGCTCGGTCACCAGCCTGGAACCTCTGCTACAAGGAAACTGACCACCGGGAGCTTGGACGTTCTGGAAGTGGTTGAACTGGAGCCTCCACGTCACCCAGTGAGATGATAAAGTGTCCAGGAGATCATCCTCATGCGGCAGAGAGGATAGTGACTCCGCCATCCTCCGTGAAGAAAACACCAGGCAAGGAGCAAGAAGACGCTCGCTCATCGGACGTGTAAAGGCGTTTGTCTGAGAATGAGATCGGACACCTAATCCTGGGGTCCCTCGCACATACCCTGCAGGGCTCTGCCCAGGGTCAGAGAGCAGGGAGGCAGAGCCTAGGAGTTCAAGGTACGGAGGGAAGAAAAACGTGAGTTGAAATCGAGATGCAGGCGAGGGCAGATCTAGAAGCAGGCCTGTGAGGCCACGCCACCGCAGAGAGCAGGAGGCGGATCCCGCCATAGGAAAGCATGGCTGAGTGGGCTCTCAAGGTGGAGTCTTGAGAGATGCCCCAGAGAGTGTGGAACCAGGGCTGGGGCCTTCCCAGGGCACCTGGGCTCCAGCCTGGGGTGGAAGGTAGCCCCTGGAGGTCCATCAGCCCCCCATCTTCTCCTGTGGGTGTAAAAGGCAGGGTTCCCTGCGTCCACTTGGAAAGCTTTACCCCTCTCCAAGGGAGTTTTGAAGAACTATGAAGAAGATAGGCCCCTGAGACCGCTCATTCAGTCCTCTCCCCAGTAGGCTAGAAAGTATGTTGGCCATGATGCCACCAGATGCCCAGCACCCCCTGTAAAGCAAACTCCATTTCTCCAGCTTCTGTATCCAGCATCTGGGGTATGACATAGAAGCAGCACCTTGGCATGTCAGCCAAGGTGAGTCCCCACAGCAGGTGACCAAAGGAAGGGGCTGACTCAACTGGCAAGGCCCCAGGAAGGGAGCCAGACAGGGCAGGAGAAATGGAAGTTGGCAGGGCACAGCGGATGGACAGTAAAAACACCATCCTGAACCCACCGGGAAACGAGAGGTGCCCTGTGCACAGTGCACTACTCCCTTGGAGCCCCAGAGCCCACAGGAAGAAAAGTACACCAGGCTGGTGACCTCTGACCCTGGGGGCAGCCCTCCAGGTTCTGCACCAAGGTTCTGCGTCCCAGCAGGAGAGCATGACAGTGTCCCCACAGGTGGCTTTCCCTGAGGGCCTGGTGTTTCCTGGTGTTTCTGCTTGCAGACCCTTGGCCTACTGGAGGTATACCAGATGTCTTTAAGCTGAATTCCATCCAGACATTGTTGGTGGGATGTTGGAAACAGAGAACAGCCCACTGACCGCTGCTCTGGAATGGATCACGGGTTCTGAGTCACACAACACCATGGCAATGAGGAAAAGAGAGGAGCCGCAAGGCTGAAGGTGGGGTGCCTCCCAATGTCCAGCTAATGCACTCTTCAGCAGCAGGAGGTCTCCGGCAGAGGACTGATGGACATGTACTGAGAGACCTTCTAGACCAGGAGGCAAACCAGGATGGCCATTCAAGAACAGAGGCTGGTGACCTACAGACTAGGAATCTGCCAGGGAGCACCTGCCGTTTTCAGGACGGTGTTCAGGACCCCGTGGCAGAGGCAAGCCTGCGAGTCTAACACAAGCATACACAGAACCAGAAATCGGCACATCCCGGGGCGTGCAGGGGTTGGCATGGGGATGCCACAGCAGTCCTCCTGGGCCCCAGCCTGGGTCACATACAGTCAGGTCAGGGAATGGCATCAGAGGGTCCCAGTCAGGGTCAGGACACACCCGACGTCCTGAATGGGCTGCAGTGCCCCCTGCAGTGGGCTCACTGGCCAGGCCCGATCCTGGGCACCGGCCTCCCAGGCTAGGACTTGCCCTTTCCCACCCACCACAAAACCCACCCTTGGCAATGGCCCCTGCTCTGAAAGGGGAGGCGGGGCAGGAGCAGCGACAGACAGAACGAGCACAGGAGGCACCCGACGTCCCTGGCTGACGCAGAGCCGGCGTCAGAGGCCGGGGAGTCAGACTTCACCAGGTTACCCCAAAGAGGCTCCTGGGCTCCCCCAAAGCTGAGACCTCAGAGCAGGCTGTTCCCACTGCAGGCAGGAGGCTGCTGGGTGGGTGACAGGAGACTGAACAGGCTGCGTGCCTTCCAGGGGATGTGGAGGCCCTCCCAGAAGCCAGTGCCCAGCCAGCAGGGGGAGCCGTGGGGTACTGAGCCAGTCCAGACCCATGGACTGAAACCTGTATCTCTGTGCTGTTTGTTTTCTGTAATTATTTCCTCTTAGTCCTGCCTTCGCATTTTCTAAGAAAGCTACCAACCAAGTCATAAATAACAGCTAACGGTTTTGAGTGTTAACTATAGGTCTGCTAAAAGCATTAATGCATTTAACCCTCACCATCATCCCGAGACGGACAGGTAGCACCCAGGCCCCCACTTCACAGAGAAGACGGCCGAGGCTTACACACGCAAGCTGATTTGTAATGTGGCAGGGACGCGCCGGGGCCAGACTTGCACCCAGGTGTGTCTGTGGGGCCAGCCTGAGGCTGCCAGTCCTCGCGAGCATGGAGGGTTTGAACCGGGCCCCTATGAAGGGCATTGAGCGTCACCCTCTGGGGCTGGGTATAGTGATGCTGCCAAATCTAGCACTGAGGCCCCAAGACGGGCGAGGCCATCAGGGCAGTAGTGGCCTGTCCTCGCCTGCTGCAGGTCTCCCTCAAGGGCACCTCATGGCTCCACCAAGCCTGACAGCCCACACTCAAGATAGCAGCCTTTCTGGGGCTTCTCCCTCTGCCTAGAACGCCATCTGATAGTGACCCCTGGCCCCAGGGCAGACCCCACTCCGTCCTCTCCAGCAAAAGCTGCGGAACCCAGCATCCTCCTCGCATGTCGCAGCCAGAGCACCTGCCCAGTGGGGCCCCTCCAATCCGATTCTCAGGGGATCTTACCTGTCGGGAAGCCTGCCACGTCCCACCAGCCTTGGGACACAGTGGCAGCAACAGGACAGTCTTCTGGCCGGGGCCGTGGAGAAGTCCGGAGGCCCTGCCTCACGGGATTCATTCGCCAGGGCAGCCGTAACAAGCTACCACAACCCGGAGGGCTTACGAACGACAGGGATCCGTTCTCTCCGGAGGCCAGAGGCCAGATCAGGTGTTGCCAGGCCGAGCGCCCTCTGAAGGCTGGGCAGGATCCTTCCGTGCCTTCTCCAGCTTTCGGGGATGGTGCCTGGCAATCCTTAGCCCATGGCCGCACCTCCTCGGCTTCCACAGCCGCGATCACTTGGCCTTCTGTGTTCCCGTGTGCCCTCTCTTCCTCTCATGAGGATGCCAGCACTGGACTCAGGCCCGGAATACAGTACGCTGGGATCTTAACTGAGCACCGCTGCAGCCTCCCCACCTCAGACGAGGCACCCTGGGTGGCTCCAGAGCGGGACACTCCCAGCCCCACGCATGGAGCAGGCACCTCATCTCTCTGGCCCGCCCCAGATCGCCTCGGACGGGCTGGGCCCTGTGTGCTCCAGCCAGGGTGGTCACTCCTCCAAGGACAGGCTTTCACTCTCTGGGCCCCGCGCTCTCTACTGCCCACCGGGGCTAGGCCTGGTCCCCTTGGGCACGGGGCAGAGCTTCCCTTGCCCACCCCCCAGGGTAGTTCTCAGGGCTGCCCAGGGAGAGGAGCAGAGTCCCTGCAGAGCCAGGTGCCCAGGCCTTCCCCCTGCAGCGGCGCCCTGGGGGGCCGGCCCCACTCTGCTCCTCCCGCTCCCCCTGTCTTCCTGTGCCCTGCCAGGCCAGGACGCTCCATGCCTGGGACGCCATCACAGCCACTGCAGGACGAGGCCCCACACTCCCCAGAACACCACTGAGCCCAGGACCTGCTCTCAGGCCTGGAGACTAGAGATAGAGAGCCCAGGACGCTCTGAGGAGGTGACTGTCACACGCTACCTCCTCCGCCCTGCCCCCTGCCACCCAGAATCCAAGGAGGGGGCAGAGCCACAGAGCTGACCCCTCCAGGGCCTCGGGGCTGGTGGAGAAGGGGCAGTGGAGGTATTTCCTCAGAGTCATGGCGCAGAAGGAAATACCAAGTCTCCGTCACCCACGAAATAAATGGAGCAACTACTGCCAGACGGCAACCCTCCAAGTCCCCTACCCCTCCTGGGTCCCAGGATCAGCCACACTGGAGCCTCGCATGGCGAGCCTCCCTCCTGAGAGTCTGGCCCTGTGGGGCCATCTCTGCACACCCATTTCTCCCTTGGTATTCACACACACACACACACACGCACACGCACACAGTCTGCACTCACACACAATCTACACTCACACACTCATATACACACACAGTCTGCACTCACACACTGCACTCACCCACACACACAATCTACACTCACACACTCATACACACACATGCAGTCTGTACTCACACGCACACACAGCCTGCACTCACACACACACAGCCTGCACTTACACACACACACACGCGCGCGCGCGCGGTCTGTACTCACACACGCACACCATCTGCATGCTCTCGTGCTGACTTACAGCATCACGAGCCATGCAGGGGACAAGAAAGTGTCAAGCCCTGGCTCTCCAGCCGTGCCGGGTGACAAGGCCTCTGTCCATGCTGACCCGAGGTTCTCAGCTCCACGCTCTTTCCTCCCTTTCTGATCTCTAGAATGTTCCAAGGCTCGGCTAACAGAGACAGAACCGGAGCTAAGTGCTGCATCTCTACCCTTGCCGTGCGGAGGAGCAGTCCCAGCAGGGTCACGAGCACTCCCTGAGCTTCCACGGCAGAGGGCATGGCCCGGGAGTAGGCCGGAATGCCGCCAGCGCTCTCCCGGCCCCGGCCCCAGCCCAGGCCACACTCTCTCAGGAGAGCCTCCCCCTGGCAGGAAGCCCTCCAGGACATTCTCATTGCCACGGGGCAGGGAGAATGAAGGCTGCTGTCACCCTCACCAATGCTCTCCGTGTCACATGGTGAGGCAGTGACAGCTCAGGGACACGTGCCTCTTCCTCTGAGCCAACGTTCTGTGCTGAGACCGAGCCCAGCCTCACCCGAATCCCTGCACCCACACACTGTGGCAAAAAGGCAGGGTACAATTACGTGGGTGGGGCCAGACCAGAGCAGCAGCAAAGCGCATTCTGCAAAGCTGACCCACAGGGAAGGTTCTGGGTTCGTGTCCAGAGGCCTCCCTGGGTACACCAGGCACGCACGCGCTCATGACCCGGGCTGGCAGAGGCTGGGGTGGACGGCGTCAAAACCCTGCTGGGGTGCTGTCTCTGTCTCCCCCTCTCTCACTCACAGGTGAGATATAAATAAACACACTTAACAGAGTACACTGGGAGGGTCGAGTGCGGCTGTGTTCGTGGACACGCCGTGTCGTTTTGCAGAGCAGCAGGGGAGTCTGGGAGGCCCACTGCCCTCACCCGGCTCCACAGCCAGCTCTGACTCCAAACGGCCCCGTATGCTGTCTTATCCCTTTTCCAAAGTCATCTTAAAATATATTTTTTTAATCTAAAAGGCTCTGCTCTAAAAGCACATTTGTAGGTCAGTCCTCTGGCAGTCCGCCGAGAATGAGGAAGTCGCCCAAATAGAATGAAGTCTGCACCCTGAAACAGATCTGCCACTCCTGGGAAACCCGCCCCACGCGGCCCACCGGCGCCGGCACTTGGGAAAGCCTCACGCCTCGGCTGGTGGGGTTCAGTTCCACAGGGAAGCAGCAGAGAAGAAGGGGACGGAGCTCCAGGGAGAAGTGACAGCAGACCCAGCAGAGACAGAAACACCGATGACAATGACTCGGAAGTCGCGGTGGCTGGGCGACGGGAGTGGGGCGCAGGGCAGTCACTACCCCTGCAGGCAGAACCCACCCCCTGCGCACGCTCCTGGTGATCGGGCTAGTCCTGCGTCAGCAGGGAAGACGCTGCCCCAGCCCCCGTTTTAGAGCCAAAGCATTCGAAATGTCCACAAGGATTTATGGTGTCCTGCATCAGGCTGGGCCAGGGCGAGGTGTGGGGACAATGAACATGCCACCAGCCAGGAGCCTGGCATCACCAGAGAGCATGCTGCCCTTGGAGAGCGAGGCGGAGAAGGCCGCCTCTCTCAGCTTCCTGAGTGGCACAGGGAAGAAAGACAAAATGAAAAAATTGAAGGCGTTTTCCTTCCTCCCACCCCATGTGACCGGCAGGGGCAGCGGGTAAGGCCCTTGGTGTCCTTGCTGCTAGGAAGAGGCCTTGAAAGCTGGTGAGAGCAGGGGGCGCCCAGGGCGTGGTGAGTGTGTGGCCACCACACAGGAGAGATGGCCACTTCCTGGGCTTGAGCTCCTCAACAGAGACCCCTCGTCCAGGGGCCACACAAGAGACATGGAGGAGCCCCATGGCCTGCAGGGACGTGCTGGGGGGTCTCTCTGGGCAAGTCTGGGGCAGTGGGGCTGGCAGCCATGGGGACACGAGGGGACACCCATGGCAGCATACCCAGCAGGTGTCCCAGGGCCCACCGGGGAGCCCCCCACGTGGGACGACAGGAAGAGCAGCGCCATAACCGGAGGACAGGCCTCAGTCTGTTCTGAGACCTGGGAGCCCCGAGGCAGGGGCCACAGCCAGGGGTGGCCCGACTAACTGGGACTGCACTGCCTGTGGGCCAAGGTGGGAGGGAGACCGCAGGGGACAGATCAGGAAATGTGAGCTAACTCGGGGGTGAAATTCCACCTTCACAACTGCAAAGCACCCTGAGAATGGTTCCAATAGGGCCAGGAACAGCAGCCTCCAGGCAGGGAAAGGAGCACAACCTCCTGGAAAAGACAGAGGTGCTTCCGAGAGGCGGCGACCACAGGGGTCTTCTGAGATGCGTGGGCACTAGCAGTGGAGTCAGGAGAGTCCAGGCAGGAGGCCTGGCCCTGCGAGACTCCAGAGGCAGGAAAAACAGAGGCTACTTTCCCTCTCAAGGAGCCCTGGGAGGGCGCCAGGAAAGGCAGCTGCAGGGGTGGGGGCTGAGGCAAGGGTCTTAGACCCCAGATTCTTCTGGAAGCAGAGCCAGGAGGCCCCTGGGCTTTGAGTGCTTTGGAAAGTTCACTCGGAGGACTTATCTGATGGCTGCTGGCTGCGGGCTGTTTGATTGCAAAATCCATTTCCAAATGGCCTGCTTGTTTGGAAGACGACGCTGGATTGTATATCAGAAGAAGCTGGCTCCCCCATTCCACGTCCCAGGAGCCGCCCCCCCCGGGCTGCCACCACGACCCCTCACTTCCCCGACCACCCCACAGACAACCCTGAGCCTAGCCCTGTCCCACCTGCAGCCCACGATTAGGCAGGTGAGGGACCTTTCTCACTAGAAGGAGCAGATTACATTCCGGGGCATACCCACAGCACCTGCAGACGCCCACTGTCCGCGCCACATCCTCTGCCCACCACCCCGAACCTGAGGACCTGCCCAAATGCTCTGGGGAGAGGGGGGCCAAAGGGAAAGCTCCGGCCCTCCTCCCCATTAACCACGCGGCGGGTGGTCCAGGCCCAGCAGGCCCACGGAGGAGCTGGGGCGACCGGAAGCCCTGCTCTAGTTAAAACACCTCTATCTGCAGCATTCAGAAATGGCTGTCTACAGTATTGCTTTCAGCCATAATGGAAAACTGATGGCTTTTATCTCCCCAACTTTATGACTATTGATGGGATAGAGGCTGAGGTTTGATGACCATTTAATAGCCGACCCTGCGCCGCGGAGGAGCAGCAGAAAGCGATGAGAGCCGAGATGACTGTCTGGCAGCGCGCTCGCCGAGGTCCAGGAAGCACAACAACCGCCCTCCCCGGCTCCGACAGAAGGAAAATCAAAGTCATGGCCATCGCTGTTTCTCCCTCCCTTCTGCCATGGACCTCGGGGAGAGAGGGCCGCAGCGCAAGCCCCATGTCGTGGAGAAAGGGAGAGGGCTCTAGGCATGGACCCCAGTCCCTCCTGCCGGCCTCCTGCATGCTGTGGGCCTGGCCTGCCGGCAGGGTGTGGGGCTCGGGTGGGTCTGGAGGGCTCCCTGAGAACAAGCTGGAAGGAGGGAAGGAAGCAGAGGCGACTGCCCTTTTGCCAGGTCCAGGCGAGCCCGAGAGCCAGGCGGTTTTAAGCCTTTTGCCCACAGCTCCGAGCCAAAAGCCACCCCCAGGGCTCTGCAGCCTCCTCTGCCGTCCTGCCTGCCCTCGGGGTCCTGCCCCATGCCACATCAGCTCCTTACCCCACAGTGGGGAGCCGGCCTGGGGACAGCGCGGCCTGGGGACAGCATGACTTCCATCTCTGTAGCACACCTTCCACCCCTTCACGGCCCCTCTCCTTTCCTACAATGACCCGGGAGGCAGACAGGGCAGACTCTACCCTGTCTGTCTTCGTAGTAAGGAAACAAGCTGAGAGACATATCCCGGCCCCCCAAGTCCAGGACACAGTTTCCGACCCCCGGTCCAGTTCGGTCCCTGCCCTGGAAAGCCCCTCAGAGAGCAGGGCCCTGCCTGGGGAGCCCAGGCCTGGCCTGTGTGACCCCAGGCAAGTAACTTCACCTCTCCGAGCCTCAGCTGCTTCGTGGAGGCACCGAGATTTTGTGGGTGATCTCTGAATCGCCAACGACCTCCATTCCAAGGTGAGCCACGGCTCCTTGGAGCTCCGTCACGGAGCCCACAGGCACAGTGGCGGCTTCACGGGCCCCAGAGCTGCCACCTTCCTGCAGGCGCCCCTGCACCCCATGATGTGTGAGACCAAGGCACACGAAAGGCACAGAAGCCAAGGCCCCACCGGCCACACCAGGCCCATCACACACCATCCAGGAATGCTCCTCCGTGCAGTTCTCTGAGTTACGTGTTCAAGAGCCAGGCGAGACGCAGGCCAGTGGGTCGCTGTCCAGAGCAGGACTCGGGCCCACCGCCTACCACGGGGGCCCTGACTGCCACTCCCTGACGCGCCCCAGCAGTCCAACCTCCTTAAAGGCACAGCCCAAAGGAAAGCAACGAGAATGCGAGGACCCTGCGGAAGGCGAGCGTCTTGCCCATGGCTCTGCCGACAGAGGTAGAAAAACCGGCCGGGAGGCTGGCAGGTGGCATGGTGGCTGAGGTGCTGGACTCCCCCGTGGCTGACCACAGGTCAAGTTCCAGACCCAGCGGCTTGCTTTCTCACTCTCCCTTTCTCTCTGTCTCTGGTCAAAATTGAAGAATAATGATAATAAATTTAAAGAAGAAAGAGAGAGAGAGAGAGAGAGAGAGAGAGAGAGAGAGAGAGAGAGAGAGAGAGAGAAAAGGAAGAAAGGAAGAAAAGGTGGCCGAAATGGCTTCTCCTCCTGGGCTTCTGTGGGCAGGTCCAGCCCAGGAAGGAGGCAGGTGCAGGACGGACCACCTGTTCCCAAACCCCAGCTCCTTCCCACTCCCTGCAAAGGCTCGGAGGGAACAGCCGGGCTCTGAGCCTCTCCACCAGCAGGGAAGGTCCGAGGCTAATCACCCCGGGGACACCTCTGTGGCTGCAGCCCCAGCCCCCAGGCTTAGGAGCTCCCCTGCTGCCACTTGGGAGCTGCTACTTGTTGATTTTGCAGGAATTTCAAATTGTCCCAGCTGGAACCTGGAGAGGATTGGCAAGTTTCAGGCAATGATCCTTGCTCAGTTTATTTAAAGTCCCCTAGAGAGGGACCAGCAGTTGGCATAATGGCTATGTCACTGGACTCCCATGTAGTTGGCCACGGTTCAAGTCCCAGACCCAGTGACTTAAACTCACACCAGGCATGTGTGCATGCATGTCCAAGATCCTGAGAGGAGAATGGAGGAGAAGGGACTGTGGCGTGGCCATCCCCCCGGGGGGTGATTTCTTGCTTTCTGTCTGTTTCTCTCTGTCTTTCTGGCGAGCGCACGCGTCCTATAGCAAAAACCTCTCCAAAAAAAAAAAAAAAAAAAAGTCCCCTAGAGAAACAAGACACTTGGGGAAACGGTGAGGAGAACACACACCACACAGACCTCCGGGCACATCCCTGGTCATGCTCCCAGTCCTGCTGTCGGCACCACCAGCCTTTCTGTTGGACAGTGCGGGTGCACGCGGATTCCTGGTTCTCCGCCTTGGGCATCATCTCGGCTTCCATCTGTGGAGGCTGTGACACAGGCCCCCCAGGGTCCATCCTGAACAGCGCTGGCCCTTACAGTCTTCCTGAGCACTGCCGCAGGGAGTCACAGGGAAGCAGACCGCTCTCTCCTTCCCGACCCACCCAGGCACACCCGGGTGGCAGGTGCGAACACCAGCAACGCTCCCCACCTGCTCGAAGGCGCTGGTCCATCCCAGTCCCTGACCTCCCTTCTCGCATCAGCCCCACGCTGAAGACCTAAGAGCTCCGTGAGGGGCTCACTGCCTGACCACCCCATACCCCAGAGAGCCTAGAATGTGCAACCCGACCAACTGGTAGGCTCAGATTCAGATACGCATTTCTTAAGTGAAAAGACTGAATGAACAAGAGCATGGGGACAAGCTGTTCATGCCACCCACAAGGACATCAGCCCACGGGGAAAACAAGACTGTCCCCAGGAACCAGTGAACCTGGATGTACTGAGCTGCCAAAATGTTAACGAATTTGGAGGAGAAACCGCTGAGGAATGGCGTGCGGTACATGACATCATTTCTGCTAACGTGCATATACGCACCGAGAAAGAATGAAAAGGCGTCTTCTCCAGGATGTTAGCCATGGCTTATTTTGGGGTGTCAAAACTGGGTATGATTTCTACTTTCTAGAGGTAAAGCTTCTGTCTGGCCCAAATTATTGTATTATTATTTTTGTACCTTTTAACCCTTCTTAATTTATGTATTCATTCGACAAACATACCGTTGCATCTGCTATGTTCTAGGCTCTTCATTAATCTTTAGGGCTACAGAGATGAATAACACACTGACTTTTAAGGAGCACACAGCCCAGGGAAGAAGATAAATAGGTGTATAAAATTCTCTGAAGAAGATGGGGATACAGATATTAACGGAGAGCTACACCGCTCAGAGGGGGGCCGGCTAACATAGCTCGGAGGGTAGGGAAGAGAGTACATGTGGCTTTTTAAATGTTCAGAATTACTAAAAATATTTCATGTTAATTTAATGTTAACACACTCAGCACTAAGCTGAGCACTGTAAACATAATTGTCATATCTGCTTTCTAGTTTAATGAATATACTATAGTATCCAAAGCCCCTTCTCATCTGTATACGGTTTTCTCCCCCTTCGTCAGCACAGGCCTAATATTAATAGATTTTGTGTGTGGCTTCCCACCCATGTTTATGTATGGAGGTGAGCACTCACAGCCCTAAAGAACAGGTGGCACAGCTCCGTGCCTTTTTTATTTATTTATTTATTTATTTATTTATTTATTTATTTATTTTGAGATTTTTACTATAGGGCATGTGTTCTCGCCAGAGAGACAGTGAGACAGAAAGCGAGAAATCACCCCCCCGGGGGGGGGGGGTGGCCATGTCACAACCCCCTCTCCTCCATTCTCCTCTTGGGATTTTGGGCACGCACACACACTCACCCAGCATGAGTTTTAAGTCGCCGTGTCCAGGACTTGAACTGCAGTCAACTACGTTGGAGTCCAGCGACATACCATTATGCTATCTGCTGGTCCCAGTTCTGTGACTTTTTTTTTAATAATTATTTATTTTATTTATTAGTATTATATTTGACTAGAGAGATACACACAGAGAGAGAGGGAAAGTGAGAAAGCAAGCCACCAGGTCTGGGATTCAAACCATGGTCGCCATGTGGGAGTCCAGTGCCTTCACCTCCATACCACTTGCTGGCCCCATGATTTCTTAAAATTGTCTACAGGGCCAGTTCCATGGCCTGGAGGTTAAGGTAGCCTGATTCCGCATGGCCAACGTGCAATCCAAGTCCCGGACCCGGCTGCTTGAAAAACACACTGGGTATGCGTGCATGCGTGCCCAAAATCCCAAGAGGAGAATGGAGGAGACCGCAGCGTGGCCACGCCCCAGGGAGGTGCTTTCTCTTCTCCCGCCTCTGTCTCTCTCTGGGGGGCATACATGCCCTCCAATTAAAATTTAAAAAAATAAAAAAAATTCTCTGCAGATGGTTTCACATTGTACTTATGCTTGTGGATATTACTTTTACACTCAACATTACATTCTCGAGATCTTGAATTGTGTTTTATAATGAGCACACATCACTTTTATAATCAGCAAAAACAGGCAAGTGAATTTCATTCTGATAATGAGGAAAGGGGAGGAGGGGAGGAAAGGAAGAGGAGAGAAGAGGGAGGAGGCCCTTCTGAATCCTGTCACCCAGTCCCTTCGCGTGCCCCGAGGGACAGGAGGTCTGAGATAGACACGCTCAGAGGGACCTGAACAGGTCACCCTGATACTCACATGCTGCAGGCCAGGAGCCCTGGCTCCATGTCTGTACCTGAGGGTGGGAACCCCCCACCCAACATCGTGCTTCCCACCAAGACCACAGCCACGGGGCAGTGCTAGGGTTTCCTGTGACTCCTAACCCAGGACCCCTCCCCTGCCTCGCACTGGGCAGCCAATTTAGAGAGCTCGGGGTGGCTGGGGCTGGGGCTGACACCTGGGGACCTGGGAGACCCTTCCTGCCCCCCACCCTCTTCCCTCCACCGCAGCTTCTGCAGAGCCAGACAGTCCCTCCCTACGTGAGACAAGCCGCTCCATCCCGCTCGCTCCTGTCCCCTCTCCTGGAAGCCTCCACCTCAGGACCTCCCTCCTCCTGCCCAGTGGCTGCTCCTCTCCCAGCCACACCCTCCCCTCATCCCTACAACACAATTACACAGGCCTCTCTGCAGGTGAAGGTGCTCCCGTGTGAGCCCCAGCTCCCCGAAGAAACCGATGTTCCCCGCGGGCCTCTGTGCCCGCTCACACTCGCTGCGTTCACACGTTATTCCCGTAATCACAGAATCCTCGGCCGAGCCCGGCCTTGCTCCTGAACTCCCAGACGCACAAGGAGTTCTTGTATTTCACCTTTCCATTGCACATCCCAAAGGCTTTCAAACCACAAGTGTGAAACCTAAACGCCGTTGTGCCCTCACCTGCCCACCTCGACCTCCGCCCCACCTTGCCAAAGCCCCCATGCTGGGCTCTCCTCCATTGCTTCTCCACCGAGGACCAGACACGTTCCCTTTCCGCGGCCCCTCCCAGGAAACACTCAGCCCCGCCAGCGGGCCGCGGTGTCTTTAGCATCCGTCCGGTTCCTGTGATCACCTCTTCGTCAAAACTGCTGTGGGGACCAGATGGTGGATCGGTGGTAAAACGGACACTCGGCGGGCTGACCACATTGGGAAGGTCCCAGGTTCATGTCCAGAGGCCTCCCCACATACACCAGCATACGTGTGCCGGTGATCCGGAGTGGACCCGGATCCAAGACCCCGCTGACACGCGTGCACTCTCTCGCTCTGTCTCCCGTGGACGAAATAAGAAAACAGACGTAAACTGTGTGAGCGCGACACCGAGGCCCTCCGTGTTCCCGGACCAGCGATCCTGTGTGTCCTCATCCTTCCACACTTGTCAATGGCACCCGCCCAGCTGTCTGCTCCCTCGGTCAGAACCTGGTCTCCTCTGACTCCTGGGGCACCACAATAGAGGCACCCATCGCTATGGGCACTCGTTCTAGGTGCCACTTCTCGTGCCAGCCTCCCCCAAAAGAACCCTGTCCTTTCCACGAGCTTCAAGTCCCACAAATGTGCTAGCGACCCCTCGGAGTTCAACTGCAGTCAAGCACCAGAACCTGCTGTCTCGAAGGCATCTCACAATTGCCATGCCCAAAATGGAATTCCTGATTAATCTCCCCAAGGTCTCTGCCATCCTGGGACATGGCACTGTTACCCACCCAGCCACTCGGGCCAGAAGCTGGTGAGTCCCCCTTGAGCTCCTCCGGCGCCCTCACTCCCACACCCAGGTGCACGTCCCTGCCCCAGCATGTCCCCTGTTTATACACCCATCCCCCCAACATGGCCACCGGGCCTGGGGTGCCGGCATCTCTGACCTGGTGATGCTGAAATGACCCCCCTTCATTCCCACACAATAGCCCAAGTCATCTTTTTTACTTTTTTAAGGTTTTTGCCATTGGGCACACACACTCACCAAAGAGTCAGAAAGACAGTAAGAGGGAAAGAAAGAAGGAAAGCGAGAGATCACCCTCCCGGGGGGGGGGGGGGGGGGGGGGGGGGGGGGATGGCCATACTGCAATCCTTCCTCTGTTCTCCTCCCGGGATTCTGGACATGCACGCACATGTGCCCAGCGTGATTTTCAAGCTGCCGGGTCGTTAACGCGAACCATGGTCGGCCATGAAGGAGTAACCACCATGCCAACTGCTGCCCCACCCAAGCAATCCTCACCCTGCAATTTCACATCACGATGTAATAATGTCGCTGCTTCAGACACTCCTTTTCTTCCCTCCTCAGACACGTCCAAACTCTGTGGCCAACCAGGCCCTGAGCCTCCCGGCCTCCCCCCGAGCCTCCCCCTGCACCTCCGGCCTCCTCTCAGCACCGAGCCTCTGCCTTCTGCTAACTTGCACGGGCTACTCCTTCCGTGGGAAAGGCTTTCTCCCTCTGACTTCCGGCTCCTCAGCCGTCAGGTCTCAGGTTGAACGTCCTCTCCCCAGACAAACTTCCGGACCCGCCATCCACACGGGCCCGCCCCTCCTCCACCACGCTGCCTGACCGCATGGCTGCGGCCTGTCTGCTGCCTCTCCTCTGGGCTGCGAGTACCGGGAGCAGGGCCCTCCTGGGCTGTGGTCTCAGCACAACGCCTGGCACAGAGCGGGCACACGGTAAACACGCACCACACGACTACACCAGCAGGGCTGCGGTGTGACGGTATAAGGAGACGGGGACATGAGCAGGAAGAATGACGGGGAGCCACGTGACAATCGCCACCAGTTCTAGAGAACACGTGGATCAGAGAGCACAGGGCGGGGTTGAGAGGGGACCAAACAGGGCCAAAGAAGGGGGAGTCTAGGTGCTGCAGACTGGATGGGTACGCCCCCCAAAACCCTCGTGCCCAGAATGATGTATTTGGAGGTAAAGGTTTTTAGAAGTAACCAGGTTTATATGAGGTCATGAGGGTGGGGCCCTCGTGATGAAATTAGTGGCCTTGTAAGAAGAAAGAGAGACATCAGATCTCTCTCCCTCCCTCCCTCCCTCCCTCTCTCCCCTCCATGCACATATCAAGAAAGACCATGTGAGGACAAACCAGGAAGATGGCCCTCACCGAGACCACCTCCATGTTGGCACCCTGACCTCAGGCTGCCCGCCTCTGGCACTGCGAGGAGTGACGCTGGTTAAGCCCCATCCCACCCCTGTCCACGGTATTCGGCTGCAGCAGCCCGAGCTGGCGAATTCCAGGCAAGGAGAGGGCTCACGTGGAGCAGGAGCAGAAGCCGTCAAGCAGCCCGAGGGACAGTGCAAGAGCAGGCGGCCGGAGGGTCTCTGCCCGTGTGGGCACACACGCACTACTGCAGAGGAGGCCCTCTGTCCCATGGCGGGCTGTGTTCCACGCTCTCTGCATAGACGCCATCTTCCCGCGTGGGCAGAGTACTAGAGGTGAGGGTGCTCCAGACCAGCTCACGGGTGGGAGCCCGGGCCGGAGGGCGCCGCAGCCCCTCGGTGGGAGTGAGCTCTGAGGAGCACAGAGGCCCCGAGAGCAGCCTGGCCCCTAACAGTGCTCAGTAAGCCCTGCAGGGCCAGCCGGCGTGCCGCCCACTGTGTGGCTGGGGCAGAAAGACTCACCGTGTCTTGTGAACTAGATATCTGGGCTGCAGCTTCTCTATTTATTCCCCCAGAGCCTTTAGAAAAGCAATTTCGACATTCCAGCCTTGTCTCAACATGCCATAGGAAATTCCAGAAATAACTGTCTGGGGACCCTTGGTCCAGAGTTAAAGGGGAGCAGGCCTTTCTAAGACGGGGACCAGGAGCCGGCATGAGATCCCCAGGGCAGGCTGGATCCCAGAGCCTCCAGCAGGACTAAGAGCCTCCGTTCACTAGCAACCCTGGCCATGAGGTCCCTTCAAGTCGGTGACTCCGCCCCTCACACTCCAGGGCACAGCTCCGCTCTGAGCTGATGTGGCTGCTGGACTCCGTGCTCTGCTCACGGCCAGGCAGGCCCTGAGCGAGATGTGTCCATCTGTGGTTCTCCTTCCCCAAGAGGAGGCTTCTCTCGATGTCTCTGGAGTGACCCAAGGAAGATCTGGGCAGACGCAGAATAGAACTGAGATTTCAAGAGAACCTGAGAGATCATCTCATCATGGCGCGGCCTACTTCTGTTGCAGAGGCCGTGAACGTGGCCTATCCCGAGACTCCCAGTGTCATGAGAGCGAGGCCTCTGACCTACTCCTTCATTCACTCTCCAACCCTACCATGACGCCTCACCCAAAGTGGACAATCGACAGTGGCTGTGAAAGAATAAAGGGGCAGTCACGAGACGCCCGTTCCTCCAGCTGCAGCCAACCCTCCGGCCCCAGGAGTGACTGGCTGGGTTCCTGCAGCATGGCCATTCTGCCCCGCCCATGCTGGTGGCAGGCATCACTAATCAATCACAGCCCTCTGTGCTACTAAGCCAAGAGGAAGATTCAAAATCCCTCCCCAGGAAGCCAATCTAAGTTGTTTATCTAGAAAAGGCAGAGGTTCTTACGCTTCAGGAGGCCAAGGCGAGCTTTGAGAATCCAATAAGCAGGGGTTTCTCTCTAGAACACACACATAGTAGTTAAAATTTGGAGATATCCAGGGCCCTCTCCTCTGAAGGACATGGAGGCTCAGAAGCCCCACAGCCCACCTGTCCACATGCAAACTGTCACATGCTGCCATGGCAGCATCGTTCTCACAGCTGTCACACTCTCAGAACTGTCCTCACAACCCTGCTGAGAACATCAGCCCACGGATCCCACAGAGTCACCAGGCAGCTGAAGGACAGCCCCAGGAGCCAAGCACTGAAACCCAGACCTGCTCCTCTGCTCTGCCCAGAGATACTAGGTTGTCCAGAGCAGGGCCAGAGGGAGAGCCTGCTGAAGACACACCTGCCAGGCCCCGAGGACAGCACGAGGCAGGCCCAGCTCCCTGCTTCGTGACCACGCTCTCGGACGAGGGCTGTGCCCTGCACACAGGGGCCCCAGGCCGCCGGGGCAGCTCCAGGCTGGCATCTATTTATACACACCCTCAGCACCCACGTTAAATCACAGCCCGGACGATGGCCTGGGGCCAGCAAGGAGTTATTTACACCCACCTAAAAGACTAAGAGGAACAGGGCATCTCAGAGGGCCTCTTCCAAATGAGGTCCAGAGGGGACACGGCATACGGGACAACAGAGCCCCCACCCCAACCCCAACTCCCACCGCGCAGGAGCGCACAGGCACACGGACACGGACTGTCCCTGCGCTGCGTGTGAGCCGGGAGGACAGACACTACAGGGTTGTGATAAAAATATATACGGAGAATGGCCCACGGGGGGCTGGACACAATCCCGCCAATTCCAGGGACTCGTTCCGGGAAGCTCCTGGACTTTCCGGGCTCACGTCAGAGGGTTTCTAAGTGAAATGCCAGTCCTGGCCCTCACCGGACCCTCGGCTCGCTTGAGCATACAGCCCCGAAGGCCCACGGGTGCGACCCGAGCAAAGGCAGCAGGACAGCCAGGGCTCGCGGGACTCCACGCCGAAGGTTTGCTGGGACTTCGGGTGCAGCAAGAAGCTCCCGCCGCCAGGACACCAGCCCTCAGTCACCACCGCATGCTGCTCCTGGCCCAAAGGGCAGCAGGAACACTGCAAGGCTTCCAGCGACCCCAAGGCCCGACAAGCAGATGTCCTTGTCTAACCACGGCGTCTTCAAACCCGGATCAAGGGAGCCTCCACCGCTTCATCGTTGGTGACATTTAATCAGACAGCACGGTGGCATCTTAAATATCACCCATGGCATACGAGGCCTTCCGCTCTCGGCAATCAACGGACTGGCTTGTGTGCGGGGCCAGCTGGGTGGGCTCTGGGTGCGCTGCCCCGGGATCTGGGGCCGAGATCCTCTTGCATGGCGGCTGGGCCGACGCAGCGAGCAGGAGGGTGGAGAGCCAGGCCAGGTCAGGACTGCAGCGTGCCCGAGGGGCTGCGCGGGGCTCTCCTACAGCTCACATCGAGGCCGGCTCCAACCACTGGAGTAGCCAACAAAGGGAGGCGTGGGGAGCTTGGTTGTGGCTCCAAACAGGACGATGGGCTCCCCCACTTCACAACGAAGACCTGCACTGTGGGGAGCAGGACCCCAGGGAAGAGAGGGAGAGCACCCTCCTGTGACAGTGGAGAGCCACACGGGCGTCCTGCTCCCAGCACCCTCCTGTGACAGTGGAGAGCCACGCGGGCATCCTGCTCCCAGAGGCCTCCTGGGGCCACCGTCACACTGGACATGCCATGACACTGGGAGAGCAATGCCGGGGACAGCCAGAGCGTGGGAACAAGCCAGTGGCCCTCCGCAGGCCCAGTCCTGGGAAGAGACTGGCCAGAGTGCCCTGCCGAGGCGCCCTTCACACCGCCAGCTTTGCGAGCCTCCCCTTGTCACTCTGCTCACACCAGGAGCCTGGCTCTCCGGGAATGCCACCCCTCAGGAGAGGGCAGATGGGATCTGCCCGCACAGAACCAGAACCACGGAGCGAGGGTTCCTCAGAGCTGGCCTGGCCAAGCATCCTGGTCTGAGTCCTGCAGAAACCCGGACGTGAGGAGGGGAATGGCTGCCAGGGCCGCTCAGGGTCCACGGGCAGAAGGAGAAAGGGCGGGTCTGTGACCCCATCGCTGACACCACCGCCCTCTCTGTGCATCCCGGTCCATCCCCCATGGCCGCCACCAGACACAGCCCAAGTGCAGGGTCCACCCTCACTCCTCCCCTGCCTCTCCCGGGACCATGTGTTGAATTCACAGGGGATGAGGCGCTGGGTGGGATGGCTGGAGGAAGGCTATCAGAATCCCCCACTGGTGACCCAGGCCTCCCGCCGGGCACCGTGAACCCGTGCAGTGGGGGTGCTCAGCAGCACTGCCAGCCCTGGAGCTGCCGCGTTTACAAAGGGCTCGCATCTCAGCTCAGCACCTCTCAGAAACTGCCCACCCTCAGCTTCCGGGCTCCTGTTCCCAAGCCCCCAGTAGCCCTGTTAGGATCCACCTTAGGAAGTTTATCACCTGGGTCTCCTGTTCCTGGCTTCCCTACCTCAGAAACAGGCTACAGAAACCCCGTCTGGCTCCGCAAATAGGCACGTGCTCCTCAAGCCCCCGAGAGCCAGTGCTCCAGACGCCCTGGCTCGCTGGGGCCATGGACGCCCAAGGAGCACGCACCACAGCACCCCTGCCTTCCCCCAGTGCTCCGCCATTTCTCCACCTCCTGGCCCAGACAACTGAGCAGCTGGTCCCTGTCGACAGACCCCTGTGGCCATCCGACCTCCTGGGTACACCTGACCCACTAGGCGCGTGGCTCCTGGGTTGGACTCTGTGCCAGCTCCCCTCGAGGCCCAGCTCCTGCATACCCTGTGTGCCCAGCCTTAGAACCAAGCCCGGCACACAGCAGGCCCTCGATAAATACCTAACAGGGAACGGGGGAAAGTGCCAAATTGCAACTCCTTGTCACCAAAGAGCCACCTTACCAATCATCACGGGCCCTCACTGGGCACTTACGGCCTGCCAGGCCCTGTGCCAAGCTCTGAACACACCATCTGTGCCCTCACACTCACAACAGCCCCAGGACGTGCGGGAACAGGACCAGACTATTCCTGGTCCTGTTTCACAGGAGAAAGGACAGAGGCTCAGAACTTTTTTTAAAATTGCTCAAAGCTCACAGCTACTAAGTGGTAAAGCAGGATGCAAACCCAGCGCCGTCAGACCCAGAGCCCATTCTTCCCCCAGCCTGGACGGCCCAGAGCTCAGTGCGGTGAGCCTCCCTGACGGCCCCGTGGCTGGTGAGACGTGGGGTGGGGCTTCCTGTAGAGGCAGGACTGCGCTCTTACTCCCAGGCCCCGAGCCTACACCTGTGAGTGAGGGGCTCCTTGGGCCGTGCTGTCCTTGGGCTCCCTCATCGCAGGGAGCTGAGCGCAGCGTAAGCGAACGATAACCCTGCGCCGAGCGACTGAGTGAATGGGTGAGTAGATGGACGGATGAATCCTTGAATGGGTGAGTGGGAATGGATGAATGGATGGATGGATGGATGGATGAGTTCATGAATGAATGAGTGGGTGTGAATGAATGAATGAATGAGTGGATGATGATTGTTCAGCACGTGTCCAAGTCCACGTTAGCCTTTTTGACACCCTTTCTGCAAGCCTTGGGGTCATAATCCAAGGGGTCCCCAAGAGTGCAGAGAAGGAAACCACAGCCCCTCGGAGCACCCCCACACCCCCCACGCCCTGGCACCCAGCTCCTACCGGCACAGGTGGTCGGTGCGGCACACGCTGCGGAGGTCCAGGCAGTTGGGCTTCTCCTTGTCCTCGTAGGAACAGCTGGGCAGGATGGTCTGGCGGCGGCGCTCGGCGCACGCCTGGTCCTGGCAGGAGCAGAAGAGCATGCGGTAGGTGTACTCGCTGGGCACGCGGTCGAAGAACTGGCGCAGGGCCTTGTGGCACTTGCGGCGGTTGCAGCGCTCGCTGGGCGAGATCTCGCGGTTGCAGATGGAGATGTAGGAGGACCGCAGCTTCTTGCAGTTGTCGTTGAGGTTGCAGGCCTTGGCGGCGTCCAGGCAGTGGTTGCTCTTGGTGCTGACCGCGGGGTCTGCCCCTGTCCCTGAAGGGGTGGAGAGGGCGGCTCAGAGCCTGCACGGGCATGGAAGGATGCAGCCGCTCACCACCGGGAGACCCCCCCCCCCAGAACCCAATGTCAGCGTCGACTCCTGGCCCTGCCACTGAGAGCCGGGGGCCTTGGGCTAGGGTCTGAGTCATTCGCTACAGAACAGAAGGTACCGCCTGGGTGGTCGTGAGCATGGCTGAGACCACGCCCTCTCCCCTCCTTCCCCGCACGACTACTGGGTGCATCACCAGATGGGCACTACCGCCTCTGTGAGCGATGCCACCATCTTTGATTTAAAAAGACCTCCTGTGGCCAGACGGTGGCACCACGGTAAAATGTAACCCTCTGAGAGGCTAGCCCACGTGGGGTTCCAGGTCCACACTGGAGACCTTCCTGAGTCCACACTGTGCGATCCTGTAGCCATACAGGAGGGACTGGGGTCGGAGCCCGGCTGACTGGAAGGCTGCAGGGAGGATCGCGGCATGGCAGAGCCTCTCCCTGTCACTAAATGAATAAGTATACACAGGGGGCCTTGTGTGTGAGAGGACGGCCTCGTACTGTGCCTCTACAGCCACACAACATTCCAGAGAAGGGAGAGGAGAGGCCAGCGGCTGGCGGGGGTCTGGGGCGGAGCGGTGAGTGGGCAGAGCACACCGGGTACTCGGGCAGTGAGACTACTCTCTGTGACACTGCATGATGCCGGCACACAGCGAGTGGGCTACAATGAAAGCCAGGGGCTGCAGGGGACAGTGACGTGTCTGTGGTGGCTCTTCCACTGCAGGGGAGGCAGTGCCCAGAGCCAAGCGGGGCAGGCTGTGTGAGTGCTGGCGGGGCTGTGTGGCTCTGCACCCGCCTCTCAGTTCTGTGGTCCAAAAGCTGCTCTAAATAAATTAAGTTGTTCTTTCAAAATGAGGGTGGGGAAAGGAAGGTGGGTGAGGAAGCAAGGCCTGCTCTCCTGGTCACTCAGTGGCCGTGTCTTTCCTGGGGCCTCCTATGTGCCAGGTACAGCCCCAGACGCTGCCTGAGACAGAGCTGGGCTGAGGCACAGCCCTGCCAACGCCCGGGCCTGGGTCAGAGAAGTTGGGGCAGAGGAAGGAAAGCTTCCTGCCCAGCCAGGGGTGGTGAGAGCAGGGCTGTCTCTGGTCGGAGGAAGCAGGAGAGTGGAACGGGGTCCCAGGCAGAGGGAAGGCCAGGACACAGGCTGGGAGGACGGAAATTGCTTCGACGTTCCTGGAGACGGGCGCAAGAGGATGCAGGGGAGCTACACAGGGTCTGTCGGCCATGCCTGGGTGTCTGGGCCCTCAGCAATTGCCCGAGCTGCCACCAAACCACTCTGCCCAGGTAGGCAAGGACCTGAGGCCCCATTCAGGCCTTGTTTCCACAGGCTGGGTTCTCCCAGATCACCCCCCCTGGGCACCCGTCAGACATGGGTCGGGGGCCCAGGTGGCGACAGACGAGTGGCACGGCTTGGGAGGAAGTGAGGGCAGGAGCCCGGAGGCTTCGGAGGGCAGGGGAAGGTGCCCACCACCAGTGCCACAGCAGCTCAGCCAGGCTGCGGCTGCCCGGCTCCCCAGGTGCGCGTTCCGCTCCCCTCAGCGTGTTCCCGAGCTAATGCCGGTGTAATTATAGCCTCGGTGGCTTCCGTTTGGAGCTTGAGTAGTGAAAGCTTTTGCTAGAGGGTGAGAAATGTAAACCCCTGGGCCAAAACTTGGTAAATTTCCTAGAACAAACAAAAAGCCTTCAAGTAAGGCAGCAGCAGCGACAGCACGGCCCCCTCTCCTGAAGACGCCCTCTCTGACCCTCCCAGTGGGAACAGCAGGACAGTGGCCTGAGATGGGGGAGCTGCCCTTGGGGACAAGCCCAGGGCGCACGCGAGCCATGGGTAACCGCCCACCCTCCTGGGCCCACCCGCTGCCCTTCCACCCCCACGAAGTCCCCTGAGGAGTGGGAAGGAGGTGGGAGATTCCAAATGCAAGCCTCACCAGCTGCCATGGGAAACAGTCCCTGCACTAAAATGCACAAAGAGGGGCCAGCCCGTGGCCAAGTGGTTAAGGAAACCAGATCCCACATGGCTGACCGCACGGTTCGAGTCCCGGACCCAGCATCTTCAGAGACACATGAGGCACATGTGTGTGCATACCGAAGTCCTGAAAAAGGGAGAAACCAGAAAAGGGACTGTCGCATGACCACGCCCTGCCAGGGCTGCTTTCTCCCTCTCCTTCTCCCTCTCTCTCTCTCTCTGTTTCTGGCCAGCACATGTGCCATTTGACTCCTTTTTTTAAGCTTTAAAATGCACAAAGGGCAGGGATGAGAATTGAGGGACCCCAGACCCCTGTATTCACCCCTAGTGCAGGACTCAGGGGATGGAAATTCACCCCAGGGCTGGGCTGCCCCAGGACAGTCCATCAGGACATGCATCCCAGCTGCTAGCTTCCCACTCCCAGCCCACGTGGGCCTTCTCGGGCTGCTGAGAGACAGGCCAAGGAGTAAACAGCGATCCACTGCCCCAGGGACAGGCCAGGGAGTAAAGGCGACCCGCTGCCCCAGGGACAGGGCAGGGAGGCAGCATTTAACAACCTGGGCACTACCCAGCAGCTCAGCAAATTCACCCTCCCAGCCTGGCCCCAGGGACAGGATGCTCTCTGGCTTTTCTCCCCCCCTTCCTCTCCCTTCCTCTCCCTTCCTCTCCCTTGGGGGCGGAGCTTCTCAGCCCCACTGTCCTGCCAGCCCAGCCGGCCTTCTCTCTTCTCTCCCTGGGCTGTAGCCCATCTGCCCTGCCCGGTGCCCCCAGACAGTGGGGCACCCGGCAACAGGCACTGGGCGCGTGAGCACTCTCCGCAAGGACTCGCTTTAAGCATGTTTGGCATTGATAAGGTCCTGGGTTACCCCCACGCCAGCCATCCGGGCACTGCCTCTGTAATTTTGAGAATATAGGCCAGTACCACTTATACTGATATCTAATTAATTTATTTAAATCCCTTAATTCTGAAGTTACATACATCTTCATTTCTTTCATTGACTCATTTTTTGCTATTTTGTGTTTAACTTAACCACCGTACACCCTCGCAGTGTACAGAAGACTTCCCCAGCATGAATACAATGCGTATTGGTCCAGTCCAAGGTCGCCTCCATGGAGAACAATGTGGAGGTGCCTCAAAAACCTACGAACAGAACCACCTCACGACGCAGCAGTTCCACGCCGGGGTATCTACCCACAGGACAGAAAAGCACTCGGTTGGAAAAACACTTGCACCCATGCCCACTGCAGCAGTATTCACAATTGCTAAGACACGGAATCAACCCAAGTGTCTAAGAGCAGATAAATGGATTGAAGAAATGTGGCACACTGACTCACTTTAAGTTTTCCAATCCCTACCTAGATTTGTCCTAGATAATACCATCTACTTCGTTCGGAACTTCCCTAACCCCTGACAGCACTGCTGTTAGACCACGAGGCCTACACCGTGCCGTCTCCCACCCCAGCAGTGACACTCCGCACTCGGGGCAGAGGGCTGTCACCCAGCACGGCGGGTGCCCCGTGGCTGCGCCAGGTCCCTGGGATTCGGGGGTCACCTTCCAGAGGCAGAGAATGGATACTGGGGGACAGGCTGAGCTGCCCTGGCCACTCCCCAAACACACCTCCCACCCAGCCACATTTGCCACCCAGCCCTGTGCAGGAGGAGGATCCTGGCCCCCTGTTGTCATATACATGCCCTGGGGTTCCCCGCCCCCCCAACCGAAAAGCTCATCAGGGTAGACGTGCAGGCCCGTCCCTCAGGAGCAGAGGGAAGCCGCTCACGAGTCTGCGATGTGAGCAACCTCTTCACGAAGTTCATGAAAGATGCATATCATAAAAAACTATGCAAGGATTTCAAAAATATTCTGCACCAAAATGAACTTGTACTATAACTCCATTTTTCTGC
This sequence comes from Tupaia tana, assembly GCA_026018925.1. Taxonomy (NCBI): domain Eukaryota; kingdom Metazoa; phylum Chordata; class Mammalia; order Scandentia; family Tupaiidae; genus Tupaia; species Tupaia tana. Next base: position 38,670,919 of record JAKSZU010000021.1, read on the forward strand.
ACATTTTTTAAAGCTTGTTTATTTTATTCATGATAGCATGGGTGTGCTGCCGGAGAAGGGGGCTCTCCCCGCTCTCTGCTCCCCCATGCCCAACCATCCGGATCTCGGGTACCTGTGCATGCACCCAGCATGTGTGCAGACCCACCCAGGATCAGAACCCACAGTCCACCATGTGGCTTCCAGCATTGCAGTTCAGTTTGCTACACACCACTCCACCAGGTCGGGCCTCCACAGACTTCCTGAAGTCCTCTTAGACTTTACCAGCTACAGGCCAGACCCCAGAAATCCAGCCATGGACAGCAAGAAAGCCCCTGATCTCCAACGGCTTTGTTAGGGGTCTTCCAAATGTGCTTGGAAATGCATATTATGAAAAAACTACGCATGAATTCCAACATTTTTTGTATCAAAATAAGCTTGTGCTTTGATTCATCTTTCCATGAATTTGCTGAGTCCCTGCATAGTCTAAACCCATAAACAAGCAAGAGGTCGTTGAGAGAACGCATGCGTGCTGTAAGAAAATAAGAAAATTCAGGCGAGAACGACTTAGGGGAGAGGAGGCCTCCCTTGGGAGGTGACGTCAAGTCAAGAGAGGAAGATGGGCAGGAGTGAAACACATCCAAAACCCAAGGGGTGAGGATCCCAAGCAAACGAAGACAGGTGCGAAGGCCCTGAGCCAGCCGTGAGCCTGGTGGTTCATAATCCGAGGATGCTGGGGGGCTGGGGCTTCCTGACGGAGCCCAAAGTTAGGGGAGAAGCAGAGGCCACTCGGGGAGGGTAAGAACTTCAGATTTCCCTCTGAATGCAATGTGCTTGGAGAGCACACCTGCAGCAGCTGTGGCTGCAGGCAGAACATGGCGGAGATGTGGGGGTGGCTACAGAGACATTGAAGAGGAGCCCCTTTGGCGTGTACTTGAGAGCTGGAGCCAACAGGAGTGGCTGGGTGTCCAGAGGGAGGAGAGAGAGAGCAGAGGACCTGGGCTGGGGCCTGACACACAGTCGGTGGCCTGAAACAGGAAAGACCCAGAGGGAAGGAGGGGCAGAGGTCCATTTTTGACTCGTTATACATCGTCCAGGCAGCAGGGCTGCAGAGACAGAGGGGTGGATGGGCCCGGTGTTCAGGGCGAGGTCTGGGCTGCAGACACAGCTGGGCGGAAGGACAGCGGAGGTTACCGGAAACCACATAACTACACGAGGCTGCCTGTGTTGAACATGATGTTGGGAAAGGAGTCAGGACAGAGCTCTGGGCGCCGATACTGGATGGAGATTGGGGTGAGGTGGGCTCTGAGTCGGCGGAAACCAAGAGACACAGGTTGCATGGCAGCCAAGAGAGGTCCAGCCATCAGCTGGCTCCAAACCTTTGGGGTGCGAGGTGAGCAGAGGCTGATGACCACAACATGCAGAAGCCTGCTCTGCGTGGGCAGTGTGGGAGGTGGAAGGCAGGCAGCATAAGGGGCCCAGCTGCCCTGACACGTCATGCCCTCAGGGGACCACTGGGCCACAAGAGCCACTCACCCTAACAACAACGGGTGCCCGCTGTGTCAGACCCACTGGAGCAATGAACAACACCAACAGGCTCCCGCCCTCCGGGGCTTGCACTCAAGTGCCGCTGAGCGTCCAGCCAGGTGGACAGATGCAAACGTGCCCCTCTGCCCCTGCTAGGCTCACTCTTAGGCCTGGGTTAAGAGGGGACGCTGGCCCAGCAGTGGCTTGGGAGACGCGGGGCCTGGCCGGCCAATGACCAGCAGAGCGAGAGTGCACAGCATGTCCGGCCTCATTTTCCTCACCTGCAAAATGAGGACACACCTGCCCTGCTGCACACAGACCACACCAGGATGGAACAGGACCGCACGGAACTAAACGTCCCCAGCATGTATGAAATCGATGCTTGCTTAAAAACATGTTCCCCCGCAGAAAGATCATCCGGGTCATCTCCCCACCCCCTCCTTCTAGTCCGTGCTGGCAGAAGAGGCCACCCCCAGCCTCCAGCCTCTACCCACTATGCTCCAAAGATGACTGGGCCCCGGTCTTGGGAGTTCTCTGCGCCACACACAAAGCCCGAGACCCTGACCTCAGTGCACCCTCCTGTCCTGAACCTCCACACCACTGCAGCATTGGCCAAGAGCCTAGGGGTACCTCGCTGGAAGCTGCCCCGGGAATGACGAGACTGACCCAGCGCCCCACCTTCCACTCCTCTCGGTTGTCACTCACAGCCTGAACCCTCGCCCCCTGTCACTCTGCACGACCAGGGCACCTGCCCTCCACATGCCTCCCTGGAAATCCCAGCCACAGTCCCGCGTCACCTCACCTCACCTCTCAGCCACCCAGCACCCCACTGCCACCCCGGGACGCTCCAGGGCAAGCTATATTTTAGGAAGCAGGCCAAATTATCAAACCTCAATGGATGAATGGTAAAATTACTGAAAATCAACTAAGGAAAAAATTAATTGGGATGCTTTGGAATATCACTCTGCATTTTGCCAAATTTAAACCACAATTAATTTTTTTTTCTGTAATTCCTCATAAAGCAGATTAGTCTTAATTCTGTGGTTCTAGCAATTAAACTTTTAGGTTTTATTTCTTCACATTTGAAAGGACTTTTTCAGTTACTATCAAGAACTCTATTCCTTTAAAAATAGTTTTAATGTGTTGGGGGCTTTTTTATATTTAGGGTTCTGACCACCCTCACCCCAGTTCCCACCATGGCATTTTAGCTTTCGTTGTAATGCTAACAATTAAAAACAAAAACTGAAGCACTTCACATTTCTGTGATTGGCCTAAACCCTCCCTCAGCAGCTTTGATTTGCAGCGAGTGGACTCAGGAGTTGGGTCACCAGACATAAGCTAAAATTGTACTCACTGACTGCGAAATACACGCGCTCACTCAACGTCTCCATCCACCCAGGCCCTGGATCCCAAACGCCGACTGTATCTAAGTGCAGCCACAGAGGCCATGTGCAGAGATCAAAAGCTACGAGCATAATTCAGTAGGAATCTCTAGAGGCTTTTGAAATAATCCCAAAAAATAAGTTCGGGTGAATTGATGCATTTGGTAAAATCAGTGACTATTTAGCAGACATTTTTTTTCTTTTTCAGCAAGAGGGTGTATGTGCTCACCAGCAGAGACAGAGAAAGAGAAAGTAAAAAATCACACCCAGAGGGGATGACCACACCGCAATCCCTTCTCCATTCTCCTCTCAGGATTTGGGGCATGCATGCACATGCGCCTGGTGTGATTTTCAAGCTGCTGGGTCCAGGACTCGAACTATGCAGTCAGCCATGTGGGATCCAGTGCCTTAACCTCATGTCACCCACTGGTCCTGGCATACTGATCGTTAAAGTGGTCACTGGGCGGCTCATGCACAGCTAACCTCAGGCCTCTCCCCTCCCCGTCCTCATTTCCAGCTGCCATCCTCCCATGAAGTTCATGCCGTCAGTCCAGCTCTCCCGCTCCTCCTCGGCGCTCTCACCTGCCCACCCCACCACTGCCCTCCCTCGGGAAACTTACCACCTGCTCGCCCCCTCCTGTCCACCAGCAGGGACGGTCCACACGGCACCCGGCCATCCTTGCCTGCCCTGACAGGCTGGCATGAACAGCCCAACCTCGGGCCACTCCTCACCCTCCAGCAACCTCCCTGGACTTCCAACTCCAGGAAGCCCCCTCCCCGGACCCTGACCCACTGAGCCAGGCCATTCCCCATGTCACCTCATTTCCTCCTTGCCATTCCTCTGTCACTCACTAGCCAAGGACCTGGTGCACAAGCCACCTGCGACCGCTGAATGGCTTCTGAGCAGCTGAATGTCGCTAGGAAACACATGCATGCACATGTGTGCATACGCATACATACACACACACACACACATGCACGCGTGCATACGCACCCGGGCAGATGGGTCTCACTTTAAATCCCTGACCTAAAAGCCTTGCATGCCTATGACGCCATGTCACACCTTCTCCAGCCTCGGTCTTCCTACGCCGTCCCCGTCCCCCCACCCCGCCCCGTGTCCTATGCTAACACCTGACCCCTCAGCCCTGCGGCTGGCATGGAGGCTCTTAAACTACAGGAGTCCTTCCTGACAGCCCTGGAGGTGGAAGCCCGAGACCGAGGCGTCCACCAGCCAGTGTCCACCAGCCGGGGTCCTCTCGTGAGAGCGCCTGTTCCATTCATGAGCCCCCACTCCGGCTCGTCACCTCCCAAAGGCCCCCTCCTACCACCACGCAGGGGGTGGGGTTTGCATATGAGTTTGGGGAGGGCACACACATGCAGACCACAGCACTTTGCTTCAGATTCCGTGAGGAAAGGGAAGATCCAGACCCACATCCCTCCCCGCCCCGGCTGGCCCCCTCCGCCTCGCATCTGTAACCCCACTCCACCTGCTCTCTGCCCACATTGGAGGCCGTCCTGACGGGGGGCGATCCCACCCCTTCTCTTCTCAGCTCTCAGGGACAGCCCCCTGCAACCACGCCTTCCACGGCTCTGTGGATCTCTCCCCGACCCTGCAGACGAGCGGCTGCACTGCCTGTCACGGTGGAGCCCCCAACTCAAGCCTTCCCTCGGCCCACCCACCTCAAGGTCCCCTTCAGGGTGACCTGGAAGGCTGCAGTCGGGTTCCTGCGTTTACCTTCAACCTCCCCTCCCAGGCCACCCTCCACGTGCCCTCCCCAGCTAGGGCCGCCTCACAGAGCATCCCACGGTCACGTCTCAGGTCTCTTACCAGACCCTAGCTGCGGCCACAGCCCCCCCACCTCTTTCCCGGAACCCTGCTTACCTGGGTCCTGCTGGTCCCCCTGCCCTAGGCCCCTCCTCAGCCCCACTCTCCTCCCTGCCTGCTCAGCCCCTGCAGTGACCTGGTGGTCCCTGGCTTTAACTGCCATCTGTATGCTAATGTCGCTCACACCCAGACCTGCAGAAGCCCAGCCTCCATCTAACTGCCAGCTGGCTCTTCCAGTCCTAACAAGGCCAAAAGAGACTGCACTCCCGCCCCTACCCCACCCCAGCCCGGCCCCCCGTCTTCCATCCCAGCTTGAACAACCATGTTCAGTCAAAACATACAAGTTACCCACAATTCCCACTTATGGCCTTTCCCATGTTCCTCCAAACACACCCAGGCCAGCTCAGCGGCGCAGCGCTAACACACACTCACATGGGCCGAGTCCACAGAGATCGCGGGTTCAGTTCTCCGACCACCCTGTGCATGCCAAGCACATGTACCGTAACACTGGCCCGCTGGGAGGGCTGGGCTCACAGTGTGAGCCCTGATAGGGTGCTGGTCTCTCTCTCCCTGTCTCTATTTCTCACTCTTACGAGAGACAAACAAACTTAACATCCCAAGCTTCTCTGTGCCTCTGCTGTCACAGCGCCTCACCCGGACCACTGCCCTGGCCTCCCCACTGGTCTCCCCACTTCCAGACTTGTCTGCACCCCCCTCCATCCTCTCTCGGTGCAGGCACAATCATTCCAGTCCCATGAATCCTACTGTGTGCCTCGATGGTCTGCGTCCTCTGACGGGGCCAGCTGGTGCCTAACCGGTGACTTCTGGCTCCTGCACGGCTGGCCGCAGGGGAGGTGCCACATCTGGAGACTTCCCTGAGCATGTTGGGCGCGTGACCTGGGGCTGGCCGGGGTGAGCTCGGGTCATGGCATCAAGACCCTGTCGGAGCTCTCGCTCTCGCTCGCTCGCTCTCGCTCTCTCTCTCTCTCTCTCTCCCTCACTCCCTCTCTCCCTCTCAGACTTCGGCTTATGCACGTGGTCTGGCTCTGCCTGCCTCTGCACCCACCCACATCGCGGCCTCCAGCTCATCACGGCTTCCAGCCACAGGAGCCCCCCCGCCCCCGGGGCCTTCCCTACCTGCTTCCTCGGCTCTAAGCCTCCCATGCTGGGACACCCCGTGTCTCTCGCCCGGTTTACCACGCCGAGTGGCGCCCTCGCCGTCTGGCCATCCTCATGCCTTCCGTGGTTGCTCGGAGTCTGTTCCCCGTCTCTGGCTCACAGAACAGATGCCCCGTAAGAGCAACGCTCCGCAGCACCCAGAGCAGGCGTGCATGCCAGGGCACACACACGTGCACTCCTGCACACGCACACAACGCACACATTCCTGCCCAGAGGCACCTAAACGTCCAGAGCTCAGTGAAAGAGCTCCAGACAGCAGACGCCCCAGAGCACACAGCGAGTCAGGCTCACCACACGGCTGGGGGACCTATCCGCCGGGCTCCTCCCTCTCACCACCCTAGACCGTCACTCAGGGCTTTTCTGAGAGGACAGGCTGAGGGTCCCCCTCCAGAGGTGGCAGTGAGGGCCCTGCCCCCAGCCAGGGAGGGCAGCGGCTCCCCTCCCACCTCCCCGCCGGGGCTCCGCCTCCTTCCCACCCGCTTCAGACAGCGGCGGGCACCGAGGCCGGCACACGCCCACACGTGTGCCACCACACACATCGCACACCACACACCTAGCACACACCACACATCACACACCACACACCTAGCACACACCACACATCACACCACACACCTAGCACACACCACACATCACACCACACACCTAGCACACACCACACATCGCACACCACACACCTAGCACATACCACACACCTGGCACATGCCCCACACATCATACACATCACACACTACACACCCACATCTAGCATGTAACCCACAAATCACCCACTACACACCTAGCACACACCACACACATCATACACATCTATCATCTATCACACACCATCACATACCTGTCACACACCATCACACACATCACATTAACACACACCTATAACACAGCAACACACACCTGTCACACACGAACACACTACCACACACATCATACCACACACATCATACATTAACACACTACACAGCACCACGTACAGCACATATATACTGTTCCACACATACATACCACACACAGCATATAAACACATACTACACACACCACACATACCATACACCACTCACATACATATATACAGTAACATACACACACAGTCACACACGCCACCTTATGCATAGACCACACACACATCCCCAAACACACATACTGCCTCACGCACATACGCACACACCCACACACATCTGCACCACACATGCGCACACACGTCCACCACACCCGCTGGCCCATGACCACAGGGTGGGGGACCAATGTGGCTGGGAGTACAATCCCCGGGTAGGTTCCCAAACCCTGCCTCATGTCACAGAGGACAGAGGGTTCCAGGGTCCAGGCACTGGCCAAGGAGGGGCATGCTGGGGAGGACACAGAGCCACCGGGGACCACATCCAGCGGCCGGCTGGGCGGGGAGGCACGTGGAGGCCTGGAGGTGCCATCTCAGGCCCCATGAAATGCCTCACCCAAACATCCCGCTCCGCCGAGGGTCTCCCACAGCAAGGCCTGGCTTGGGTGGGGCCAAGGCCGGGCTCGCCTGGTCCTGGTGTCCCAGCGCCGTCTGCCCTGGCCACAAAGGCGACCAGAGGTGAGTCCCTGCCTCTGCTCACTCCTCAGTGCCAGGAGTCCTCCTGCGGCCGCAGGAGCCCGAGGTCACCACGTTCACGGGGACAGGGAGACAGAAACAAAGGGGACGTGCAGGTCCCCAGCCCAGGCGCCCCTGCACGGATGGCCTCCTTCCCCCAGGTGCCCCCGCCCATCAGCATTGAGAGACGCCCCATCACCGTCCCCCCACAGCCTGCTCTCCTGGCCCCTCCCTCCCCCACCCTGCACCCCTCCAGGGCCACCAGACGAAGGCTCCCTGAACGGGGGTGTAAGAGGTGACAGCTGCAGCTAAAGCCCAATTGTCGTTGACACTCAGAGCCTCTGACAGCTGTTAGAAGAAGAATGTGATTTTGAAATTTAAATAACACGCTTCTGCATTCGGCTCAGGGAGACAAGCTGAGGATAAGCAGTTTATCGCCGGAGCCACCATGACGCGGGCAGGGCAGGGGCTGCCTGTGCCTCCGGTCCCTCCCCTGCCCCTGCACAAGCCCACCCTGCCACCAGCACCTCATCACAGGGCTTCTCGGATGGGTCCCAGAGAGACGCTGGCCCGACCTCCTGTACTCGCCTCGCCCTCTGCCCACTCAATGGCCCAGGGGTGACAGATGCAGGCACGAGAGCTCCAACCCCCCAACTTGGGGGCCCGGGGCAGGCAAGGAGCTCGCCCAGGCACCCAGCAGAGCCCAGCCGGCCTAGTCCTCCCCTGACCACACCCCTGGGCCACCGTGCCCAAGGTAGGTCTCCCCTCCCCAGGGACCCGGCCTCCCCAGCAGTCATCTGAGCTGTCACAGGACGTCCTCCGGTCCCCACCGAGGAGACCTCAGAGGGGTTGACCCGTCTGCCACAGGGCCCCTCCTCACTGTCCCCGAGCTTCCCCAGGCTCAGAAAACTTGGGCTTCCCTCCCAGTGGTCCGCCTCCAGGATGTCCCTCTCAGACTCTACTCTGCTCTTCCCTGGCTTCCCCAGAACTCTCGGGCTCCACCGGGGCTCCACCTGCACCAGGAAACCAGCTGCGGCTGTCTCCGTGGGGCCCGCCCGCCCTGGACCATGAAGATGTGGCCTCGCTCATGTCACAGCCCAGTCTACATGGCTGTGAGCACGGGAGCACGCACGGCTCCTCCGAGGTCAGCCCCAGCTCCGCCTCCTCCGCTGGGTCCCCCCTTCTCTGCCCCTCAGAGACCCCCAGAGGGGCGCACATGGGACGCCACAGCCGCCTGCGTTTCTGACCTACCTTCCCGTGCAGTTTCCACACCTCCCACTGAGCTCGGTCCAGCACCACCACCATCACACGGGTGTGGCCAGCACCACGTGTCTCACCACGCGTCCGTCACTGCATACTGTCACCACGCATCCTTCACCACACATCCATCACCATGAGTCTGTCACTGCGTGTCCGTCACCACCAGTCCTTGTAGGAAAGTAGAACTGCTCCATTTTATGGATGAAAAAGACGGCGCTCAGGTTAGAGTGACACCGAGCTCACTGCACTGTCGCCAGAGCCAGGGCCCCAGGCAAAGGCCAGCTGCTCAAAGTCCACGTCAACCTGCTAGTCCACAAGCTTCTGTGGGCACTGTCAGCCCAGATCACAGCGCTAGGCACCCGGGGGTACAAAGGGGCATGTCAGGGCACCCCGCACCCCAAGGGCACACACCCCCACCAAACAGGGGTGAGCACTGTGAGGAAGGAAGGCGGCCCCTGGCTAGAACACCCCGCCCCCTCCCCCAGGGCCACGCTGGCCCACCACGGTGGCTGTGCCCAGCCCTCTACCCCCAATGCACGAGAGAACCCAGAGCCCAGGCCTGCACCAGCCTCCACCTGCCACACTCCGTCCCGGTAAAGCACACGCCACTGTGAGACTGCAGCCCACCTGGTCCTCGCCCTCTGAAAACCAGCCAGTCACCTCCACCCTGGCCACCAAGGCTCTCCTAGGGTGGAAGCCAACCTCCTGCCACCACAGAACATGCGACCACTTCCCGAGTGCCAGGTGCCAGGTCCTGCCAGCCACCATCTGACCTCAGAGAACTCGCTCCAGAACAATAACGTCTAAGAGGCTAACACAGGGCAGTGCGACTACAGACCCAAGGCATAGCACCCCTGCACCGCTCCTGCATCACTTTTACACCACCCTGCACCACCCTGCACCAGCCCTCCACCACTCCAGCACCACCCTGCACCACCCTGCACCACCCCTGCACCATCCTGCACCACCACTACACCATCCTGCACCACCCTGCACCAGTCCTGCACCAGCCCTCCACCACCCCTGCACCACCTGCACCACCCCTGCACCACCCTACACCACCCTGCACCACCCTGCACCAGCCCTGCACCAGCCCTCCACCACCCCTGCACCACCCCTGCACCACCCTGCACCAGTCCTGCACCACTCCAGCACCACCCTGCACCACCCCTGCACCATCCTGCACCACCCTGCACCACCCCTGCACCATCCTGCACCAGTCCTGCACCACCCCTGCACCATCCTGCACCACCCTGCACCACCCCTGTACCACCATGCACCCACCCTGCACCATCCTGCACCATCCTATGCCACCCCTGTACCACCCCTGCACTACCCTGCACCACCCCTGTACCACCCTGCACCCACCCTGCACCATCCTGCACCACCCTGTACCACCCTGCACCACCCCTGCACCACCCCTGTACCACCCTGCACCCACCCTGCACCATCCTGCACCACCCTGCACCACCCCTGTACCACCCTGCACCCACCCTGCACCATCCTATGCCACCCCTGTACCACCCCTGCACCACCCTGCACCACCCCTGTACCACCCTGCACCATCCTATGCCACCCCTGTACCACCCCTGCACCACCCTGCACCACCCCTGTACCACCCTGCACCCACCCTGCACCACCCTGCACCACCCTACACCACCCCTGTACCACCCTGCACCATCCTGCACCAGCCCTGCACCACCCCTGCACCATCCTGCACCAGTCCTGTACCACCCCTGCATCACCCCTGCACCAGCCCTGCACCATCCTATACCACCCCTGCACCACCCTGCACTACCCAGCACCACCCTGCACCACCCTGCACCACTCTTGCACCACCCCTGCACCAGCCCTGCACCACCCCTGCACCAGCCCTGCACCAGCCCTGCACCACCCTGCGCCGGCCCTGCACCACCCTGCACCAGCCCGCAGTCCTCACCTAAACCCTACAAGGTGGGTGTTTCTCTCAGCCCATGTTAGCAAGGAGAAACCAGGTCTCAGAGGGGAGGTGCCCGCCTAAGGGGCACACTGGGCAGCACGGCCAGCACCTGAATCCCAGTCTTCTCTCTGGGCCTCGGTTCCCCTTTCTGTCAGGTGAGGGTGTGGGCCTAGGTGCTCCGTAAGTCCTCTTTGAGTGACAGGAAAGGCCCTGGAGACACAGGCCCTCACCCAGAGAACAGGGACCAGGCCTGCTGACCCCGAGGCCAGTGGTAGTCTCCTCCTGCCCCTTAGGCAGGGTCCCAGGGGTACAAGGGACACACCACCCGGCCTGCCTGTTCTGGCCTCCCTCGCTTCAGTTCCACCCATCTGTCCTGCTCTCCACTCAGGCCCATGCCCTGGGGGCTGCACGTCACCCTCAGAGCTCCCTCCCCTCGGCTCCTCTCTGCCACACGACCTCTTCTGTCTCCCGTGCCCGCCTCACCCTCTCCTGGCTGCTCCGGTGGATGTGGCTGGGGCTTGGTATTCATGGGTCATAGAAGCCTGGGGACAAGAGACACTGGGCTTCAGCTGGACCCCGCTAGTCGGCCTCCCGCCTCCACTGAGCACCCCACAGAAAGGATGGCTGGGCGCGCAGCGGGCATGCAGCGGGCTCCTGGCCGACGCTCACCCACACCGGACCTCCTTCCCAGCCCTTCAGGGACCACGTGCCCAGCTCACAGCTGAAAGAACCACGGCTCACAAGGACCCCAGTGAGGCCCAAAATCACATTCCGCAGTGGTTGAGTCAGGACTCGAACCCAGGACTGCGTGGCGAAGGCCCACGTGCCTCCCTAAACACCCCAGTCCACGTGTTTAAGGGCAGTTTGAACTGCTCCAGGCAAGGCAAACCTCGCTTTTCCTCCATGAGACCACTCCCCAGGCACAAGGGGATTTCAGAAAGTGCATAGAAAAACAGAATTAAAGTATGAGTTAACCTTGCAGAAAGGGCGACATCCGTGCGCAGTTTCTCCCTAATATGCATCTTCCACAAGCTTTTCCAAAGACGAAGGCGGACATTCGGATGCTCCCAGAATCACCATGACTAGAGGTCGGGGCAGCCATACTATCTCCGCCTAGCCTCAGACGAGGCCAAGCTGAGCCTTCACCAAACCCAGTGCCGAGCCAGGGGGACCAGGCAGGGCACAGGGAGGCCCGAGGGCTCATCCTTCCCCAGTTTCTGGGTCTTGCAGGAACCCTGGCAGCTTTGCCACAGAACCCCAGCAGAGAGAGGAGGCGGCAGACGAACACGCATTCCAGGCCCTGTGACAGGCCCAGGTTCGCAGACAGGAGTGGGCAGAGCCCCAAACACAGGGCGGCACCCTTCCCTGTGCCCAGCTGGGCTGGCCCAGCCTAGAAGGCCCAACAGGACGCCAAGTCTCTGCACACGGCAATGGTCAGGGGGTCACAGACAGCCACACATAGGTGCGGGGCAGAGAAAGGCTCCCACCATGCCTCCACCACCAAGAGTGGCAGCCTTAGGCCCCAAGGCACGGTATGGGGCCCCGGGGATCCCCCGCTAGCAGCCACACATGGGTGGTGATCCGTGTGAACGCCCAGGTACTGACCCTCAGTCACAGCTACAGGCAGGAGCCCGTGGTGGCCAGAGCTCCGCACGCGCTTCCCCACTATGTCACCGTTGTCTAGATTTCCAATGGGACAGGCGTAGGAGTCCTGCTCCAAGCTCATGTCAGAAGTGACCTACCCAAGGTCCTGCGATCATCTGGACAGACATGGCCCTGGAATCCGGTCTTTTCTGCCGTGCCCCCCAAAGGTCCCCCTAATTTCTTGGTGGCAGGACCTGGGCCTCCCACCCAGCTAGGTGCCCAAGGTCTCAGACAGAGCCACCTACTCCTCGCCTCCAAGGTTGCCCTGGCTGGAGCAGGGTCAGCAGGGATGACGAGGAAGGACAGCACAGTCCCCGAACCCAGCCCTCGTGGGGAGGCACAGTCCCAGAGCACAGGGAACCAGGTTGTGTGGGGCACAGTCACCTCTGGGCAGCAGGGAGCAGGAAGCGTATTCGGCAAGCTGCAGACCTGGTAATTTCCTCATTTGTCTTGTCAACATCCCTGTCCCACAGTGTCGAGTTCATCACGTAAAGATTTTCTGCTAAGGAAGACACTTAGTGTATGTCTGGAAGCAGCGGGGCCTGGGCCGAGGCCAGGACCTCTGCGTGCACACCTCGGGAAGCACGGATGTCTGTTTACGGGAGGGCTCACGGTGCCTGCCCAGCGTGGTGCCCGGCAGGGAACCGAGCTACGATTGCGGGGAGGGGACCGACACGGTACACTTGGGGCCCCCAGGCCATCCCCACCACAGCACCCATAAGGTGTCCTCGTCCTGCACTGAGCCCCAGAACGTGCCTCCATAGGGACAGCCCGTGACGATCTCCATCAGAAACCCAACAGGATCCAGGAGAATCAGAATCCCGTGCCCGGAGGAGCCTCGGCCCACCAGCCGGTCCAGCCCGTGGTTAGGCCAGAACCTCGCAGAGAGGCATCACGGTGCCCGCAGGCAGGACCAGGGTGGGCACCGCCCTGAGCACAGTGTCTGCACCAAGGACCCCCTGGAAGTGATGACAGTGAGGGCCCAGGGCCAGTGTGAATGGCCACCCTGGGGTCTCTGCTCCATTCACCACCATCACCACCGAGGCCAGGCCCAGAAGGCCAGCCCCTGGTCAACACCACTCTCCTCATGGAGGTCCAGGCTCTCCCCCAAGGATGTCGGTGGCTTCCCTCTTGATCCCCGAGAGGGTTTCCATGCATTCTCAACGGAGCAAAGGTGTCACCTCCAGGAGCAGAACCCAGCTGCGGGCGGGCAAGAGCAGGGTGGGCACCTCAAGGACGCCCAGCCTCCAAACCGGCCACGCCCGACCAGACGGCGTCCCTCGACCTTCATTTCCCTGGTTAGGGAGAATTCACTTCTCTCCTCTTCAGCCAATACAGTGGGGGAAGATAAGAAACACTGTGAGAATTGTCATTAGAGAGAGCTCAGGTCTCACTGGAGGGTCTTCCCGTTCACAGAAGAGCAGGGGTTCGCAACTGGCCACCACTGTGTCCCCCAGGGTACATTTGTCCAATCTGGGGACATTTTGGTTGTCCCAACCTCAGCTGCTACCAGCACCCAGTGGGTGGAGGCCGGGATGATATTAAACACCCCACAATGCCCAGGACAGTTCTCCCCGAGGTTCGAATCCCAGCCCCAGCAGCTTGAAAAAACCTACATAGGTGGGTGAACCCAAGCCCACCAGGACAGAGAGATGGGGAGAAGGCAGTGCGCCGTGACCACACACACTCGGGACGGCCTCCTCCCTCTCCCTCTCTCTGTCTCTCTGTCTCTCTCCGGTGAGCACGCATACCCTCTGGCAAATGAAATAAAAAAGTCTTCACAAAGTGCCACAAACCAGTCCCAAGTCCCATAAACCAGATCGCTGTACCCAGGGACCCCTTGAGCACCAAAGGTGACCCCTGGAAGAACTCATCCCCAGTTTCAAGACCAGGAAGCTCCTCCCCAACACCCAAGCAGGGACAGGCCTGGGCCCAGGGTCACTCAGACCCCAGAGGGAATGAGGCCAGGAAGAACCACAAGCCATGTGGGTCCTGGGCAGAGCCTGGCTAGAGCCAGCCTGACCATGGCCCCAGCAGGGGCCTCCCTTGGTACAGTTCAAGAAGCAGGGCAGAGAGGGGTGCTTCTACGAACCCCAGCAACCACAGCCGGCGAGCACGGGCCTGAGCCGCTCCCTGACGGTGACCCACAGTTATCCAGCAAGAGGGCCCGTGACTCCCTGACCGATGCGCAGGGAAACCGAGGCACAGAGCGCTTAAGCCACGTGACCAAGTGGAAGGGCTCCACAGTAGAAGACGTGGCCCTGGAGACACCGCCCAGATCAAGATGGTGACAGACAGGAAGGAGGGCGCAGCTCCGCCTGCTGGGCGGGGCCGAGCGGGTGGGCGGGGCCGTCGGAGGCCTGCAGGTGCCTGCCTACCTGAGAAGATGGAAGCCAGCCTGAAGATGTCCGAGAGGCGGGAGGTCACCGGCTCATACGGGGAAGCTTCGTAAAACTCCTCACCTGGAAGAGAGAGCGGAGTCAGGCATGGCACCCGCCCGGAGCACGCCGTGCTTGGCACACCTGCCCAGGCGGCCACGCCCCGCTCACGCCATGGCCTCTCCTCGGCGGGCCAGCCACACAGGGCGGCAGCTGGGCGCTTCCTGGTGCACCGAGAAGCTGCTCCCCAGGGCGGCTCAGAACCCCCCAAGCTCCCTGTGCAGCCAGCCCTCCTGGAAGGACTTGCAGCTGCTTCTGGAAAGGAGGCAGGGGCAGGCGGGACAGCCACAGCCCATGAAGACCAGGCCCAGGTCACGGGATGTGAAGCCAGGGGCCACCAGGGTCTTCAGTGCAACTTCCTCGCTTCTCAGGTGGAGACCCCGAGGTGGCCCAGAGTGGGGAAGCCCCAGCCTCAGATCACACAGCTGCTCCTGGCCCTCACACCAGTGTCCTGTCACTAAAGAGGAAGGAATGTCCTCTTTGCTTCCCACCATGTGACCAGGAACACCTGGCCAGAGGCTGGGCAGGAGCCTGACGCCCTTCCCATCTGCCGGGCCCCTCCCACGGGCCCCACCTGACCTCCCACCACCTGCTGGCTCCTCGGCCCTCTCCCTGAGGCCTGGGTCGTGTTGGAGGCCCCTGACTGTTAGAACAGAGCGACAGGAGGGTATGGCATGGACTGCCCAGAGGCCTCACCACCCCCGCCCCCCCAGGCACCCGCCCTGGGCCACACCGCAGCAGGAAGGAGGCGGTTCACATGGACCACTCAGCCTGTGTGTGGCGGGGCTGGGATGAGAGGAAGGAGGGGGTAACCCACAGCCACCCACGCTGCTTTCTCAGAGCCACAGGTAGGCACCCCATGTCTGAGCGGGAACACAGGGGCGGTGTCTGTGGGATCCCTGCAGGAAGGTACACCCACACAGAAGCAGGGACTTGGAACCCTCCTGAGGCCCCCACGTGTCCCCTCCCAAAGCCAACGTCCTGGACCTGGCTCCTGCGTCCCGGCCTTGGCCCAGCTCATGCGGCCACCAGAGGCCAGAATGGAGATGCAGCCAGCCCATGGCCACATGCACAGACACACAGATCTGTCTGCAGGGCCCAGCAGGACCCCAGGAAAGGAGGAAGCATGCTCCCCTGGAGAAATGGCCTCCACACTTCATCCCCTCCAGGAGCGCCCTGTGCCCTGTGACACCTAGCACCACAGAACGCGCGACCAGGACTTGCCGGCTGCCCCAGTCTCAAAGCCGTCAGGGCCCACCACGGCCTGTGCGGCTCAGGCCCTCTGCCCCGCACACCAGCGCTCACTCCGACAGCTCCTCCTGGCAGGGCTGCCGGCCACTGCTACGTACCGATGCCAAGCCGAGTGACCGCTTAGCGGTCCAGGACACGAGAACTCATTCCATCCTCTGGACTACCTTGGGGACAGGCGCTATCACCCCCCACACGCTCCCCGTGTTACGGATAAGAAACCTGCCCGAGGGCACAGTGGGCAAGCAGCAGAGCCAGGCCTCACACCCAGGCAGCTGGTTCCAGAGCCCAGGTGCCTCACCACCAAGAAGACAAAGTCCTTCCTAAGTATGGCTGCGTCCCACTCTCCCCGGGACAGTCCTCCCGCCAGGACGCTGACCCTGCTGCCCTGGTACAGCTAATCACCTGGAATGGACTGGCCAGTGGGACTGACTGAAGGGGCTTCCAGGGGAGCAGTCCCTTCCAGGGCCACTTGAGAGGGGCCCGCCCTAGGTCAGGCCGGTCAGCTGTCCCTGCAGCATAATATACCAATAGGAACCCCAAGGCCAGCCAGGGGCCAGATCCAGGACTCCGGGCTCTGGGACTGCACATGGGTGAGGCCTCTGCCCTTCCTGGAGTCGGGGGCCTGAACCCATCGCAGGGTCGCCTTTGGAGAAGGGGAGGAAGCACACACAGACAGGCCATGCAGCCTGTCAGCACTGTGGTGGTGATGGGAGGGCAGGCCCCGCTGGCCGAGAGTCCTCCCAGGGCAGCAGTAAGGGACCCGGATAAGGAGCCGGGGCCCTGACTCCACCTGGGTTCCTGCACCACGTGCCAGGGCCCAGCAGCCATCCCACCTCCTGGGCCTTGGCCTGCCCACCGCACAGGAGGCGCGTGCAGCTGGGTGCCCTGCAGCTAGGACCAGCCCAGCACCACGTCCAGAGCTGAACCCTGTTCTCTCCCCCACTGTCCGCCAGCTCTGTGCATGCACCAAGGCCCTGGGCGGAGGGGGGACAGGATGGCACGAAGCCCCACGGTGCTCACAGCCAGAGCAGGCCCAAGCAGCAGCTGAGCTCTGAGGGACACCCAAACCCACACCCCTCTGCCCTCAGCCCAGGCCCGCGCCCGCCCCTGGGTGACCAGGAGCAGGGAAGAGGTCCTCGCAGCCTCCCCCGGGAGTCCTTCACCCGCAGGTAGGCCGTGCTCCTCACAGAACCATTACCTGCTGTTCCTGGGGCTCCCCATGGCCCTGGTCAGCCCTGGACAGAGCCACCTCCAGACCACGAGACCCAGGAGGACGCGGGATCCCCTGGGGAGGAAGGAAATGAGCAGGGGCCACTTTCTAGATGGGGCCGGGCAGCACAGGCCAGCTCCCTCGGAGCACATGGTGGGTGTGTCACAGGGTTTGCTGAGTAGACAAATAAACCATCTGAAGGCTTGGAAGCAGGGACAGCTGTCTACACTCAGGCACTCCAGGTCAAAGGAGCCTTGCAGGCCACACGGCAGCACACAGTGACACACGGCCTGCTGCTCGCCACCCCCTGCAATGAGAAACATTGCATTTCTGCAGCCCAGGCAGCACGGTCCTCCAGGCTCCGACCTGCAGGGGCCACAGGAGCCACCGAGACGTGCCAAAGGCCCAGACGGCCACCCAGCTCTCGGTCACTCTTCCGTCCCCTCCCCTGTACACTCTGCAGCCTGCAACAAGCCTGCCCCAACCTGCCGCCCAGATTCCTGGGATAAAACCAATGGCTGACAGAAAGACACAGGCCCACCCACAGGGGGACAGACAGCATCACCACTTGGGGGCTGGAGGCCACATAGAGGCGCAGGCTTAGTCCCCAGGTGGCCCTGAACACCGTGGCATCGCTGCTCACACCTGTGAGCCAGCTAACTGGGAGGCCGGAGCAGACGCCGTCAAAGCTGTCTGTCCTCTCCCCTTCCCTCCCTCTCCCATGGGACAGACGGAGGAGAAAGTAAACAAGACACAGAGCTACCAGGCTCGGAATCACCCCCAGGCCTGTCATTCTGCCTTCTAAGACAGCCTGCGGTCCACTGCTCCTCGCCTGCCACTGCCCCGGTCCTGACACCAGAATTCCCGGCCTGATCACAGGGGTGGCCTTCGCACAGCCCCTCCCACCTACTCTCTTCACTGGAGTCACATGACAGTTTTCTAAAACATAGATGACCATCTCTCTAAAACCTTCCAGAGCCCCCAGCCGCCCGGACTTCTCCTTCCCACCCCAGCTCCGCCCTCACCTGCAGTCCTGCAAACAGGCGTGACTCTCCCCCATCTGAATCTTGTCTACCCTCCCCTCCCACACTCTTCCTACGTCCTGCACCCAGAGGCTGCCTCTTCCAGGAAGGCTCTTTGGGTTTTGTAGTAAGAAGTTAGATGGCCTCCAAGGTACTACCAGGGCACCCATGCTCGCCCATCACAGCGCTCCTGCCATCATAGGGCAGAGCCCCTCATCTGTGCCCCACCCCAGACCATGAGCCCCATGAAGGCTGAGGCCACACCTGCTTGTTCTGAGTGCTCCATGACACCTAGCCGGCAGGTAACACTCAGGCGACGTCTCCTGAATCACTAAGTGAACGTCCGAAGGCAACCCGTGCTCCAAAAGCATATGCAGATCCGCCACACCCCAGTCTGGACAGCCAGGCACAGGGTGCTGGGGAGGGGCTCTCACGTTCTGCATGGGACTTGGGGGCAGGCTTGCCAAGGGTTGCAGGATCTGCCGCCCACACACACCCTGAGCCCTCTAGGCCACCGCACAGCCCGGGAGCCTCCTGGGGGCAAGGAGGCAGGGATGCCGGGAGGGGAGCCAGCTACAGGCTCAGGTTCGGGCAGGGCAGAAGGAGAGACAGGTAGGGGCAGCCTCTGGGCGTGGGCTCTGCACACACCCGGCCTGCCCTTCCCTCTGCGCCCCACTGCTCCATCCGCCTGGCCTTCCCGGGTACCACTCCACTGTCCTGCTTGAACGCCGCCCCAGCTCACCCCGACTGCTCCTCCAGCTGCCTCCCCCCAGCCTCTGTCTCTCCCAGCTGTCTCCAACAACAGCCATCGTGCCAGGAGGAAGGCTCCAAGCTCAGGTTCTAGTTCCAGGGCAGAAGGACATAGAGCTGGCCAGTCCGCCCGCCCCAGTCGCCCACTGGCCCGCCACGGCCCCCGGCCGGCTTACCCTCGGTCAGCCCCAGGTGGATGCTCCAGTAGATCTGCAAGCACTGCAGCTCCTTCTTCATGCCGCGCTTGCAGCGGCAGTCGTACAGCGGGCTCTCCTGCAGGACCTCCAGGGCTGCCTGGCACTCCTTGTTGGCCAGCATGGTGTTGCGGTCCCGGCCGGCCAGGCACTGCCGCAGCGTGCGGTAGCGGGAGCTGCAGTTGGACTCGGCTGCGCACAGCTCATTGGCCCGGACGCAGTCCACTGGGGGGCGCCAGCCGTGCAGTTCGGGGCCCTGCAGGGAGGAAGGGCTGGCCAAAGAGCGGAGGGTCTCGTCTGGGTGGTGGGGAGGGAAGACAAGCATGAATGAGGGCCTCCAGGATCTTCCACCCAAGACACAGGCCTGGGGGTGGGCCCTGCTGGGAACCAAGGCCCCTGGAACCCCAAGGAGTACTCGGGCTGCCCTTCTCCCCTGAGAATGTCTTTGCCGGTTCCACTCTATCCCTCCTCCCACCGCTGTGCTCCCAACAAAGCCAGGGAGGCCCCTTTTCAAGACCACGGGCCATCTCAGACGGCCAGAGGCGGGAAGGATGTCCCATGACCTCGGCAGAGAGAGGGAGCCGGGCGCAGAGCTCCCTGCAGTGGTGCAGCGGAAGGGGACCTTCACTAGAGGCTACCCAGGCCTTCTCCAGCCTCCGCTCCAGCCCGGGCCCCAGGCCCTGCCGTGAGCCTGGCAGGTGGCAGATAATTGCTCTTTCTCAGCCTGTGCAGACCTTAGAGAGAACCTAGGTGGGCTTCAAAATCCCATGGAAAGGCTTACTGTGAAGACACCTGTGCACAGAACACAAAAATTTTTCGCACCAAAATAAACTCGTGGTGGCCTAGCCTCTGTAACACAGTTGGTGGCTTGTGGAACTGTGGAACTGGAAGCTACACGCCGGCCCCAGTTCGAGTCCCGGCCTGCTTGGCCTGGAAACATGCCAGGTGCACCTGGGCATGTCCAGGCTCCTGGAGGCCTGAGGGATGGGATGGCCACACCCGTGGAGGGTCC
Organism: Tupaia tana; assembly: GCA_026018925.1. NCBI lineage: Eukaryota > Metazoa > Chordata > Mammalia > Scandentia > Tupaiidae > Tupaia > Tupaia tana. Next base: position 38,691,095 of record JAKSZU010000021.1, read on the forward strand.
CTCTCTCTCTCTCTCTCTCTCTCACCCATGCACACGCACTTTATCATGAGTTTCTTTTAAAATAAGCTCATACTTTAATTCCATTATTTCAATGAATTGTCTTGAAATCCCCTATAGGGTCCAGCCCCCACATTTTACCCTAGGGAAACTGAGCCCCAAAGAAAAGAGAAAACAACCGAGGTCATGCAGAGGTGGAGCAGCCCCTCAGGCTCAGAGGCTTCTCATTTGGAGATGCTGGACGTTAGAGAAGGCAGGGGGTGGTCCGAGGGTGCCAGGAAGGAGGAGCTACCTTCCCCACCCAGCCTCCCCTCTGCACTTTCCAGGCTGACTTCACACCAGAGGAGACCCAGCCCCTCCAAAAGAGTGCTCAGGCAATGGGGACCAGCTGGGGGGCCTCTGCTCCCCCTCCCTCTCCCATGCCATGGCTTCTCTCACTGACTTTCTCCCAGAGGTCTGTCTCTGCCACCTTTTCTCTCTCCCTCTCACCTCCTCTCTCTCTCTCTTTCCTCTCCTCCCTGAAGCCCTCTCCCCCTCTATTTTTTTCTTCCTCCCCAAAGCCAAATAATACATCAATTGCAAAAGGGAAAGAGCCCTCCTGGCCCCTGGAAGACCAACAAGCACCCAGCGGCCCACCCTCCTAACCAGTTGCCCCAGTGCCCAAACCCACAGAGCTTCAGAGGGAGGGCGGGAGGGGCTGGCAGGACCCCTCGAAGCTCAGCTCCCAAGATGGTTTCCTCTGGATGCAGTCACCTTCCCAGTCTTCTACCCCCAACTCCAGAGTCTACCCAGGAAAGGCCCAGACCGTACCCCAGAGCTGCAACTGCCTTTTCTAAGACCCAAAGAGTGCTTTGGGAGGCCTCCTCCCCGCCCTCCCACCCACCACATCATAAAGTCCTAGGCCAGAAGTCCCCTTCGCACATACCATACCGCAGAATCACCCCACCCACCCCTACCCAGAACAGCCACTCGCTCCTTCCCTTGGGAGGCCCTGCTCAGGGGGGAGCTACCGCAGGGAGACAGCGACACCTAGAGGCAGAACACTGAATAGCAAGCCCATCACTCCTGAGAGCCTGAAACCACTCCTGGAGGGACCAGGGGCAGGGGGCCTGCCCTGCAAGGAGACAACAGAGAGGAGGGGCCGTGAGAAAGCCTGGGGGCCAGAACAAGACACTTCTTCTCCCATCGACCAGACCCCTGCCCCAGATGGAAGGAGCTGAAGGAGGTGGCCAGATGGGGCAAGAGCAGAGAAGCCAGCAGCTGTGTGAGGCGGGGCAGGGGGCGCCTGCCAGGCCCCGCTAACAGTGACCTCCACCGTGCTGAGGCAGCAGCTTTCTTCCCTGGCTTCAGCAGATTCCTACATCCCAGAGCAGGACCCAGAGCACCTGGACTACCCAGGAGCAGGAGCAGGAGCAGCTGAGCCCATGGCCGCGTGCACCTGCAGCCCGCACCAGCCAGCTGCCCTGCTGAAGCCTTGGGAGCAGCCCGATACTCTCCACTGACCTGGGCCCTGCTCCCCAGTGGGCTGCTCCCCCAGCCCCACCCAGCAGGCTGCGCCCTCAGGGGGCAGGCAGACTCGAAACTGATGGTAAAGCTGAAAGATCAGGACACTGGCCCGGGGACTGGGCCTCAGGGTCACTTACCCACCTGCCTGGGCCTGGAGCCAGCACGATCCTCACACCATCCTAAGGAGACTCCCTGCCAAAAGCCAGGGCTTCCCCCATCCTGCCCACTGGCACAGGTGGTGGGGGCAGGGACGTGCTTGCCCAGGGCTGGAACGTTGCTCACCAGACTATGCCTGACCCCATAACCACTCCGTCACCCCCAGAACCAGTCATGCAGGTGTGGAACCTGAACCTGTAGCCGAGACCCCGAGACTGAAGGGCAAAGGGTACCCTGGTGAGGTTTCTGATCCTAGCCAGGAACACTCGGACTGGTAGATGGTCAAGTGGAGCAGCTTCTGGAGACACGGGGACCCAGAGACAGAAGCCCCACCTGCCCTCCTGCAGCCACTGTCCCCTCGAGAGCTGGGACACACACCCTCCAGCCAGCCCCAGGCCCCCAGGCCACCTGCCCTCTCACTCTCTCCCTGAGCACACCAACAGCCCAACGGCTGGGCAGGGAAAGCTTCGCTTCACCCCAGACTCAGCTGGAACCTGAGAGGGCGCACGGAAGCCTCTGCTCCCAGGTGCCCGCATAGCCATGCCCTGCCAGGTCTCGGCCCCAGAAACCCTCCCCACCCTACCCCTCACAGGATTTCCAACCAGCTCGCAACGCTGGGCTCCTCCCCAAGAAAAGGCGCTGGGCTGAGGCCCCCCAGCTGCCCAGCCCGTCCTTCCAACCGGCCTAACCCAGACCTTCCAATGCCCTGTGGTCACTCAGGGACACCCTCAGCTCAGCTCTGAGGAACTCAAGGGCTCTGACCTCCTCTCCTGCTCCCCTGCCCTCCCACCACTCAGCCCCAGGGCCGCGTACCCCAGGTGGGCATCCCTGGTCACCCGCCGTGCACACACGCCCCCCAGGACGGGATCCCCATGCCACTTCTGGAAAGAGGAGAGTCAGCTCGGCTGGGGACCACTCGCCTGCTGCACCAGGGTCTGACTGCCCCCACCATGATGCCCATCCCCTGGACCTGCCGCCACTGGGCATGCACCACGGCAGCGGGCAGTCTGGCCACTTTGCCTGATGTGCGATTTTCTTTTCCTCTTGGTTTTCAGAACAGCAGTGGGAGAGGTCAGGGTGGCGTGGCCCTTCAGAAGGAGGTCCCGCTGCCAAAGGGCGCCCGGAGGTTCGGAGCACCCTGGGCCGGAGCACCTGCCTCCTTTGCTTGGACTCTCCCACAGGGACACAGGACAGGCAGGGCAGAGTGGGCCACACCCCAGAGCAGGGCCAGGCCTCTGGGGAACTGGAGCCTAGTGGGGAAGGCAGGAGGAGGGCACAGGCCTCGCCCGGCCCACACTGCGTCCCACTGACTCCCATCCATCTGCCGGGCGCTTCTGAGATCATGCACTGTGCCGCCCTCCGTGGCCACATCCACCACCCCTCGGCCTGCCAGGGCCCTGCTGGCCAGCCTGCCTCCCCACTGGCTCACAGCAGGCCAGGGTGGCGGGAGCAGCACCACACAGAATCAGCTGTGAGCTCCTTGGATCGACAGGGACACACATGCACACACACACACACACACACACACACACAAGCACGCACTGTCGCTGGGCTGCTCCGGGCTCAGAGACTTGGCCTGGGACTCCTGGCCACACACAGCCCTGCAAACACCCTCTCCCCTCTCCCCACCGGAGGCTCTCCAGACCCGGCCCAAGCAGAGATGTCACAGCAGAACCAGAACAAGCTGGGGACTTTGTGGGGAAGAACCACCGGGTCTGGGATCCAGGCAGCCCTCCTGCCTGCCCTGAGAGGAGAGGGCTTGCAGAAAGAGCAGCGTCTTTGTCTGGATCCCTCCTCCTCCTCGCCCTGACCTTCTACGCCCTGGCCCTCGGAAGCAAACTTTGGCCTCCCTCCCGGCTTCCCACCAGCTACCTCCGGTACCCAGAGGCAGAGGCAGAGGCAGCGAAGGTGCTCACAGCCCTCCACTCCCGCCCACCCATCTGGCTCGGCGCTGGGTGGGAGGAAGGGCCAGGGTGGGAAGAAACTTTAAAGTGTTCCAGGGAGTGGAGCGGCTGGGGAAGGGCTCTGGCACTGGGGAGGGGGCTGCAGGCTCCAGGGGCTGAGAGCAGGTGGGGGTGCTGCAAACGCTCCCCTACGACGTCCCAGCTGAGCTCCCGAAGAAACCCGTGCCCTCCACCGAGGTGGACTCAAGAAGCCGGCCGGGAGGGGTGGGACTGCGAGATTTTGCTCTCAGGCCGCGGAGCCGCTACCCTTCCTCCTCTTTCAGATCGGGGGTTGGCTTTCTCCCCGTAAGTTGCCGCAATTTGAACCCGTTAATAGAGGGAAATGCGTGCTATCATGGTGAGTGTGAGTGTGTGAGAAAGAGCTGGTTTGGGTGTGCTAAGTCTCCTTCCAATCCCCGCGCGCGGCCGGCCAGCCAGCCGGGCGCGAACCCGCTCCCCGCGCGATCCTCGCCGCCCAGCCCGCTCGGCTCGCCAGCGCCCGGCCAGGCTCGCCCCCCGCGTCCCCGGCTCCTCGCCGGCGCCCAGCGCGCGGCCCCGCGCAGCTCCCAGGCTCGCCGCCCGCAGGTACTCACCTAAAAAGAAGAAGAGGCAGAAGGCGTTTGCCAAGATCATGTTAAATAAATCCCACAGTTTTTTAGGTTTTTTTGGTCTTTCTCCCTTGGGTTAAAAAATAACAGCAGCAGCAATAATAATAACAGCCAAGCAGCGAGAGTCAGCCCCAAATCCACTGCGGAGATCCCAGCTAGTCCGCCCGTGAAGACCCGGAGTCCTGTGGTTCTCGCCTCTGGCTGAAGGGGTGGGGTGAAAAGAGCGGTGGGCTGCCTCTGCCGCCCCCCGCGCCCCCCGCAGCCGCACGCACGTCTGTCTGCCTGCCTTACAAGCCGACACCCGGTCCTGGGGTCAGCCCTCCCCTCCGCGCGCCCGGGAAGGCGCGAGTCCCCGCGGTCCGATTCCCCGGCGCTTCCCAGGAGGGGCCTGGGGAGGTGGGGGCAGGCGGTGTGGACCGAAGGGCTGCGAGGAAGCGGCCGGGGAGGGGGGTCAGAAGCGAATGCAAAGCGGAAAGAAATCCACCGACGGTGTGAGCGCCAGCCTCGGTCCAGTTGGAGCTTCGAGGACGAGACCCGAGCCGCTTCTTTCGCGCCGAGCCGAAGAAAGATTCAAAAACCGTTCTCCCGCTCGCCCCGGCCCGGCTCACTTTTTTCTAATGGAATTCCAGCGACCGTGTGTCCCGGCGTGCGTGTGTCTTTCCTCGCCCTCCCTCCGCTCTCCCTCGCTCTCGCTCTTTGCTCTCGCTCTCTCCAGCTCTCCTCGCTCTCCTCTCTCCCTCCCCCTTCTCCCTCTCTCCTGCTCCTCCCTCCGCCCGCCCCCTTCCCCCTTCGCGGCTCCCTCGCCGCGGCTCTCGCGCCCGCGCCCCTCTCCTCCGCCCGGGGCTCGGCGCTCGGGCTCCCAGGCGGCTGGCGGCGCGCGAGCGCGGCGGAGCAGCGACGCTCTGCAGCGGCGGCGGCGACACGGCGGTGGCTGGCGGTGGCGCCGGGGAACGCTGGCCGAGGGGAGAGCTCCGCCGCCGGCTCCCTCGGCTCAGCCGCCCGCCCTTCCCCACTGACCTGGCGCCTTGGCCGGAAACTGACCGGCTCCCGGGGCTACGGCTCGGGCGCAAACGCATCGAGCCTCCGCACCCTCCTCCGCTCCCCGCAGCGCCCTCGCCCCGCGTGCGGGCTGCGCCCTGCAACCTCCACGGCCCTGCCTCCGCGCCCTGAGCCGCCGGGTCTCGGAGGCCTGGGGAGGCCGCGCCGAGGCCCGAGGGCGCGGAGTCCGGGCGCCCGGCCCTTCCCAGGGCGTGGAGGGCAGGGCCTGACGGCCCGGGTCTGGGAGGGGGCTCCAGCCTCCGCGGGCTCAGACGTCCCTCCGCCGGGGCGCCCAAGCTGAACGTCTCCCAGACGGTGCGAGGGGGCAGCAGGACCTCTAACGGCGCCAGTCCCGCGCCCAGAGCCCCGGCGCGGCCCGCCTGCCCCGGGCCGGCCCGCGCACACACGTGTGCTCGCTGCGCCGAGCTCGAGAACTTTCGCCGCTCGCCCTCTCCAGCCTCGCAGCCCTTCGAGACGCCCCTTCCTCAGCCGGTCTCTCCTCCCTGGGCCCCGGTGAGGGCTGCTGGGCCGGGGCGCCCAGGCCGCCGCCTCGGAGGCGGGTGAACCTGCCCGAACATCGGAGGGACCGGGCCGGGGCTCGCAGCCCAGCCCGGGAGGAGCGCCCCCGACCGACTCAGGCCAGGGCTCCGCGCCAGGCTGGGCGGCCACCGCCCCCCGCGCTCAGCCGCCGGCTGTCGGGAGCTCGTCCCGAGGAAGCTGGCAGCTCCGGGCTCCCCGGCTCCGAGTGCCACCCCCCAGCCGGGAAGGGGGCGAGAGATCCATCTGTCGGGGGGCCGGGCTCCCCGGCGTGTTTTAGTCACGGAATTTACAGTAGACGCCCAGAGCACAGAAAAGGAAGCGGCTGGCAGGGAAAGGCAGAAGGAGAAGCGAGGCTGCTGCCACGTTCCGGCAAGGCGCGGAGCTGCGGACGCGGTGCACACGCCGCGGCGCCCGGGAGCCCACGCCCACGCCCACGGGCCCGGCCTCGCACCCGGCACGTGCTCCGCGGCGCTGGCGCGGTCCGCGTCCTCGGCTTCCGCGCGCACACGCCCAGCGGGCAGCCAGGGCGCACACCCCGCGCCGGCCCGTCCGCGCTGGGCCGCGGCAACTTTCCGCGCTGCAAGTGGGGTGTGCTCGCGAGTGCCTTTTAAGACACATCTTTAAATAATGAGACTGGAATGGAGTAAATGCTAGGAACGGCTTGAGCGCGAAGGGAGGGGCCCGCACCAAGCCAGCGGCCTTAGCCATGGGAGACCTAGAGGGAGCAACCTTCATCTTGCGGATTTAGGCGGGAACGCCGCTCCCAACCCGGGGAGCCGCGTGCGGGCTTCTCCCCGAGCGCCTCAGGCTTGGCTCACCCTGGGGCGCGGCCCTCGCTCCCGACATCCTCCCTGCGAGCCTGCGAGCCGTTGACGTGCTCGCTAGCGCCAGCCCAGGACCGCCCGTGAAGGGTCTGAACAGAGGGGGCCTCGGGAAGCCCCCGCGGGCCATCCTCGTCTTACTGCCGGGGCCCCTCCCAATCGAGAAAATGACTTCACACCTAACAAGGTGTGCTGGCTTAATCCCAAAGTTGGGGGAGTAGGGGAGCAAGTTTCAGACAAGGGCTGGTTAAAAGATGCAAAGTGACAGGTCCCGTGGCCAGGGAGTCCCGGTCTGGAGGCCAGCGCCTGCGCTCTCTCCCTCTGCTTCCTGCTTCTTCCCAGACCTTCAGGAGACCCAAATATTCATCCTGCCAGCCATTTTGGTACCCCACGTGGGGCTCCCCTTTGCCAAAATCTCCCCTCACTCCAGACTCCAAAATTACTACTCAGCACACCCTTCTCATTTCCCGCGCGCGTGTGCGCGCGCGCACACACACACACACACACACACTTACTTATTTTAACCCTGGCTAAGCACAAGGAAGAAAACCCTCTGGAACAGTACGTGGGAGCTTTGCTCTCCCCCCTTCCCAGAGAAAAGAGCAATGAGTTCCTCTGGGAGCAGGGAGAGGGACTCTAGCTGCAGTAGGTGAGCGGCGGGGCCCTTTCGGGGCCTCAGGAGCAGCAGGTGCAGCCAGATTCTGACCATGGCTGTCTTCCCTCCCGGCTTTGCTGCTGCGTCCTGCTCCACCCACCCTCTCCAGACTTTGTCCTCACCCCGAGCTGCTCCCAGAAGTGGCAGGTCCTGGGGTGGCATCTCTATTTCCTGAGCATCTGCTATGTGCGAGGTAGCCCTGGCACGAGGGCCTGCAAGGGAAACACGGATGAACACCACTAGCCACAGACAACATAATCTCTGAACCTCAGTCCTCTCATCTATAAAACGGGAATAAAAAACAACACTGTGGAAATGAGATGAGATACACACAGCAAGCAGCCGGTGAAAGGCCTGGCCCGTAACACGTGGTCTACCCTCTCCTCTGGGAGCCAGAGGAGTTAGCGTCCTATGGCAACACGATCAAACCTAAGCGGCAAGTGCGAAGCAGAAACTTAAAAAGCTGCCAGGGTTCGAGGGACGTATAGGCTGCTTTCCAGGAGACAAGAGGCAGACCTTGCAGGGGGAGCCATGGTGGCCAAGGCCCTTCTGCTCACTGGTGACTTGCACACACCTCCAGTGCCCGCATCCTTCAGCCCGCTCCGTGGGCCCTGTCTGCTCCCGAGTGCATGAACAGAGGAGTCCCTGCCCACCCGATGCCTCACCCCCCACAGCCCTGGCACGGAGTCTGCAGGGGCAGGAAGAGACCCCAGTGTCAATTTCTTCCCTCTCTCTGGTCCTGCTTGTCTTGTGAGGAGGGTTCTCAGGATGAAGGGCAGTAGAGGTTAGGGAACAGGAAGGAGGCCTGTAGGAGGGGAGGAGGCTCGTGGCCCCACCGGTGCACACACATGTGCACACGTGCATCAGCCGCACAGCCCGGCCACACCACTCCATGGCCAGAGCCCGTCCCCTCCTTTCCTGTGGAGGTGGAAAGGGCGGGGAGTTCTCCTGCCCCAGGGGTGCAAATCCACGTGAGGTGTGAAGAAGGCACCTCCCACCCAGCTGGGACGTGCTGGCACAGCAGAGGTGCCCTCAGCCCGACCCCGGGCAACCCACAATTGATCAGCCAGCACGAGTGTATCGAACGCCTTCTCTGTCCCGGCACTGTGCCGAGGGCTGTAGGAGTGCATGTATTATAGATAGAATTGGTCACGCACGCGTGAAAGGCTCACGAGCAAGCCCAAGGCACGCAAGGGCCGATGAGAGGGAGGAAGAGTCCAATTGGCTGGGTTCTGAGAGCTGGCGGGGGCGCCAGGGGAGGTGGGCATCCGCTGGAACTGGGCGGATGTAGGATCTGTCTATACAGAATACACGCTCCAGGCGAGGGGGCAAAGAGGCAGAGGGAGACGGTTCTGTGGCTGGGCGTGGCCAAGACAACGGGGCAGAAGATCGGAAGGTCAGGCTGTGCCACTTACCGGCCATGCTGTAATTACGGTGGTCACAGGCCTGAGTCTGCTCACTTAGAAGGAAAGCTGTTGGGTCGTTGAAAAAGTCATGACATGTTTTTCTATGCAAAAGTGCATCCTGAGGGACCAGCAGTTAGCGTAATGGCTATGTCACTGGACTCCCATGTAGTCGACCGTGGTTCGCGTCCCGGACCTGGTGGCTTAAAACTCACGCCAGGCGCGTGTGCGTGCGTGCCCAAGATCCCGAGAGGAGAATGGAGGAGAAGGGATTGCGGCGTGACCATCCCCCCTGGGGGGGTGATTTCTCGCTTTCTGTCTCTCTGTCTCTCTCTGTCTGTCTGGCGAGCGCACGCGCCCTATAGCAAAAAAAAAACTCTCAAAAAAAAAAAATGCATCCTGACTTCCCCACGACCCAACAGCTCTGTCACACCTTTCTCCCCAGGTGGCTGTAAGGGCTGGGGATCAAATCTGGGCAGGGCTGTGTGCAGCTACTGGTATTATGTCCACACAGTGGTACCAACGCTTCCTGCCAGAGGAGCTTCCCAGCCCTCTCCTTCTCCTCCTCCCCACAGGGAAGAGGCAGGTCCCCCCTCCCACCTCTAATGGGCTTCCCTGGGCCTGGGGGCTCCTAGGATGGGTGAGGCTGCAGAGAGGCTCCCTAAGGCCAGGTCCCCGCCTCTGCCAGTGCCCACCTCTAAAGAGAACGATGAGTGCAGAGAACCCTGACCCAAGTCAATTAGCAGGATCAATGCCCTAAGTGCCCTGTGCTCGGCCTCCTAGCTGGGCCCACCCTCCCTGCCCAGCAGCCCTGCCCAGCCCTCGCAGTCAGATGGTTTAGTTAAATTCCTGCCGGTCTCTGTTCCCAGACTGGCTCACTCCTTCCAGGCTGGGCCCTGGGGCGCTGGAGTGACCCTGTGTGGAGAGAGTTTGGGTGACGAGCCCACCGTTAAGGGGGACGAGGCGCTGAGAACGTTGGGAAAGCCCAGGAATGACCCAGGCCCAGGGCGCTGAGCTCGCTCCCTGGAGCAGAGTCTCACTGAACAGGATCCTTTCTAGGCTGTAGACATGCTCCCCGAGGGCTAGACCAGACGAGGCTTGTAGGAAGGATTGAAAAAGGAAATTTGAGACCAGCGGGTGGCCTGGAGGCTAAGATGGCTGGATCCTACATGGCTGACAGCACGGTTCAAGTCCTGGACCTGCTGGCTGCTTGAAAAACACTGTGGGTGTGTGAGCTTCGAGCGGCCTTGCTCACGGGCCAGAAATGCGCATCTGCCCTGCCCTGCTGTAGGGCCAGGCCCCCAGGAGGGTTTTTGGCAATGTCTGTGTCACCCAAGATAGGCCTAGGAAGGCTGCTTCCGGACCCAGACCTCCCTGGAAGGCTGCGGCCACCTTCACACCCGACGCAGCAGGAGCTGGCTAGTGAAGGCCCCTCTGTCCAGCGAGGGTGCATCGTCCGCCCTCCTCCTACCACTCCAGTTCCCGGCCTCCCTCTGTGGTTGGCACCATCCCGGCCACGCCCCAGCCTTGTCCCGGTGCCAGCGCTATGCTTGGCAGACCCCAGCTGCCAAGAGCAAGCCCACAGCCTCTCTCCCAGCACCCACACCCAGCTCTCCAACACTGGCCACCTGCCAGGTTAGCCAAAGTCAGGCAGAAATGAGGGGGAGGGGCTGCGAGTGCTTCTGCTGAGCTGTGGGGAGCTGGCTCCTGCTGCCTGGTGCCTCCCCCCCAGAGCTCTCAGCCCCAGGGACCCCCACAGGGGCTGAGTCTTTATTTAGCCAAGCGCCAGTAATAGGTCTGCTGCTCAGAGGGGCTGGACAGCAGCTCACAGGGGACTTTGGACAGGAAATGGGGACCAGAGTGTCCTTCTCTAAGCAGACATGTCTTTCCAGGGGCTCCACCTAGCGTTTGGCCAAAGCACATTTGTCTGCATGCCCACCCCTTGCCCCACCATGTAGAATGTTCTCTCCTTCCCCTCATGGTGCCCATCCCTGGTGCTCTTCTCTCCTCGCCCTCTCGCCAGAGGAGGAAACATGGAAGAGAGCAGCGTTTAACCCGAGAGAGTGACGTGCTAGTGGCAGACCGGCACCACCCTCTGCCACTAGGCCCGGGGGTTGGCGGAGCACCCACAATAGCAGTGACGTGCACAGCCCTTGCTGATGGCTCCCACAGCGCCCCGCCACAGGCTCAGCTCCGTGGCATCCCGATACCCTCTGACGTCTAGGCTGCTCAGAGGACAAAAGTCACATTGGGGCGCCTAGTGACTCGTCCATGACCACACAGTCGGTGACCCGGGCTGGACACAGGTGTCCTCGCTCACTCCAGACTCCCCGTTTGAAAGGTGGCCTTTGCGTACAGTTCAGTAAAACACAAAACATTAAACTAAGACAAGTGTATGCAGACACCTCCAGCTCCAGGGTCTGGCCCTGGGGCCCTCATTCCACCGTCCCAGGTAGTGTGAATAACCGAGTGGCTTGTCCTATGCCAGGACAGAATCTGCCTCCCATAACCCCCACGTCCGCAAGGATCGGATGTGTGGGGAGCATTTCCCAGAACCCCTTGGGCTGCTCCGGCCTCCCTGGGTGCAGGCCTGCTATGGGTGCTGTGTGTGTCAGTGGAGCGAGGAGTAGCTGTTCCTGTCACTGCAAGCGGACAGAACTGGCCAGGACGGGCCACTCCCAGGGGTACAGCCACCTGCCTTCTCTCTACTCCCAAATGGCGAGCCCCTTCTCCCCAGGCAGGGGCAGGGAGAGGGTCTGGATGGAGTAGGCGGTGCACCTTCTCTTGCTTCAGCCTCCAGTAGGGGCTGCAGCACCCCCACCCCGCTGTTCTTCAGACAGGATCTAGCTATGTTGCCCAGGCCAGTCTTAATCGCAAGACTCTCGTGTCTCAGCCTCCTGAGTCTCTAACCCTGCCATCTAGGGGGCAAGGCACATGGTACTGCACCCGCCCGTGGGCTCTCCTGGGAGCCTTGGGGCCTCCCTGTGTCCCCGCCTGCAGAGCAGTGTCACGGCACACACCACCGTGGTCGACAGCAATGGAAGCTCGGAATTCTGCCGTCTTCCCTGCTCCTTTCCCACGGAAAGGACTCTTGCCCTGGGGTGGTCCCATCCTTCCTTATGCTTGCTCCCCAGTCCTTGGGACAACGCTCCGACCAGCAGGTACGAAGTGGAAGGAGGGCGAGGCCAGAGCTGGGGAGAGTGCATCATGGTTGAGGGCACGACAGTGCGAACGCCGGGCCTTGCAAGGACTTCCTAGTCCAAAGAAAGAGCCCCAGACAGAGTGAGGAGGAAGGCAGCCCGCCTCGCGCACGGTTGGTTTCCCCAGCCTCCCCTCAGCTCTGCGCTGCCTCCTGTCTTCCTCGGTTCACCTCCCGTCCAGTTCGCCCCTTGGAATGAGCCAGATCATCGTACTTGGGTCCCAGCTGCCAGCTCTGCCACCAGCTGACCGCGTGATTTCAGGTCCTCCGGGAAAATAGGCCCCTTCCCTGCCAACCTCACAAAGGAGAAGGGCGAGCAGCCGCGACGCTGCCCGTGACGGGCTGTGAAATGTGCACAGCTCCCTGCAGACCGAGGAGCTGGCTAGGGCCTTCCGAGGTGCCCACGTCCCATACTGTCGCCATCTGTCTCGGGGGTCCAGGGCACTCCCTGGACACCTCTTGCTACTCTTGGGACTTGGAGTTTGGAGGAAAAGAGGGACAGTCCCAATACACAGCTGGGAAAGCCGAGGCCTCCAGGTGGCGCTGTGAACCCCCTCTTAGCACCTGCCGCGCCTGTTGAGAAGGCCCATGACATGTCTGCCCTCCTCACAGGACTCAAGGTCTGCTCAGAGGCCACGCCTTCGTCACCATGTCCGTAGGGGCTGGCACCTGCCCTGCGACTGCTGAGAACGTGAACGAGCCTCAGCACAGGACTCAGGCTGGGGTCACCCGCTGGCTCGCCCCCCAGGAGCGCACTGACCCACACAATAAACGCATCTCCTTCCTCCCGCTCCATTCTCCTTAGAAAAAATGGATAAAACTGACCAAGGGATTTTTTGCCATTTAAGTTCTTTTCATTCAACCTAGATTGGCTTATGCTCTTGCCTTTAAAGTCTAAGTCTATAAAGGCTTGCACATTAATGGGAGTTGGACACGTTAGAATTCCTGATGGACACGGTGAACGGCCTGGTTCTGACTTGTTAGCGGTCTAATCCCCCAGCCCCAGGCTCAGGCTCAGTGACCCCGACATGTTTCATTCGAAAGGGATGAAGGGGCTACAGCCTTGGTTCTACCTCCAGAGCAGGCAGGGGAGGCACGACCAGGTGCACGGGGCCCACCCACTACTGCAGACAGACCAAACCCAGCATTTGGAGTGGGGACGGGATGGACAGCTGGAGTCTCTAAGCAGAAGACAGAGGAGGCCTGGCCAGTGTCCTGCTCCCACAGGGAGTCAGTGCCTCGGGACTACAGGGGGCGCTCTGACCAGAGCACCTGCATTTCCTACCTCGCCGCCCACCCTCCTGCTTCCTCTCTGCCAGCTGCCACTAGGAGATGAGGAGCGGACCCTGAGCGAAGTGATCGTCTATTTTAAGCCTTGCCAGTGCATTGCATTTTCCAGAACTAGCAAAACTGGTAATGGTCTCTCCTCCTTTGCAATCAATCTCAATCAATCACTGAATTCTTCAATACCTTCCTGTTTGTTACTCCTTTCTGACACATAAGCATTTTGAAGAAATGTTAACAGAGAGACAGGCCTTAATGCAAGGTAATGGCTCTCTAATTGTGGAAATCAGGCACCAGGAGAAAGGGATTCAAAGAGATCTGAGAAGGCCGTGGTGGCGGCCTTCACACACCACACCCTTTCCCACCAGGGCAGATGCTGTCCATTGACGTAGCTGAGCCATCTCAACGAGGCCACAGCCGGGCCTCGGAGTGGGCACACAGTCGTCTAATCCATTTGCAAGTGCTGGTCCCATGAATTCTGGATCCCCTCCAGGTCTAAGAGCTGTGGTTCCATGGGGTGAGTGGGAATGTTTGGAATCACAGTCAGGACTGCTGCTGCGGTGCCAGGCCAGGAGAGACAGCAGCAAACAGCCCTGAGATACAGCTACAAGGCAGTGTCTTTGGCTTCAGTAAGAGGACCAAGGAGCATCTGGCCTGGTGGGGATGCAGGGCAGATATATGAACACATTGGTGGGATAAAGTTTGCAAGATATGATGGTGGAATTAGGTAATAACAGGGAGAGGGGCTGACTGAACCCTGGATATTCGTAGAAAGAGGAATTTGAATGACATCATTATGTTTTTAAAAAATGACCCTTGTTAAGCTCTTACCTAGGGTCATTTTTCATGTATAGGTAATTGTTCTATGGATGAAAAAGATGAGTGTGAACCTAATCTAAAACAAGCCAGACAATGATACAGTGCAAGGTGCTTGCATGAAATGTTAGACTTCAGCCAACAAAAATGGGTTGCGTTAGCTAAGCTAATACAGCCTGCGATGGTTCATACCACAAAGGTTCATTTCCTCTTCATGCAATGCGTTCACTGTAGGTTGGCAGGTTCCTCTGCTCCACGCAGTCACTCAGGGACCCAGGCTGACTGGTGCAGTATCGCCTTGTACTGCTGCACCTGGAACAAAGCCCTCCTCAGTCCCTGAGGCAGGAGGGGAGCTAGAGGGCAGAGAACTGGCTGTCAGTGATTCGTGTCATGTTTGCCCACACCCATTGGCCAGCGCCAGTTAAGGGATCCTCACAACACTGGAGCTGGTAGATGAGAGGAAACACATGGAATACCTGCTGGGCACCAAGTCTGCTCTCACGGGGAAAACTTGGGTATTTAGCTAATCGGGGGCCTTTAGGGAACTGAGTCTGGACTTCTCAGGGCCAAACCATGTCCAGGGCACTAGGCTGGACATGGACTCTTCCTAACTCCGGGGGCCGTGGCGGAGTACTACGGAGCCATCTTGAGACTCAAGTTGTTCTGAGACAAGTGCAAAGATAAAGCAATAGCATCCCTAACACTAACTGAGCACTTCCTATATACAAGTCCACGTTCTCTGTATTATCTCACTTAAGCCTCACAATAACCCAGAGAGAGAGTATCCGTAACCCCATCTGACATATGAAGGTAGCAATGAACGAGCCCGAAGTTCTTGTTAAAATATCAGTGCAGAAAATTGAATGTAGGATGACCTTGTCTTCAAAACCTTCACCACTGAGCTCTAACACCTCCCACAGCAGAATAGGGCCACCCATTGTGCGCACGCACCCACACACACACGCACGCACTATTGCAGGCCAACGTCTGCGTTATCAGCAGGGCTCTGTCACTACAGCCTTAGGCAAGTCAATTCGACCTCTCTGAACCTCACCTTCTTCACCTGTATCATGGGGATAATCAAATATCCATCCTCTCTTTAGTTATCTTACAGAAAAGCATTTTTGTCAACCATAAACTTCTTCGCTATATTACTCAAAAATAACCATGGATTGCATATCTCCTAGGGATGAGGCAAGGTCTTCAGGGTGATCGTGCTGGGAGACAGAATGGGACAGGCCCCTTATCCACTGGGGTCTCCAAGCCACACATGAAATGACCCCCAGGTCCCTTATCCACTGGGGTCTCCAAGCCCACATGAAATGACCCCCAGATCCCTTATCCACTGGGGTCTCCCTGCCATGCATGAGAGTCCCCACAGGAACCAGCCTCCTGGCCCCTGGCTCTGTTCCCATATGTGTCAAGGTTCCCTGCAGAGGCTTTGCGGCAATTCTAAGTGGGGCAGCTCTGTCGCTAAGTCCCATCACATCCCGAGTTGGAGGGTTGGTGCTGGCCTGCTGCCGGGGCCTTCTAGCCTGGCACGCGCCCATCCCCGCTTCCACCCCTGCAGTCCACCCGCCGCCCTTGCCGCTCCTCTTCCATCTCCAGCCTCGGGTGCCATTCTGCTCCAGGAGTCCTGCTCCAGCCTGCCTGGTCCCACATCTGTCCCCCAGGGCCACTCCAGGTCTGTCTTCCACCTAGAATATCCTTCTACCATCTCCGCTGTCAAAATCCTCCCAGAACACGCGCCAATGTCGACAGCAGCTGTCCGGGTGATGAGATTACAGACTATCCTTATCTTCCTCTTTGCGATCTCCTCTATTTGGAGATCTGGGGGAACCAGCGCATGTTATTTTCATAAGCAGAAAAACACAATGAAGTCATGCTTCAAGTACCTCCCCTCTGGGCCCGCCACCATGCTGGCTTAGGGTTCTCTTTCTCCTGTGAAATTGGACAGCTCTCAGCCCAGTCAGGAACTGCTTCATCCTCTAGTTAGTGGGGCCATCTGATAGCCCCCCTAAATGGTGAGCCCTGTGACAGCACGGGTCACTTCATGACCTCTTCCCTAAACCGAGTGGCCCTGCGCTTGGTTCCAGCCTATCTGAAGTAGAGGGAGTCCTCCCAGTCCAAGCATAGGTTATGGTGATGGCCTCGCTGCCCCGTGGTGGCTGGGCCGGTGAGTCACACAGTTAGGACTAAGGGACCTAGAGCTTCTGTGACCCGATGCACACAGTCGTGTGGACGGTTCTGGCATTTGCTTTGCCCTGATTGGGTGTTAATGCCCCCACCACATGAGCAGTCACCGAGGCCTGCAGAGGTCAGGTGACTTGGCCCGGGAGTCCAGGCCCCACACCCCCTGCTGTCCTGCCCAGGGCCTGGACCACTCGGCCACAGCCGCCACTCCCAGACCTTATTAATCGCCACCTCGCTCCCCAGTCAGCGGCTGGACGTGGCTTGCCAGGTTAATAATTTGTTCATTAGGCACCTAATGAATTACTTGTTAATTGCTAACTTGATGAACAGCCAGCAGTCCCCATCTGCCTGGAGAAATGGCAGCAAATTACCACAGCAGGGCGGGCCACGCCCCTGCAGCTGCACAGGGCCCAGAAGGCGGCGGCTCGAGGAGGAGCGTGTCTCGGCCGGCCCAGCAGCGGGCACCGCGCATTAGGCCACTTCTTCCCAGACCAGTGACAGCCCGGTAGCCCGGGCCCCCATCTCCTGCTCCTCCAGGCCTTCTCCACCAGGCCGCCCCTTACCCTGTCTTCAGTCCCCTTTTCTCTGGGCTCTGCTCAGTTTAAACTTGCACAGAGGCCTCTGTGCCAGCACAGACTGGCACTGCTGCCCCACAGGCCCGGGTCTCGTTCCTGGCTCTGTGCCCCCCAAAACACTGGACACCGTGGTGCACGCCTGGCAGGATAGCAACACAGCAAGACCCTGTCCCAAACACCACACACGCATGCACACGCACACACACACAATAAAGAAGAAAGGAGCTGCACTACGCACACACGCACGCATGCCATCTGACTTTCTGGGCGCGCTGCTCCGTCTCCCACCTCGAAGGTGGCAGCAACGTCCCCACCGCGTGAGCTCCCCGTGGGTGGAAGCCGCAAGTCTCTCCTGTCCATCCATGTACCCCAGCACCAGTGTCTCGCTCGAAAGCATTCTGAAGACGGACTCACTCAGACTTCTGTGTACGCCTTGTTTGGTCACTAGGGCTGCCGTGACAAAATGCCATATACGAGGTGGCTGCAGTGACAGATGTCTCCCAGTTCTGTAGGCTGGAGGGAGGTCACCCTCCTTGGCCTGCAGGGTGCCCCTCTCACCACGTCCTCCCGTGGTTGCCCACACACGCACATCCCTGGCCCCTCACTGTGGATCTAACCCTCCTCTTCTTCTCGGGGACCCACCAGACAGGACAGGTCCACGTGACGTCCTCTGTGTAACTTCCTCACTTCATAAAGACCCAGTCTGTGAAGATGAGGCTCAGTCTGAGGTCCTGGGGTCAGGGCTGCACCATGCGAATCTGGGGGACCTAATCTGTCCACATGTCCACCGCGGTGCTGGGCGTTCGGAGCACCCCATGCTGAAGTTGCAGGCATTCCATTCTCCCTGGGGAAGGACTCGTCTTCGTGGGGTGGGGTCCTGGTCCCACACAGACCCCAGAAACACTCTGATGGAGTATTTAAGGCGAATCCTCTGGGTCGTGTGCCTCCCAAGTCCTAATGGCTCCTTCCTCACCACTTCAGAGCAGCACTGGACAGTAAGGACGAGTCCCTACATGCACGCTGCTGTCCTCACCAGAGTGCGGTCACTTTGTCCTCCCGGCCAAGCTGGAAGGGAGGAAGAGGAGCGAGAATGTCCACCCATGGACAGACGTAAGAAGGAGGAAGCCAGCCTTCCTACGTGGAGCCCCTGAAAGGCAGGTCCCCATCATCTCCTTCTCCACGACTGAGCACTGGCCCAGCGAGGGTGCTCAGGGCAGCATCGGTGACAGCGGAGCAGAGCGGCTGGAGCACTGGCCTGCCCGCCACACCGCCCCCAGAGCCCGCAGCCAGTCCAGCCCTGGGCGAGCAGACATCCAGGCTTCCCTACCAGGCCTGCTTTCGGTGAGGCTCTGAAGGCCAAGGTTAAACTGAAAATGGTCTGGGAATGTATCTATTATCACTTTCACACCACGACAAGTGACAATAAGCAAAATGTGTTTATGGTACAATTGCAAAATGATTTCACTTTTTTTTTATTTTTATCTCTGTATCACAGGTATTTTTAGAAGCTGCCTCGCCTGCATTGAGGAGCGAAGCAGGACGTGCATATTAAACACTGCCTTGGCGTCCAGACGGTGGCACTGCAGCGGCTGCAGGGCGCGGCCAGGAGGACCCTCGTGAGAGGTTCCAGGCTCACAGCAGACCTCCCCGCGCGTGCCGGGCACGCGTGTTCCGTGCTCTGGTGCTGGGGCGGGTCGCAGCGGCAGACCCCGTTAAGGATGCTGTCTCGCTCTCTCTGTTTCATGGAAAACATTAACTTTTTTTTAATCTAAAAATGTGCTATCCTTTTTACAAGCAAAATGATAGTGATTGAATGTTTAAAAAAAATCATTGGAATAATAATAACAATCTGAAAAAATTGAAAAGCTATTGGATGATGATGATGGGGATTTTAATGTCTTTATATTGACTGATACGCAAGATATTCCTTCTAGAAAAAGAACTGTAATACACTGTAAAGTTATATGCGATTCAACGTAATATAAACAAGATTATGATAATAATAAATAAACTTAAATAAATAAATAAACTTTTAAAATAACTTATATAGAGGAACAAATAATTTTTACATTTTAAAAAATGTGCTATCTCATTTGGTTCTTAGAGCAACGCTCGGAAGTAGAAGAGGGGGTACCACACCCATTTGTCAGATGAGTAAAGGAAGGTGGCGAGAGGCCGCAGCTCTCTGCTCGAGATCGGGCGGGGCGGGCTCGCGAGCTGGGCCTTGAGTGGGCAACACCCTCCCTCCTCCTCCTCATGGGTTGGTGTTGGGGGACAGGGCCAAGGCAGATCCCCCGAGGGCAGGGGTGGAGAGCAGGCTCTGCCTGCAGACCCCGAATTTCTGACCGCTGACCGCGTTGTATCTGCATGACATGAACGCTTTGCTCTGTGGGTCTCAAACACTGTATCTAAATGACTTCGGCTGAGGCTCGCTCTCCTCTGTCCTGTCCCCACTGCCTAACCCCTCACCCCTGCTCGGTCACCCGCTGTTTGGCTGGCTGGCTGCTACCGGCGGCTGACCCGCTGGGCCCATGACCAGCGGCCTCTGTAGGTTCTGGGGCAGCCAGTGATGTTGGGAGAGGGCTTCAGGTATGGCACAGGCCCACGCAGGAAAGTGGCAAGCAGCAGATGCGACTTCACACACTCCTGGCCCAGAAGAACCGCTCTGAGTGACTGAGGGGGCGGTGCTGTAGCCACAGGGCAGCCTCCTCGACAGCCCTGGCTCCCTGGACCACGTCACGTCCCTCCCTGCTCCTCTGCCAACATGTGATCTGAAATCAATTCCGGAATAAGTGAGCCAGGAGCCTGACAGTGCCTCAACTGTCCCACGCCACACTCCGAGGGGTTCCAGGTCATGGCCAGAGACCCCCCTGAGTATGCCACGCTTGCACATGCCTGCGTGGGCTGGGGCCGACGGTGATCACCACGTCCAGACCTCATTTGGGATGCTCTCTCTGTCTCTCTGTCTCTCTGTCTCCCTTGCTCATGGATGAAATAAGTAAACTTTAAAAAATAACTAAAAAGCTATGGTCTTTTCCTAGCTTAGCCAACAAGGAAGATCTGAGAACCCCACGGGCTCTGTAAGAAGCCACATTTGAAAGGCCCGTGGCAGAGGACCCCAGCCCTCCACGCCTGTCCCACCACCCCTCATCCAGCTTCCCTCTCTGCTGGTCACAGTGCCCAAGCCCAGGTGTGCCCCTGACGCATCTCTCACTGGGACACGCCCTCCTCCCAGACGCTGGCCTGGCTGTGACCACGCCCCCTCCCTTCTAACCCAGCTGGGACCTCAGCCCCAGGCCAATTCCCCATCTCCTCAAGCCCTTCCCTGCTCCAGACAGTCCTTCCTGGCCTCTGTGGTCAGTAAAGATCAAAATCTACAGCCACTTGGTGCCAGCTCCCCGGCGTACCAAGGAAACAGAAGAACTGGCCCGGGAAACAGGATGGCAACAGGTCGCAGCTGGGACTGGGGAGATGGGTCCACCAAAGGAGCTGTCACTAAGACCCACTGTCAGCAGAACATGGGAGCAGTGGGCTGTGGTGATGCCAGGGGTGTCAGACAGAGCCCGACCTCTCGGGGACTCTGCAGTCTTGCGGGGGCCCAGGGCATGAAAGAGCTGCACTGAGGCATGAGTGAGGCTCACGCCCTGTGGACCAGTGTTGGGGGGACAGGGAGAAGCCCCCATCAACTAAGCAGCCCTGGGGGAACAAACCTGAAACCCACGTGGCCTCACATCAGCACATCCATGGCTTTGCGGGAGGACTCACCACTTCGGTCCCCTCCAGGTGGCACATTGGCCGCCCCTTCGGGGGCCACCAGGGCCCCTGTGAGGCCCAGCTGGCAGAGTCCCTGTGCACTGTCTACCTCATGCTGCCTGGGGACAGTCCCCACCCCAGCCAGGGCTGCCAGTGATCCACACTCCCCCGGGGCTCGAACTGCTCCTGAGCACAAAGCCAGAGCCCTTAACATTCTGCTTAGCCAGCTCTTGGAGCATGTCTTCCCAGCCTGGATCAGAGGACCTCTGAGTCCTACAGCACCTGCCCCCGCCCCCCACCAAATGCCACTAACCAAACTCAGGCAGGTCCTCCATCCACCCAGGGACTCAGGGTTGGCTGGGGACAGCCTCTCTCCCTCTGGCTTGAGCTCCACATGGCCCATGTCCTGGGCCCTTGCACAGGGACCCTGGCTGACGCTGCCTGCAGCTGCTCCTCCTCGCTCCCCACAGGCTGTCGTAATGGCTAGTTTTCCCCACCTCGGAGGGATCTGCACCCCACCCCCGGCGGGAGCTGCACCCCCTGAACACTCATGGCGGAGGAGGACTTATCTTTGTTTTCTTCTTTAACTTAAAAAAAAATTGTAGAGTCACAGGAAGTTGTAAAAATAGCACAGAGCGGTCTCATAGACCCTTTGCCAAGTTACAATTTACATAACTGGACAGCAGTATCCAAACCAGGAAACCGACGTGGCGTGTACGCACGCGCTCATAGTCTGCTGAAAGGTCACGGGTTCTGGTCTCGGCCTCCCTGAGCACGTTGGCATGTGCATGCCTGTAACCAGGGGTGGCTGAAGCTAGGTGTGGGGCGCAGTGCCAAAATCCTGTCGAGTGTGCTGTCTCTCTGTCTCTCTTGCTTGGGAAAAAGATAAACAAACTTTAAAAAGAGTAATAATTAAAAAAAAAAAAAACACCCCAGATACTGGGAAGTTCCCAGGAAGGAGAGGTGGGAGGATGGAGGGGAACGGGCAGCTGGAAGACAGAGACACCCAGGCCAGCGGAGCCCAGCCTCACCTGGATGCTCACAGCTCCCAGACCTGGAGTCCAGGTGCACGCTCAGTCCGGGCTGCTTGTGCGGAACGGCCCACCCATGCGGTGCCCATGCAGGCTCCGTGTCCACCGCCCGGTCCTCCCCTGCATTACCCACGCCAAAGAGAGCGCCCAAAAGCAGGGTGCTCTCTGCTGCCCTCAGCAGGCGGCCTGCAGCTCAGAGCGTCCCAGAGGCAGGATTTTAATTTGAATTCTCCCAAGTCATGCCCCCCCACCCTGTACCGGCGTAATTCACTTTTATTGCCTAAATATAGGGCTTAATATTCGTCCTGTTAAATTTCATCTTGTTTGTTTCAAGCATCATTTCAGCTTATCAGGATGTTTTCAAATCCTCCGCTATCTCTCTGGACCTCAATTATCCCTTCCAACTGTCATCTAAAAATTTAATAATCCTTCTCTCTCTGTCTTCAACCACGTCATGGATAAAAGGGCTGCACTGAACAGGGCTTAGGACAGAGGGCTACAGCCCAATGCCAGGAGCGCCCCTTCCAGACGGAGACTTGGGGATTAAGCAACCACCTTTAGGGACAGCCATCCACGCACGTTCTGTCACCCGAGTGTCATTATTTCATTCAGTCACAAGGCTGCCAGGTGCACTCACCCCCCTGGCCCGCCCAGCACCTACCTCTGCAGCCAGCCCGCGTGAGTGGAGGTCACGTTTCCTTTCATACTCAAGTGACGAGGGCTGTGAGTCCTGTTCCCGGCCTTTCTGTGGTTAATAACAGAAATTCCTGAGTCTGGGAGATGCGAGAGAATAGAGATTTATTCAGCTCACAGTTTGAGGCTGAGCCGTCCCAGAGCATGTGGCCGACATCCGTAGGGGCCTTCTCACTGTGTCATGATGTCACAGATGCTGGGGACAGCCACTGCATGTCCAACTCACTCCCCCTTCTTATAAACCCCCCAGGATCAACTACGGGGGCCCTGCCCTGGGCCTAATCACTTCCGAAAGGTGCCACCTCTCAAGCATGATCGGAAGAGTATTTCACCCTCTCAGCACCTTTTCAACGGCTCGCCAAGTTTTAACGCGTGGATTTGGGGGAGAGGTATTCACACCATTGCAAACCCCAGTCACTTAACCAATGATCCAACTCCCAGGTATTCCCGGGATACCCAGGGCTGTACACACGAAAACTGAGCCCTCCTGCAAAGAAAGCGAACACCTAGAGGCCAGCCCTGCCGACTGGCCCTGCCACAGACTTCTGCTGCATTTGTGGGGGCCGTGGCCCTCGAGGTGACAAGGACACCAAATCTGCTCAGGCCCCAGGTACTGCAACTATCCAGGTAACGGAGCTATGCAGGTCTCCCCCAAGCCGACCCCAAGTGCCAGGCTGACTCTGGATCACTGTGGTTCCAGCATGTCTGTGTCAGCCAAGGCCGTGCCTGCCCAGAGGCCTGACTGGCCTCCTCTGGACAGCTTCCTCTCAGGGGCCCACAGCTCCTTCCTGTCCTTCCACCTTGGCCAAAGCCACCCAATGCTTCCACGTGAGGGGAGGGCCCTGTCCCCTAGTCTTGGTCCCCTCGCCACCCTATAGGTTCAGAAGCAGGCCACCCGCGTCCCTAGGCCCGCGTGCGGTGGGCATCAGGAGCCATGGGGAGCCCCTCACCCACCAGCCCGGCCGCCCACCGCAGCGGGCTGTTACACTGATTTACCAATCAAGCCGCTCTCAGAAGAGGCACAGCGCGGGCTGATCGCTTTGTTCTAAGTGAACTCATGCTGGCTTCTAGCAATCACCTTTCTTTCCCAAGAACTCACAAATCGTCAGTTTCATCTGTCTTGAAATTTTGCCAAGAATCAACATCGAAATTACCGACTAGTCATTTCCAGAACCAGGGAAGGTTCCTGGCTATCTGGCCTAGGGGGGGCTTCTCCAACCACGCCAGCTGCTCCTTCCCGGCTCGCTCACCATCCTGACGCCACAGGTGCATGCACGAGGCACCTGCTCGCCATCCTGACCACACAGGTGCATACACATGGCACCCGCTCACCATCCGGACTGCACAGATGCACACGCAAGGCCCCCACTCACCATCCTGACCCCACAGGTGCACGCACAGTTGCACACACAGGACCCGCTCACCATCCTGACGCCACAGGTGCACACACAGGACCCGCTCACCATCCGGACTGCACAGATGCACACGCAAGGCCCCCACTCACCATCCTGACCCCACAGGTGCACGCACAGTTGCACACACAGGACCCGCTCACCATCCTGACGCCACAGGTGCACGCACAGGCACCCGCTCACCATCCTGACCCCACAAGTGACACACGGCACCCCAGAGACCATGCTGCAGGGCCCCTTTCTTCTTCTTCTTTTTTTTTTTTTTTTTTGGAGAGGTTTTTGCTATAGGGCACGTGCGCTCGCCAGACAGATAGTGAGAAATCACCCCCCGGGGGGATGGCCACGCCGCAATCCCTTCTCCTCCATTCTCCTCTCGGGATCTTGGGCACGCATGCACACGCGCCTGGCATGAGTTTTAAGCCACCGGGTCCGGGATGCGAACCACGGTTGACTACATGGGAGTCCAGCGACATAGCCATTACGCTAACTGCTGGTCCCTTTCACACTGAGCCGTCTAGCACAAAGCAGTGCAAAGCTCATTCTCCCCACCCTGTCATCTTCTGCCTCACTCAGTATTGCCCTGGCCTCTCCCACCACCCTGCTACCCCAGAAGCAAGGCTTCATACCCAGTGACAGTGACCACGGCCACCGGGATGGCAGGGAGAGGAGAGGGGGCCACTGCGCGGGCCCCAGCCCTGCCACACACACCTCCATCTGTCAGCACAGCCTCCCGCGCAGGAGTTGTCGGAGTGGTGACTGCCTGTTTGCTAATGTCCTTGTCTGCTCACCGCAAAGACACCGTTCTCCACGGAGGAATTCTGAGGCTTAGACGGAGCCGTCTCCGAATTACAGTAATTAAAGTGAAGACCGGCAACATGCTCAGCCTCCCGGCCCTGGGCTGACCTGAAGGCAGGGCTCTGACGTCGAAGTCGCTCTGTTCCCTCTCCAAGCCAGGCTTCAGACCACCGAGGGCCCCACTTCCCCACTGAGGAGGGTCCCCTGGAAAAGTGGGCACCTCCAAACTCGGCTGGGATCTCACGCTGAGCCCTCGGGTGGGCTCCCAGCAGGAAACGTTAGCAAGGCCACGTGGGGGCTGGGGCTGGGGCTGGGCCACGGAGAGTATCGGAACTAGACAGGACTCAAGTACCGTCCAGGCCTGTCTGCCAGGGCACAGACGAGCAAACCGAGGCTCCAAAGAAAAGTCACTTGCCGGTTCAGCCGAATAGTCGCAGAGCTAGGACAGGGACTCGGTCCTCCCAGCGGGGTTTCTTGCCCACCCCAGGCCGCTCACGGCACCAGGCGCTGTGCTGAGCATGTCACGTAGGTCGTTCCCCACAGCTCACCGCACCCTGCAGGCCCATTCGTCCCACCCTGTGGTCGGGGAAGTGGAGTGGCATGCCCAAGGCCACGCAGACCAGTGAGGCGGCGGCCAGCGCACTGTCCTCCCCGTCACTCCCCATCGGGGACCGAGAGAAGCAAGCCCTAGTGGTTTGTGAGCCCCTGCGGGTGTCCCCAAAAAGTCCTGAAAGCTGCCCCCGGGGTGTCCCCGCTGCGGGGCTTGCATCACATTCAACTCAGCGTGTCCTGGGTAAGGAGAACACGAGGCAGGACCACGCGTGGCTGATTGACAACGAGCACAGGGACGGGAGGGAGGAGCTGAGTGCGAGGGCCCGGAGGTGGCGGGATGGTGAGAGAGGACCGGGCAATCCGGAGTGAGGCGGAAGGCGGGGCGGGGAGAATCAGGCTTTGGGCCACTCTTCGCTAGCCGCAGGGCCATGAGAGAGGTCCTGCGCTGGGCTTCCTGCCTGTGTGTGCACCTCTGCGCACTCGGGGCGGTGAGTGAGCCGGGAAGGAGCAGCTGGTGCGGTCGGAGAAGCCCACAGCCAGGCGTGGAGGGACTCCGGAGAACCGTGGACCACAGGCCTCCCGTGGGTGCTGTGGCTGTCTGTAGGACGGGTGTCCACTCTAGTGTCCAGATGTCAGCCCGTTCCCTTCTCCCATCCTCCGTCCTCCTTCCTGGACCAACAGAACTGACCAGACGGCAGAGGAGGTGGCAGATCCTGGAGTTCTGGCTCCATACGCCACCTGCCACCCCGGATCTTGAGATGAGAGACTTTGAGGGACGCCCGTCAGGGAAGAGGGAGAATGAGAAGGGCCGGGGGGCGGTGGTGTCTGTGGGGAAGACCCAGCCCAGCCCACACAACTCGGGAGTCGGGGAGAGCGTCAACCAGCCCCACAGCTCCCCACTTTGTGGACTTAGGACATCATGACTGAGAGGCCTGCGGGGAGGAGGGCTCTGCCCACTTAGCCTCTGCGATGGTGGCGCGGAGGGACGACCCGCATGTCACCGTCGGGTGACTCACACCCACTCTGCCCTCGTTTTTCTTTGCAAAATGAGGGTGCTAATGGGATGCGCTGCAGCGGATGTGTGAGAGTTACAGGGATGCCAAGAACGCGGAGTTTCCGGCACGTAATCAGCACACAATGAGCGCAAGAGGTTTATTATTGTTTTTATTCCTAGCCTGATGAAAAATGTATTATTTTTACACTGTTATAAACTAAGAGAACCACGGTTAGATTCCACAGACTTCATTGCTGAAGTCGTGTACTTTGGACAGTTCTATTACATTGGTGTTATTTAAACGAAAACATCCCTTCTCGGGGAAAGTTGGGGGATGCTGCTCCCTGCGCCAACCCCTACCCCGGGGTGGTCCTTGGGCTCGTTTGGAGGTGGCCCCCATGGTCCTCCTCGCATGTGCAGGGTGACCCCAAGGTTGGCAGGGCTCTCTCACAGTGCAGGTCGTGGGTCACCCGAGGGCAGGGGACTCCGCTCAGCAGGTCACAGAGAGCATTCGTAACAGAATCGAGCACCAAACGTCAGCACGTCTTGCCAGGGCGGCTACCACTCCTGCACACGCATGCACACAGACCGCTGCTACGGCCAATGTCACGTGAGCTCCCACGCTGAGAGCCCAGTCTGACTTCTCCCAAAGACACCGGAGGAGAGAGGAGGGCAGGGGGGAGCCGGCTGGCCGCTCCCACCCAGCAGGGCTGCAGCTTGGGACGCTGTCGGAACTCCCACCACCCAGCCGGAGTGGCCAGGCCAGGAGCACCCGAGGGCAGGAGCCAGCCTTCTCTGCCTAGCTCCCAGCCCCGGCACCTGGAACCACACAGCCAGGGCTCAGACGTGAGCAGGTGACCAGATGGTCCAGGTCAGGCTCAGTCACCCTGTGCTGACAGAAGAGAACTCAGGGGGCAGACCAGGGCTGAGCTGGCCCACATGGGAAGGTTCCAGGTTCACGTCCAGGAGGCTTCCCTGAGTATGCTGGGCATGCACATGCCCACAGTCCAGGCCAGGGTGATCACGGCACCAAAACCCTGCTGGGGTGCTGTCTCCCCACCTGATGGGGTGCTGTCTTCCCACCTGCTCAGTGCTTGGGGGCTCAGCACGCGTGCTGAGCCCCCAAGCACTGAGCAGGGAAAATGGGCCTAGGCCGTGCGCCCTAAGACCAGTCTAGAAAGAAAAACTGAGGGTGGAATAGACAATTTCTGTAGGGCCCGATCACCCAGGCCCCATTCCAGTTCTTCACGTATAATATAGACGCAAGTTTGGAGTGTTTTATTTCAAAACGAAGGGTCAGGGGAGGGGGGAAATCACGTTTTCTCATGTGGCATTCAAAGAAAGAGGGATCGATTAACCCCCCCATTAGGTAAGTACTGGGGAGACCCACAGAGGGGTGGCCGGACTCGGTGTTCACAACCATCAGCACTAAATTGCATTTGACATTTAATTAAAACCCCAAGGCAGCGAAGTCGAGAGATGGGCAGCTACAGGACCAGAAAGGGAGCCGCTCTCTGGGACAGTCATTTGTCTCTTGTCACCAGCACCAGCACCACCCTGCCAGCCCTCCACCCACCTCCCCTGGAGAAATAGCTGAGGGGATGCTTGGGGAGGGGGCCCCACGCGGGGACTGCCCCAGCTCTGGAGGGCAGCTGGTCTTTCCCAGGCTCCATGCCATCCGGAGTCACTCCCGTCCCGATTCCCACTCGTTCTGTCCTAGAGGAAGCAGCGTGGAAGTCCAACCTATCCGAAGAGCATGGGGCTTCACACGGGCCTCCTCCCCACTCCCGTTCCCCTTTCCCTTCCTCCCCTCCCTCTTTCCTGTCCTGTGGGACCTGCAGAGCCCGGCCCTGCCAGCTCCTGCCTCTGCAAATTCGGAGGAGGTGGAAGCTCCCGGGCGGCTGACAGCAGGCCCCTGCTGTCCTAAGATGACACCAGGCTAGAGCCAGTGAGAGATCTCGGCAACAGGAGCTTCCGGGTCTGGGAGAGAGCCTGAGGGGTCGGGGCCCTCGGGGAGGAGCCAGGGCCTGTGCTGGCCTAGGACAGTACCACAGAGACAGGGCAGGGACGGAAGGCATCGGGGGCCGAGCCAGCAGTGAACAGGAGGCGGCGAGCAGGCCTTCCACCCGAGTGGAGGGTCGAGGAGGTGCGGAGAGGCCTGTTGCTAAGAGTAGCCTGGCAGGCCCATGGGGACCTGGGAACAGTAGCGACTGTGGAGCATCGCAGTGGACCAGGAGGCCTCGTGTTTCTGGCTTTGCTGGGGGCTGGCTGTGTGCCTTGGGCAGGCTGCCTCCCTCCGAGCTGCATTCCCTCCCCTCTCTGAGGTGGGGAGGGTTGCTGTCATTCTGCCTCCTCAGCTGACCTTCAGGGACCGGACCCATGCCCACACAGCAGCGCCCCGTCACACGTCACACGCTGCACCTGAGGGTGGGCGCGGGGCTGGCGGCGGCTGGCCAGACGGTGCGGACGCACAGGAAGCGCGCTGGGACTTAGAGGTGGATGCGGCCGTCACCACTCTGCAAATGGGTCGGTCTAAGGACTGAGCTCTGCAGAGACAGAGGGGAGGAGACGCCAGATGGTTCAATGCCAGAGAGCTCTGAGGGTAGGAGGTGCCCTGGACAGGAGGGGAGAAGAGCCAGAACAGGAGGAAGCCCGGTGAAGGGGCTGGGAGGGAGGCTCGGGGAGGTGGTGTCAGTGTCGAAGGGGCTGGGAGGGAGGCTCGGGGAGGTGGTGTCGGTGTCGTCTCTAGGGAGACCTCCTGGAGAGGGGAGCCCTGCATGCCACTTCCCAGCGTGCTCAGCAAGATGCTGGGCTTAGGCAAGGACACTGGGACTGGGGCAGGAGCAGGGCTCCCGCACCACCAGGCATGAGAGGGACAGCCAGCCGGGCACGTCCCGGTCACGCGTGTCCAGGGACCCACCAAGCTGTGCAGTGGGCAGTCACACGGCGCCCAGGCCTCAGGCCTCACACAGTAGCAGGGCCCACATTCACTGAGATAGGCCAGCCAGGCGGGAACCTCCAGCGCTGCCCTGAGGCTCCAACTCCAGCTCCGCTCAGAAGTCTGGCGGCCATGTCTAACAGAGCTTGTCTGAAGGGACACCGTGCACTCCGCCCGCGCATCTCCACCTCCTGGTCAGGCCCGGCCCAGGTCGGCCAGCACTGACGGCCGTGTCCTCTCAGCTGCGGCGTCCTGTTAAACTCAAGGGCCGGGGCAGCTCGGTCCTGGCCCTTACGGCTCTGGGAGGGAAGGGCGTTGCAGAGACGGGCTCGGGTGGGCGGCAGGGCCTGAGCAGAGGCCGAGAGGGCTGGGGAGCAGCAGAGAGTGGGCTGGGCACAGCCAGAGCCCCGGCTGCGGCTGGTGCGCACTGACCTCAGTAAGGTGTGTGGCCGGGACGAAGGGCGGTGGCCTGGCAGACAGGGCCACGAGCAGCAGGCCAAGCTCACCTGTGTGTGAGCATGCGTGCCCACTCACACACACACACGCTCATGCACACTCACGTACATTCAAACACACGCACACTCACGCACTTATACATACACACTCACTCACACACACAACCAGCTCTGGGTATGCCCTCCCGGCTGAGGAGGAGAGAGGGGCTCACCAGGAGACAAAGCAGAGGGGGTGACAGGGAGACATGGAGACCCTGCCTTGCTTCAGCCCTGCGCAAAGCTGTAGGCCTGCAATCACTCTCCCACCCCACTCCCGCCAGTGTGCAGAAAGTAACCAAGTTCTCTGAGCGAGCAAGCGGGGAACTAGACGGTTCTATGCCAGAGAGCTCTGCGGGGCAGGAGCTCGGCCCGGGCCATTGTCTGGGCTCACTGGAACACACCAACCAGGGAGGCAGGGAAGGGGGCTGCAGGGAAGGGGGTCAGGTGAGAGTGCTCTGGAGAGGGGACGGCCATCCGGAGGGAGGCGCGAGGCCAGGCCGGCCACCGTCCTGGTCCTGCCGTAATTATGGCTCTGCAGGGCGGGCTCTGCACTAGGCCTCCTCCAGTCCTTTTCCATCTGGCTTCCCTGCCCTCAGGCCCAGCCCCGAGGAGGAGGCGGCATTCAAGCCCTCACCGTGTTCCTGCCTCCCTCAACCCCAGACACCGCAGGCCTCGCCCTCTGCCGTCAACCTCGCAGAGACCTCTCTGTCGCACCAACTTCTCTGGAGCCCAAACTCATACGTATCTTGTTTAACTCTGCTCTGTAAATTCAGGCTGGAAGTGGCGTCCAGGAAGCTCTCGGGAGGCGGTGGACAGGAGCCCCGCTCAGCTCTCGGGCCCACAGGAGAGGGGTGGACCGGGACCGTCAGCCGCTCCTCCAGCAGGCCTGCCGGACCCACCCACCAGGGAGGGCCTTCCCACGGGGCAGACCTGCTTCCTTCAGCCCAGCAGACTCCACGTGGGGAAGAGGCCTCCTGGGAGGGTCTCGGGAGGGCGGAAGCGGGGCGGGTGACTGTGCAGCCCATCCCGAAGCACCCTTCACCCCCTTCGATGCGCCGTGGAGTGCTGTCTGCCGTCTGCCGAGTTGGCACAGTCCGAGGCACCGGGCGTCTTTCCAGCCGATCGGGGTTGTATCCCGGCGTGGACGGGGACCGCTTTCCGTCTGGCCGAACCCTGGCTCCCTCTGGCTCTCTGGGGACCCTCGGTCTGGATTCAGCACGTCCTCCCTGGCCAATGACGAAGGGCAGGGGGCCAAGTTCTCTGGCCGGTCCTTGCCGTGAGCCACTAGGCTCAGGGGCCTCCAGTGGGGAGAGTGGTGGGCCCCAAACGGCCCTTGGGGCAGCAGCTACCTGCCTGTCCTTCCTTGGAGCTGGACAGGTGACTCCTGCCTCTGGCTGCCATCAGGTTACCCCCCTCGAGGTGGCTCAGATGATAGACCTGGGTACCCCCAGTTTCGGAGGCCAGGAACCCAAGGTAAAGATGGCGCTGGCCCTCCCTGAGTCCAGGGTGACTCTCCTCCAGGCCCTCACTGCAAAGGCCATGTCTCCAGATGAGGCCACACTCCCAGGGCCAGGGGTAGGGCCTGGGCTATCTTTGTGGGGACCCAGTCATCCCAACACCGTGGTCAGCCAGCCACGCCCGTGCAGGTGGCCCTTCTGCCACACGCTGGGTCCAGACTCTCCTGCAAGTCCACCCACCACGTGCCCCACGGCCCACCCCAGGGCCCCTGCCCCCGGCGTCCGCACATGCGCTCCAGCCACCCCCACCCGAAGTCCTCCTCCTCCCCTCGGCCCACTGACCTGCCTGAGGACCCCCACACCAGCCCCTGAGGGCCCCAGGAAAGGAAGAACCTGGCCCCAAGGCCCTGGCCCGGCTCCCCCGGCTCCAGCCGCCTGCGTTCAGACAAGCCTCTCCAAGCTCTGGGCCTCCGTGTCCCCGCTGAAATGGAGACAACCCTCCTCACAGACTGCAGAGGACTAACTGGCACGGTGTCCTCGAGGACTCTGCCACCCGGTAAACTCCCATAGGGCCCGTTCTCAGGGTATTCTGTCCCCATCTCCGACTCTCTGCAGCCAGTGCCGCATGCGATGGCCTCACTGTCAGCCTCGTCCCCTGAGCTGAGCTTCTTGAGGGAGGGAAGGACAAGGGGCCTCTCCGGGGTCTCCCCAGTACCCCAGCCTTGAGTCCCGGAGACGCCATCCTGGGCACATGCCATGGCCCCACCTGCAGACCTGCGTCAGACGAGGGGAGCAGGCTGGCCTGCCGCAGGCCCGGGCCTCCGGTCATCTACTTACTCACGGGCCTCATGGGCGAGGCAGGGCCAGCCTGGTCCCGGGGCAGGGGGAGGGAGTGACGGAATGAGAGGTGCTGAGACGGGATGCCTGATAGCGAGGTGCGGGGCACAGACACCAGAGTTCAGCACTGGGATCGGCAGGAACCACGCATCCTGCCGGGCAGAACCCTGAGGCCAGGCAGGCCTGCCCGTCATGTTCCAGGAGGACCCTGGTAGTCGGCCAGGCCCGGGCTCTCTCCACCAGGGCCTGGCAGAGAAGGCAGGAGGGCTGGTCCGCATCACCCAGGCAGAGCGGCTGAGTGGATGTGACATAATTGAATGAGGCTCCCGCCTTCCACCCAAAGCTGGGGAATTAGCAGCCCGACCCTCGCCTTGGGAGACCGCTTAGTGTCAGCTGCCTGCATTGCTGTACTCCTGGGGGCGGGGTGGGTGCTGGGCAGGGGGACGGGGCTGGGAGGTGGCACAGGCTCCCTGCTGTGTCCCCAGGGTGGGGGTGGGGGCAGAGAGCAGGAGCAGTAGTGACGGGCAGGGCAGAGAGCCCCGGGCTGGGTGTTCAACAGACAGAGGGCAAAGAGCGAGGGTGGAGAGGAGGGGAGGGTGCAGGGGTGAGGGAGAGGGTGGTGCGGCTGAGATGGAAGCCAGATCGGCCGGGAGATAGCCTGACAGCGCCAGAGATAGGAGGGTGGGCTGAGGGATTGGGGAGGAGAGGGCAGATAACAAGAAGCTTCGTCAGAAAGACATGGCAGCCAGGAGGGCTCGGCCAGGCAGGAGGGAATCACCCAGGGACCGCAGCACTGCCCTCTGCTCTGCACCCCTGCAAAGGCGCTCCGCCCCCCCCCCACAGCCTCCGCCGGAATCCCCACCACACCCTCAGGCAGGTGGTGTGACTGCTCTTCCTACAGATGGGGAAACCGAGCCGTGGAGAGGAGAAGTTACCCGCCCAAGGTGGCCCAGATAGAAGGAAAGGAGTCCGAGGGCGAGGGCGAACCCGGTGTCCCCAGGCTTCTGGCCCCTCCTTCCCCACCCCGCCCCGCCCCTGCGCACTGGGGGCCTCTCCGGGGCTCCCCAGGCCGGTGGATACCAGGACCCCCGGGCAGCTGCAGGAGGTTACGTCTACATGTGGCAGGGGACTGCGTTTTCTTGACCCTTCCTGCTCTGTCCCCTACCCCTGGCCCGTCCCGCCCCATGCCACCTGTGCAGGCCTCTCGGGCGCTCTGTGGCCACAGGTCCCCTGCACAAAGCAGAACTGATGTCACCTTGAGGAATGGCCTCTGCTTTAACTGGGGCTCCAGGAATGAGAGGAAAGACACCCGGGAACAGGAAGGCCCTCCCTGCGACCTCAGTAACCCAGACGGCCCGCTCCCTCCTGTGCCTGCTCACTGGGCCAGAGTTAGACACTGATGTGCTCTGCCAGGTGGGCAGGAAGATGCCCGGGGGCCCCTCACCGTGGCCTGTACCCCTCCTCGGGCCCCAGGGAGGAGCCCCAGCCTCAGCACAGCATGGAAGGCCCTGCCAGCCAGGGAAGGCCCTGCTTCCGGCAGGACCACAGGACAGCAGTCCCCACTCATTCAGGGGGCTCCCAGTCCTCCAGGCTGCCCATTGTTGGGGTTCAGAGGGCTTCAGATGGGGTTCAGTCCCCACCTGGGTGGCTGCTGGTCACCTAGCCAGGGCTCAGCCCCGTCCACTGCCACCCCAGCCTCCCTGGGAAGTGGGGTGCCCACTTCAGCTCACAGCAGTTGTGCAAGGGAGCCCAGGGGGAGCAGGCCGATTCGCTGCATGGACGACAGTCTCCTAACAGCAAAGCAGAGTCTCTCCCACCCAGGAAGGAGGGGCCATCCCGCCCCACCCTGGCGGCCAGAGAGACAGCAACTCACTCCCCACTCTGCTTCGGGGAAGCGGGCTGCGGAGTGGGCAGGGGAGAGGTGTGGAGGAGCAGGAGGAGGCTGAAGGAGGGGTGCAGGTGCTGGAACCCAAAGCCAGAGGGCGACTGCTTCCAAGGCTCTGTTCTCACCTGGTATGGACCTGAAGACCCCAAGAGGTAAAGGAACTCTCCGAGGCCACCCACACGGTCCTGCCAGTGTGACCTCATCAGAGCCAACCGCCCACACACACTCGCCTGTCCCCTCCCTCAGCCCCAGGGACCAAATGCCACATGGAACGGCTCCTTCTAACCCTGCCTCTCCATTCCGCTCCTAAAGATCTCAACTTAGAAAAACTTGAAGCCCTCCGAGTCAGAAAGGCCCCAGCTGCCCACGGTGGAGGGAAGGGCATGGACACCACTTGCCGGGCGGACCCCAGAGTTGAGCCGAGGAGCCCCGAAAAGACTTGGACACAGCAGACTGCTAATTCTGCATGTTACTGCCAGGCTGTGTGACTTCCAGCAACTCCTGTCCCTCTCTGAGCTTCGGTTTCTTTGTCCGCGTAATGAGTGAGCCGGGGAGACTGAGGTTTTAAAGCCAGTCTGCTCAGAGGCTGTCCCGAGGGGCCCAGAGGAGGAGGACCCCAGGCCCCTTATCTCCCTCTGCAACTGAGCACCCGTTTCCACTTGTTTTATTTGTAAGTTTTCATTTGAAAAAATGATTTTATGGTTGTAAGAAAAAAATAAAAGAGCTGAAATCCTTGGCCTCGAGGTGACCGCTACAATCCTTCCTTCTCTCTGTCTCCTTCTGTGACTCAGTTCACGCACACGCTTTTTTTGGTTTTTAGAGTATTGCTATCTGGTGCATGCACTCACTGGAGGAAGGCAGAGAGAGAGAGAGAGAAGGTGAGACCTCACTTCCCAAGCTGGCCACACTGCAGTCCCTTCTCTATTCCCCTCTGGAGATCTTAGGCACACATGCAAATACACCAGTGCATTTTTCAAGCTGCCAGGTCCAGGAGTCAAACTGCACCGTTAGCCACGTGGACTCCAGTGCCTTAAGCTCCATGCCACCTGCTGGCCCCACACACGCGTGTTTGCTAGGCAGTGCCGACTCACATGTTCTTTCACGTGGCCCCACACGTACAGGACAGCCGTGAGAACCAGACTTCATGCCCTGGTGTGGGTGTGGAAAGCAGGCCCCACACATCCCTACACACTGCTGGCTCCGTATGGAAGACACGGGTCTCCCACCCCAGTCGGAAGCAGGAGCCCCGTAAAGATAAACGTCCCAGCCAGGACGTCTGTGCCAAGTGTGGAGTGAGTGTTGTGGCCGAGCAGGGCCGTGGGGTCCAGGAAAAAGGGGACGTTGTAGTGAGAGGGCAGGCTTCCTGGAGGAAGCAGTGCAATGCAGGGACACAGAGCCCCTTACACCGAGCATGTCAGAGTACACAGGGGAGTGACCTGGCTCCAGGGAGGAGCAGGGAGGGGCAACGCCGGGACTCTGCTGGAGATGGCTGTGTTCAAGTCCAGCCCTCCCACCTAACTGCCAGGTGGTGTGTGCGAGCCAGTGGCGCTCTTAGCCTCAGCTCCCCCATCCGTTCTAAACCCCAGGATTCTGTCCAGTACTCGCCATCCACCCCTGCTTCTGCCTCAGTCTCTCTCTTAGAGGCGGCATCGGCCACTAGGAGAAGAACAATGGGGGGAGGGGGCGGGTAGGTACTCAAGGCCTAGAGGGGTGAGACGGAACCCACAGACCAGGGACGGAACATAGACCCCAGGCCTTGCCCCCGTTCTGCCTTGACACACTCCAGAGGTCCGAGGGGCACACACAGGCTGGACGGAAGGCAGGATGAAGGCCCACACCTCACCCTGGCCTCCCAGCCCTGGGGCTGCCGAGAGCTTCATTAGCGAGCCTGGAGGGACGGCCAGGCGAGAGTGCCTCATGAGTATTCACGTCAGCCCGGCCCAGGCCTTGTTCGCATCATGGAATTTCCCAAATGCCACTTGCCATTACAGACAGCAGCGCTGTCCTCTGGGCAGCAGGGCCCAGCCCGGGATGGGAGCACGGGCAGCTCTAGTGACCATCACTCCCGATCCCCACCTTGGCCAATCCCAACCCCAGCAAGGAAGGGCCAAGTTTGGTAAGATAGGCGGAGCCAGGCTGGCGATGCAAGGAGGCCCAAAAGGAGAGCCCGGTGCCCTCAGCCCCGCTGGGAATCGAGAGCAGGGGCTGGGGCTCAGGTGCAGGTCATCTCAGTCTCATCCAAGGCAGCACCAGGAGAAGGGGACAAGGAAAGGAAGGAGAGTGGCACCCCAAGCACCGGCCTGAATCCTCCTCTGGGCAGCTGCATCACACTGGCCAGGGCCTCCCCACTTGGGCCTCCCTCAAATGCAGTTTACACCCAGCCCAGACCAGAGGCCCATCAGTGGAGGACAGGCCGGCCTGAATGAGCATGGCCTCCTGCCCATCATGGAAATGGTATGGCCGTTAAGACCAACGCGGCACGGACTTAAAGCAACCACGTCCGCAGCGCGCTGCCGGGCACTGCAAGGGCCTGGCCGGCTGCGAGCAGGGCCCTGCCTGCGCTGAATGAAGCTGGCCAAAGCAGACGTGAGGGCCACGCTCAGGAGGGGCCAGGCCCCAAGGAGGGGGAGGGATGAGAAGGAACCTTTCACTTCCCATGTTAAATAGCTCTTTGCTGTTTAAAGTCTGAGCGTTTTGCTGTGATTGATTTTATAATCAGGAAGCGGAAAAAAACAAAAATGTTTCCAGGGAAGGCGGGAGGCCCACTTCTCAGGAAAGATGGCAGGTGTTACGGCGACGGTGCTGCAGGATGCAAGGCGGAGAGCCTGGGCCCTGCTGCACAGGGGCTGTGTGGGGGGCGTGTGGAAGTGCGTGCCCACCCCAGACTCTCCCTGCAGGCCGGGCTGCAGTCTGGCCTTGGCCTTGAAATCCAGCCCCGCTTACTTCGTTCGGTGCTCGCCCGAGGCGCTCTCTGGAGAAGCCTGTTAATGAACTTCGGGAGTCCTTTCCAATTACGCATCTCCACTCATTCACTCTGAAGTGTTCCTGGGCCCCTCTCTGAGCCAGGCACTAGGTGCTGGGGTGCAGAAGCTGACTAAACCACAGTCCCCGCTCCCCAGAAGCTCCGCCCGTGCTGAGACAGACCCCAGCCTCACCTATGCATCCCCCGGGGCTGCGTGGCAGGGCTGTCCAGGTGCCAGAGCACAGAGCCACGGGGCAGCGTGGCAGGGCTGCCCAGGTGCCAGAGCACAGAGCCACGGGGCAGCCAAGGGCCTCTGGGCCTCATGGCAGCTCAGACCTTAGCCAGAGAAGGAAGCTGCCCCTTGGGAGCCCGAGCCTGAGCCCTTGCAGTCGCCACCCACCCGCGAGGCCTGGCTCCACGCTCCTTTTCATCTCCCCAGTGGCCCTCAGAGGCACCGCCTCGCATCCCCAGTCCCTGGGAAAGGGCAGGTTGGAGGAGGACTGGCCAGCACAGGACCTCAGGGACACGCTGGGAAGAGGCGTCTCAGGTTCAAAGCCACGGGGAAAGAGCCTCTGCCCACCTGGCCTCCCCCCTGTGCCTGCTCCCACCCAGGGCTTAACCAGGTCACTCGGAGCCATCCCCGATGGCCAGCCTCGCCCGGGCGCAGTGGCGCTCACAACTCCAGTCTCCCGGGCTCCCGGGGTCCTGAACGGCCAGCCACAGGCCTTGGCCTCTCCGTGGGGAAGCACGGCCCTGGGCCCTGTGCAGCCCAGGCAGACGGGCTCCTTAGGAGCCTCTGAACAGTCAGGGCTGAAGGAGCCTCGCCCTTTGTCGTGCTGTTCCCGTGTGCAGGTAGGACGCGCAGACGCCGCCTCCCCCAGAGCCCCGCTGGGCGCCAGTCTGGACAAGCCTCTCCTCGGAGGCTTCGAACTCACCCATAGACTCCCAACATGGAGTTGGTCATCCATGATTTCTCTCGTGTGTGTGTGTGTGTGTGTGTGTGTGTGCGTGCGCGCGTGCACGCACGCGCACATGCGCATGCCTGTGTGTTAGAGTGTGAGTCTGGGAGCCAGTAGATGGCGTAGTGGTTACATCGCTGTACTCCCACGTGGCCAACTGCCATTTGAGTCCCAAACCTGGTGACTTGAAACTCACGCTGGGTCCATGTACATATGTGCACCCAGGATCCTGGGAGAATGGAGAAGGGACTGCAGCATGGCCATCCCCCCCGAGGGAGTAATTTCTCACTTTCTCTCTCACTGTCTCTGTCTCTCTCTCATTCCCTGGCACATGCACTCTAAGGCAAATACCTCTTAAAAAAAAAAAAAAAAAAAAAAAAAAAAAAAAAAAAACTTTCATGACACCAAACCTATGAGCTTTGGGGGGACACAGCCTAGCCACAGCACCAAGGCTCCAGGCCAGGTGGCCTCTAGGAACCTAGAGCCTATTCCATGGCCCCAAGCTCCTGGAGCCCCACCCCCCCAGGAGGTGCCCGTGCCCTGCCAAGGCTGAGGAACCTGTCCTTCGGAGAGTGACTCAGGGAGGTGGCCAGAGTGCCTGGGGCCTCAGCTACTAAAGTGGGTCGCTCTGGGGGAAAGTGGTTAAAAAAAGAAAAGAGCTGTTTCTGGAACTGGTCTCAGAGCTGCTGGGAGCCAAGTGCCCCGAGGGAGTTCCAGAAATCTCACTGTTCTTCCCCAAGATCTCCAGCCCCCAGGCCTCCATCCGGGGCTCCAGTAGCAGAAGGACTCTGTGGAAACCAGGGGAAGCCGAGAGCCCCTCTCCCTGCCCACCCACCATCTCCTGCCTCTCGGGGCTCCAGACCACTGACCTGGAGCCATGCGGGGCCCCTGGAATGGGACTGCGGGGCTGTGGGGCTGCTTCTCTCTGCTTTCTGGGTTGTCTCTAAATTGCTCCATTTCCCGTGAAGTAGGACACGGGGGCGGGGTGGGGGCTAGCACTGAGTTCCAAGGCAGACGGCTGGCACTTGGGAGTCAAAGCCGGAACCCTAGGGTCACAGGACTGAGCCCCACAGGCAAAGCCCAGAAGGACAGGGCCATGCCCTGGGCCGCCACCGGTGAGCAGCCTGGGGGAGACCAGCACCACCGCTCCCAGGGCTCTGTCCGGGAGACCGGCCCAGCACCTGGCTCAGCCTCGGGCAGTGAGAGCTCCACACCGTGGCCCTCGGCCTCAGTCTTTACACCTCTAAAATGGAGTAACAAAACCTCCCTCGTGGTCGCTGTGAGAATCGAGTGAAACAGCATCTGTAAAAGATGTCTGTGTGCAGAAACAAAGGTGTAGAGGTTCTAGACCAAGGTAAAGCCTCGTTCTTATCTATGGCCCCCCCATTAGTAAACCCCCAGCCGACCGCATGTCAGGAAATGCTAAATTTGGGTGGGGGTGTGCTTGAGACGGAATGTTTTGGTTCCCTTGAAATTCGTAGGTCGAACCCCAACCTAACCTGAAGATGCCAGTGTTAGGAAGGGGGCCTTAGGGAGGTGACTGGGTGTGAGGGTGGGACCCTCATGAACGGGACTTGTGCCCTTACAGTAGAGGGCCACCATGGAAGGCCACAGAGAGGAGCGGGC
Source organism: Tupaia tana (assembly GCA_026018925.1). Lineage (NCBI taxonomy): Eukaryota > Metazoa > Chordata > Mammalia > Scandentia > Tupaiidae > Tupaia > Tupaia tana. The sequence goes on from JAKSZU010000021.1 coordinate 38,730,217, forward strand.
CCTCCCCAGACACTGCACTGTGAGTGTCCAACCTCGGGCTTCCTGGGAGAAGGCAGCGTCTGCCATTCCCGAGGGGCCAGCCTGTGCCGGATTTTAACAGGCCGAATGGGCTGAGATAGGGCAGGGACTCGTGACACTTCTCCCCACGGGGTCTGCACGTGGCATGTTCCACAGTGAAGACCACACAGATGGAGGCCCTGCTCCTGGTCTCCACCCACACAGCCCAGGGGCAGCTCGGACAGTGCTGAGCGGCTTCCCGGGCACCACCCGACCGTGTGGGAGCCACGTCCTCTGGGACGTGTGATCGGCTGCACTCAGGCACACGGCAAGTTGTCATAACCAGAGGAAGTGGCTGGGTCAGACCCACACCCTGCCCGGGGTGCCCAGCCCATCCTCCTTGGGCCTGGCTTGCCTCCAGCTTCAAGCCTCCGTCAGGGAAAAGCCGGTTTCCCTTCTCCTTTTCACTGCGAGCTAGGACTCAGCATTCGGAGCCGGCCTTCCTCCGTGCACGGCACGCAGCTGGGCTGCGTCCAGACCACACAGGTTTTTCCGTTGTCACCCTCATCACCGTCTCCACCCCGAATCCGCCTCCTCCCCACAGCTCCTGCACGAGCGTGGCTGCCCGGACTGAAATATGCATGTATCCTTGTAAATTACGAAGCGCTGTTTTGAGTATGCGTGCTGAATTTTCATAACGGGCTCTGTGTGAAGAATGCTAGCCTGCATTGTTCTTTCCTCAGTCGATGCTGCGTTTTCTAGATCTATCCTTGCGACTGTCAGTATCTGGTTAGCCGATTCCAGCACCGCGCAGGGTCCACAGTGGGGATCGCAGCCGGCTCTTTCACCCCAAGGCCCCCACTCCTGAATACCGCGGGCCTCCAGTCCCTCCACAAAAAGCAACACGGCCTGCCCTCGTCCTTCGATTGACCATGGAGACTTCCTGCAGCCCCACTGCTGGGCGCAGGGCCCCTGGGTCCCAAGGCGAACGCTCCATCAATAGGCAGGTTAGTAACTACTCACGCTGGGAAGCTGGTAGCTGTAAATGGCCTAGAACAGGGGTCCTCAAGCCCCGGCAATGGTCCAGCACCGGGTGGAAACCAGGCTGCACTGCAAGAGGTGAGCCGCGGGAGAGCAAGAGCGCGGGAAGCCCACCCTGCGCACCACCGCTCCTGCTGCAGCTTTCCGCCAAGCTCGGCCTCGCGCCAGGTCAGGGCGCGTTGGATTCTGGGAGTTTTTAGTAGACCATAAATTAGTGTATTTCTAACACCCGTCGTGCCGCAGATTAGTGTATTTCTAACACCTGTCGTGCAGCAGATTCATAGGGACAGGTTCCAGAAGCTCAGGCTCCTCTCCGCTGGTTCTCGCACAGTGGCTTCCTGGGTGGAGAAAGCCAAAGGCCGGCGCTTCAGTGGCGCCCAGGTCCCTGTCTCTGGCTTCCTTCTCTTTCTGGTCATTTCCCCTCACACGTATTGGGAAGCTGTCTCTGCTCTTAGGAGGCTTAATATGCTCAGTACGCACATTAATTCTCCTGGCAAGAATCTTGCCCTTGTTTGTTTACGACCGTCCAACAGCATGCCGGGTAACACTGTAGACTCTGCAGTTTTGCCACAGTGACAGTCGTGGGGCATTCCTTTTTGAACAGTGCCCATTCCCTGGGTGTCTACACTATCACCTTTCTTGAAGAATCGCGTGGATGTTGCCAGAGGATCCACTCCCTGTTTTCCCCTAGAGAGCATATATCAGCGCCTCTCCTCTTTCCCTTCCTGTTCGTCACTTTGGTGAGTGACTGGAAGATGGTGGCTCCAGCCAGAAGGAAGAGGGCACCCTGGAGTCTCACAGAAGCCCCGGGTGGGACCGTCTAGCGGCAGGAAAACGAGCTCAGGGCGCCCACTGACTCTGCATTATGGTACCTCATGAAAGTATTTCATCGTATGTCACAATGTAATAATGACAGACATGGAGTGTACAACGGAGATAACCCACGTGAGCCATCCCCAAGCCACCCCCACCCACCACCCCCCTTCATGGAAAAATCATCTTCCGCAAAACCCGTCCCTGGTGCCAGAAAGGTTGGGGACCGCTGGCCTAGAACGGGGCCTAACGCGAGGTAAATCCCACACACTGTGTTCGTAAAATGGCCAAAGGCAGGCACCGCACCAAATCGCCATGTTGCTGTGCGGAGCCAGTACTGCAGTCTTCTCCCGCGAGTAGAGACTTCTCTTCCATGCCGTCACCAGCTCTTCATCTCGTCCACCTTTCTGATTTGTCATTCTTTCTTATTTTTTTAAAGACACATTTTAGTTTAGGGTGCATGTTCTTGCCAGAGAGAGAGAAAGAAAGTGAGAAATCACCCCCCCCCCCCGTGGGGGATGGCCACACCACAATCCCTTCTCCTCTATTCTCCTCTCAGGATCTCGGGCACGCACATGCCGTGCCTGGGCCTTGGGCAGGCAGGGGGGCCTCAGCTGATTGACTGGAATGGCGCCCTGTACAGAAACAGCCTTCTCTGTCTCAACTTCCTGCTCCTCACACCACCACCACCACCCCCGCCTTCTCTGTCTCCTCGTCCCCTTCTGCCCCTGCCCAGACGTGGTCCCAGAGCTCTCCAGCTTACCTCGGGGGGCCAGGCATTTCTCACTCTGCTTCTACCTAACCAAAAAGACAGGAAGACTGACGAGTTTTTCCAAACAGCCACTGAGCCTTTCGAGGGGCACTGACACCCGGCTGGACCCGGAGTGTCCCTCTCTCCCAGGGGAATAAGGGCAGGCTCCCACCTCCGGAGCCCACTAGGGAGGGGAGGTGATGCCCAAGGAGAGCAGCTGGGGGCCCCTCGCAGGGCTGTTCTGTACTGGGGCGGGGGGCCTCCATAACAGCAGCACCCTGGCAGTCTCGCCTGCCCCACCTCCTGCCCCACCACTGACATGTCGCTTTCCAGCGCCTTCTCCCGGCAGCCTGCCCACACTCGCTGGGATGTCATGACAACCATAGGGTTGTCCACCCCATTTGACAGATGGAAACACTGAGGCCTGCAGAGGCTCCGTGACAGGTTAGAAAGACCGCCCTCTCCTGCCTCCTGTGCTGGGCTGACTCCCCCACCACTGCCGCCTGCCCTGGGTCCCAGGCTGAAAGCAAGCACCTGACTGCAGGCACCGCCACACAGCCCCGCAGATGGCAGCACAGCCTCCCCGAAGCTCTGTGGAGGGTCAGAACGTCGCTCCCACCCCGTGAGGGGGCCATGGAAGTTCAGCGAAGTCACGGGCCCTGCCTGTGGCCGCTGAGTTCCACAGCTGCTGCGCCCGCTGGCCTACAGCCCCCATCCTGGGCCTTCCGTGTCTGCAGCAGCAGGTAGAATCCCCCACACCCAGCCCCCTCCCACCACGCACGCGCGCGCACACACACACACACCCTCACTGCGGCTCTCCACTGCTCTGGGGACAGCTCTGCAGAGGGGGACACAGAGGGACAGTGAGAGTTGGGGAAGGCCTGCAGCAGGATCGCAGAGGCAGGTGGAGGCTGACTCCTGGGAGGGCAGAAGAAAGGCTCAGGGCCAAGAGGGGGTCGAGCTGAACCTGGGGGACCAGGCTGGAGGGAATCACAGGGACACACCTGGATAATGAGGTGCAGATTGCCAGGGCTGGGGGTGGCACCGCTTCTATGCAAATGAGCAGACCAGACCTCGGGTGGATTAAGCTCAGTTATATTTTTTAACCCCCTTTTGACAGAATTAGTCCCCAAACAGGTGCAAGGAGCCACCCACTCCATTTGGCAGAAGAGAAACTAAGACCCAGCCCTAGAGAGTGGCCAAGTGGGCTAAGAGGAGCAGCTGAGCACCCCAGCTCAGAGGGTACGACCCGCCCGCGGTCTCCCCCACTCTGCCCACACCGTCTGCTCAGAGCCCAGGATGCTGCGTGGCCCGTGCACCTGCCTGAGGGGCCAGACGGGCAGCAGGCAGGAAGTACAGGGCAAGGGTGGAGGGGACTGGAAGGCTGAGGAGGAAGCAGTGACGGGAACAAAGTGGAACCACAGGGAGGAGGCGTGTCTCCTGGGCTCCGCAGAGGAGGAGGGAAGGCCGCTGGCCAGCCACCCAGCCACCCAGCCACCCAGCCACCCAGCCACCCAGCCACCCAGCCACCCAGCCACCCAGCCATTGTGGCTAGTGCAGGGCTCCGGGAATTCTGCCTGGAAAGACTCGGGGTCCGCCCCTCCTCCCAGGCGCTCTGGGTTGGTGGGCCCCTTCCCCTCGTGCACCTGGGTCTCCTTACCCACACCGCCCTCCCCTTGCTGAGTAACTGACCCAGAGGAGCCAATAGGTGTGAAGGGGCTGTATCCCAGCAAGATGGGCACACTGGCTTTGCTCCTACCGGGGTGCGGGGTGCACGGCCAGGGTACGTGCTCTGCATCCCCTAGCGGTTTGGCGTGCTGAGCCACATCCCACACATCACACATCCTCGCCTCTCAGTTCCCATCAGGGATCTGGGCTGAGGTCAGCCCCGGGCGGCCTCAGGCTTGTGAGACTTGGCTTCTGCTGGGACCTGGCCCCCATCACCAGGGACCCGTGGGCAAATCACGTCACCTCTCTGGGCCTGAACTGCTCATGTGCGGAGGGTCAGCCTGGATGGCCTCCACGGCTGCTCTCCATCCAGAGCAGAGGCGCCCTTGGTTGGCGGGGAACCCCGGGAACTCGGTTCGTGTGGAGTTCTGGTTTGCCAGGGCTGGGGGGGAAGGAGAGGCTTATGAGCAAACAGAAGCCTGCTGAGCAGTTCTTCTGCCGCCGTGGAGTCACGGAACACGTCTCTCCTCCCTCCCAGAGGGGGGCTGGGCCTCCACGGTTCCAAGGCTGGGCCTTTCTCCCTCCAGGAGGGGAAGCGGAGCATGAGACCGCTCCATCTTGAAGTCAGTAGACAACAAACTCCTACGAGGCCTCGGTGAAATCCCAGGCCGGCGGCACTCAGCAGGTGCCCTGAGTGAAGAGCGGAGAAGGTGGGCAGGCCCTCCCTGCCGCCCCCAGACTGCCACGCCATGGCTGCCGTTCGTCACCTCGCGCTCCACCACACGCAGGGTCTCCACCGTCCATGCTGTTTGTTCCCAAAACCAAACAATAGCTTCCAGCCTTCGCCAAGAGAACTCCGTTGCTAGGAGGTGTTCCTTCCTCGAAAAGCAGCGATCGCAAACCAGTCAAACTCCTACTAGGAAAACGCCCCACGGTACTGGGCCACCCCCTCCTGAGGTCCCTTCCAGGAATGTCAAGCATTATGGACCTCTGGGCGTGCACTGGATGGCATCATAAACGTAATCCAGGTCCGGCCGGTGACATGCCGCCTCCCCCCACGCAGCCGCGAGGTGCCAGGTGCCGCTAGCCGATCGCTTCGGGCTTGAGGCAGCACCTCTGCATAAATGAAGAAGCCTGGAGATTTTCGCAGAAGTCAAGAAGCCTTAAAACTAATTCTGGGTCCTTGCAATTATAAACCCTCTCTACAAATCTTCTCCAAGGACAGGCCTTCCCTCTCAATTACGCCACAGTGTGTGTGTCCCTGCAGAGAGGCCTCAGCCCAGCTCCCGCTCTGCCCCTCCAAGCTGGAATGCGCACTTGGACATGCTGAGCCGTCTCGGCCGTTTTCCAGATCCTGCCCCTGAAGGCACCGAGGGAGGCAGTGAGGCCTGCCAAGTGGAGGTGTCAATTAGCCATGCACAGATTGCTGAGGAGGGAAACTTTAAACAAGAAGCCCACCCCCAGAAAGGGGAAAGACCCCCTCCCCCAAGTACGCAGCGGAGCAGGTGGCGGTGGGGTGGGGAAGGAAGCAGCTATCATTCTTAAAGGACAGAGGCCGAGAATTGTCATGCAGGTCCCTGTTTTATTTAGTTAGGTACTTCGTTTTAGAGAGATTTTTGGTATAGGGCACATGTGCTTGCTGGAGAGAGAGACAGAAAGCGAGAAATCACCCCTCCAGAGAGGACGGCCACACCACAATCCCTTCTCCTCCATTCTCCTCTCAGGACCTTGGGAACGCACGCACACACACTCAGTGTGAGTTTTAAGCCGCCAAGTCTAGGACTGGAACTACTACGTGAGAGTCCAGTGCCATAACCATTCTGCCATCTGCTGGTCCCAGGTCCCTATTTTATTTGTTTTTCTCTTCCATGAGAGAGACAGAGAGACAGGCACCCTCAACAGGTTGTTCACACTGCGATCCAGCCCCAGCCTCAGCCGGCCCAGATGGCCCCTGGACCCTGGGGTACGGGGAGGCCTTGGCGCACAAACCCAGGACGCGCCTGTGTGGGCCCAGTCGCTCCTGCTGCACGGCCGCCTGGCCCCACGTCCCTAAGGTTGGGGCCCTCCTTACAAGCTGACGAGGGAAGGCCATGCACACGGGTACAAGTGAAATGTCTGAACAAACGGGGCAGACTGTGCTGGGGACTCGGCGGTCGGCCTAAGCTTGGGGGACCAGGAGGGACCTGTGGAGAACAGGGTTCGGACAGGAAGAGACCAGATCTCTAAGAGGAGTTGTCCAACAGGTGATGTGAAGGCCCTGGGTGACCAGGAATGTGTCAGGAGGCCTGTGGGGCAGAGGGAGGCGTGGCGGTGGGCTGGGAATGAGCGGAGACCAGCAGAGGGAGACTGAGCTAAGGACGGGCAGGGAAGGGGCCAGCCAGGGCACAGCTGGGAACGTGGTGCTGGGCCCACATGGGAAGGTCTCCGGTTCACGTCCCGGGGCCTCCGTGTCACACGGGGGGTGCGCATGCCCCTACCTCAGGTTGGCTGGACCTGGAGGTGGACAGCAGCATGAGGACCGTCATGGGGCGCCTATCTCTGCCTCTCTCTCATGGAAGGAATAAAGAAAGTTTAATTTTTATTTTCCAGAAAGGGCTGGGGAATGCCGAACCCCCCCCCCCCCCCCGTCCCCCGTGGTCATCCTTCCCCCCTCCAGCTTCTGGGCCCTTGTTAATCCTCCCCCAGTTGGTCTTCATCGCCTTGAAATACCCCCGGGCACGACTTTCCTCTCCCGCCGGCTGTCGGGCGAGCAGCGTTCGCCTGGTAGACTGGCAAAGACTCCGGCGTTCACCGCGGCCCAAGGTAATGCTGGAATCCATCTGCAGCCCTCCAGAGTGAGAACTGTCACACCCCACTCGTCTACATGCAACTACGCTCAGCTACGGGGGGGCGTGCGCTCCCCTGAAAAGAGCCCGTCGTTATTATGAGACGGGGACCAACTGAGCTCCGCGGTGACGGCAAGGATGAGCCAGTGCTCCTGGAAGGGCTGCAGGGAGGAGGCGTCATGTAAAGTTAAATCACTCATGTCAGTACAGTGTGGTCAGAGGACACGTGGGAGACATCGGCCCTGCGGGCGTTCCGAGCGGAAGACGCATGCATGCCCAGCTGGGGGAGCAGCTGGGCCTCTCTGTGGCCCCATTGCTAGAGAGGGAAAGCGAGAAGTCACCCACCGTGGGGCGTGGTGATGCTGCAGTCCCCTCTCCTCTGTCGCTCCTTCCTTTAGAGCATGCACACACGTGCACCTAGGGTGTTTTTCAAGCCACCAGGTCTGGCACTGGGACCGGGCAGTTGGCCATGGGGGATCCAACTGCCTTAACCACCATGCACTGGCTGGCCCTGCCTCATGGTTTTCATTTTTGTTCTTGTTTTTTTTTTTTAATTGCCAGAAGGCACAAGTGCTTGCTGGGGGGAGGGGGAGGGACAAGAAAGACCCCCTCATGAGGCATGTCACACCAATCCCTTCTCCTCCAACTCTCTCTCCTTTGGGGATTTTGGGCAAACAAGCACATACACCCAGGATATTTTAAGCCACTGAGTCCAGAACTTGAACTGCACAGTAGCCGTGTGGAACCCAGCTGCCACACCACGGTCTCTTTATTGATCAGCTTCGATGCATCAGGCTCTGAGGTCCTGGCTGGAGATACACCGACCCGGAAGGTAAGCAGCGCCTTTGCCCTCACGTAGCACATCCGCTGGCAGGCCAGCAGACACCACAACCGTCACCAGAAGGAACGTTAAGGCTTATGATGGAGAAATACCGGGGGTTCCAGATGAATCTGCAAAAGAGGAACTCGGGCTGGAAGAGCATCGTTTGTACCACCCAAAATACTGGCCTTGCCGACTAGCTGCCCTCTTCCCACCGCAGCCCTGCCCCCGTCATGCCAGGTGCCTAAGTCCCCTTCAGACTGGAAGCAGGGTCTTGGCAACAGTCACCTGGGACAGGCGGGCCCCAGGAACTGAGGGTGCGTCAGGACCCGGTTGACTCTGCTCCCAGTTGTACCTTCTGATTCCGTTTTGAGCCGGCTGAGGCCGTGGAGTAATCGAATTAGGCAAATATTATGGGGAAGAAAATGGGCCTGTAAGTAGCTTAAAGTGATGGAAATGACCTGAAGGTGGCCATGCAAATGGTCTGTATAATGTCCTGTAATAACCCTGCCCAGGCAGCCCGAGGAGGCAGGCTTCCAGTAATGAGGTGTCTGATTAGAATAATGTTCAGTGGGAGACCGTGCGAGTGTCTGCATAAATCAGGCCTGGAGAGCCGCCCCAATTAGCCAGGAAGGAGACAGGGACGGTGGGTGCCAACTCTGCGCCAGGGGGCTCCGGGCGAGCCACAGAGCTGGGGGACAAAAACAGATCGTCCTCATAACAATCCCGACCTTTGATGGCCCTTTGCAGCTGATCCGCCCTCCCGTCCCACCTTTCACCCCATCTTCCCACGGTTGTCCTGAGGCTGCGACGAGAGAACCTCTTGGGGGCCGATGTTGGGTGTGCGCTGCGGTTTTAGCCACGGCGCATGGCATGGCACCCGGCACATGGTGGCTGCTCAGTGAAGGAAGCTCTCGCAGACCAAGCAGCCGGGGGACGAGTGTTTCCCAGCCAGCTGCTTTTCTTCCTGCTGACCCTGCAGACACCGGGGGCTCGCAACACCTGCAGGGAGCTTCCTTCCCTCCCTACGCCCCAAACCACAGGCAGAGATGAGCTCCGTTCTCAGAGGTCGGCTCACAAACGCCCATCCCCTCTCACCTCCCGTCTCCACTCGCGCTCACAAGAACCAGCCTGGGTGGGATGCTTCGGTGAGGGTGAGGGTGCGGGCGAGCACCAGTGTCAGAAGCCCCGGGGCTGCAGTATTAAAGGCAGCCCTGAGCCCCACACCGCTGAGTCTGTTTTCCTATGCCTGAGATGCACCCGAGACACCTTCCACCCCGGAATATATAACCTGGTACCGAGTGCCCGCCACGTGCTGGCCACTCACCTGCGTGTTGGAGATATTTATCGAAAAGCCCGCACAGGCCGGGGTCAGGCACTTCGGAGCAGAAGAGGAAACTGAGGAAGCCAACAGCCCTGGGAGCCCAGGCCTCGTAGAGGACACCTGGGGGTGTGGTCACGCCTCCCCCTGGGTACCAGCATCATGTGCCCCGGGGCAGGAGGCTGTCAGTGGGTGGGGCCAGGCCGCACCACCTGGGGGAGAAGAGCATCCGGAATCCTCCTCACAGGGCTGTCTGGGGGGCTTGCACACTCGCCCTCCTAGTCCTCAGCTCACCGTCCTTCTGGAGTCACCGATGAGCAAGCGAGACCCAGAGAAACGAGTGTCCAGCCTAAGATAACACAGCTGAAAGCAGAGGCTTGCTTTCCACGCACTGTCAGACTCCAACGCAGCCTCACGGGTGTAGACAGCATACGCAGTCAGCAATCTCACGGCGCCCCACAGCCTCGTCATGCGGTGTCTATGCCCGCCGGGACCCACAGGGGCTGGGTGTCCGCCCACGCAGACCCACACACGGGTGAGCCTTCGCGTTGCTGTGCCACCAAGGACGCCCCACAGTAGCACCCGGTCGCTTCTCCATGGGTACGCCAAAGAGCGGCCATTCGGGCTGAGACGGGGATCGTGTGTCCTGAAAGGCTAAGCCGGATGGGAGGCTTCGGAGAAATGTGGACCGAATGGAAAAAACTCGACCCAGGTGACCTGTGCGCGATGCCCGTAGCCTTGGCAAGGTGGGCATTCCTCGCGGGTGTATGAATGTGGGACCCGCTTGACTGACTGAGTGGGTGAGTGACTCGCAGCTCTCTCCGGCCCAAGTCAGCCTGGCAGCCATGACAACCAGAGTCCTGGGGCCTATTTTCTCGCAGTTCTAGAAGCTACCACTCCAGGACCGATTCGGCGTGTGGGAGGCCTCTGTTCCTGACTTGCGCACGGCTTCCCTCTCACTGGGCCCTCCCCTGGCCTTTCCTGGTGTGTGGGCACCATGAGCTCTGGCCCCTCTTCTGCACCGAGACGCTAACCCTATCGGCCCAGGGCGCCACCGTACGGCCTCCGTCAGCCGTCACGACCTCCCGGCCCAGGCCCAGGCAGGAAAGCTGCAGGGTGGTGCTGGCGGCCCTGCGGAAGGCTCCAGGCTCACGGGCGGGACACTGTGGGTGTGCCCATGAACCTGGCTGCCCCTGGGCTGAGGGGACAGGATCGTGGAAGGAGGACCCTGTCAAGGGTGTCAATATTTTTTTTTTAATTTTTAAAATTATCTCTCTATAAAGGCCTTATCTTTTTTTCTGAAAAAGTTTTTGCTATAGGGCGCATGCACTTGCTGGAGAGACAGAGAGACAGAAAGAGAGAAATCACCCCTGGGGGTGGCCACGCCACGGTCCTTCCTCCTCCTAAGTCACCCCGAACAGCAACCGAGCTGTGCCACAAGAGGAACGGCCGGCCCCACCCCTGGCCGTCGGCAGCACTGCCCGGCTCGCTCCCTGCTCCCCTTCTAGCTTCGGGGTCCTTTCCCTTCAAGACCGTCTCCTTCCTGCACTCACACAGTCCCCTTCACATCTACAGGGGACAACGAGGAGGAATCGCAGCGGTGAAGGGCCTGGTCTGCTCGGCAGCTCAAGGCGGCCACCATCCGGGACCAGCCCGCCCTCACCTTGGTCAGGTAGTGCCAGAGGCCAGGCACCTAGAGCGGCGGCACGCCGGGAACCCGGAATGTACACTGAGACCTTCTGCCTTGGCTGCCGCGGCCAGGGCTCTCCGGAGACAGAACCAGTAAGATAAAGGGAGCGATGAGAGGCCGTTTGTTAGGGGAACTGGCTCGCGTGGTTATGGAGGCTGCCAAGTCCCTCACGGGCCACGGGCCGCTCTGGAGCCCCTGGGAGGCCGGCAGCACGGGTCAGAGGAAGTCCAAGGCGTAGAATCGGGGAGCCGATGGCACAGTCCTCAGTCTGTGGCCCACAGCCGGAGAGCCCAGGGCCGGGCAGGAGGGGGACAGTGTCTCCCTGCCCCAGAGAACGCCCGCTGCTGCCCTGTCTGGCCCCGGCCTGGTGGCTGGCACCCGCCCACCAGCAGTCAGACTCACACACCGTGCCGTCTGGAAGTACCCTCAAGACACACCCAGGGCACCGGCCAGTTCTTCAAGGAACCCTTCATCCAGGCCAGCTGACAGCACGCTGGCAAGGTGGCTTTGGTTTTGGTTTTCTGTGTTTGCTTGCTATAGGGCACACGCACTGACCGAAGAGAGACTGAGGGAAGAGAGAGAGAGAGCGAGCACCGCCCAGGGGCACTGGCCACTCTGCAAGCCGTCCTTCCCATTTCCTTTCTGGACTCTGGGTACACGCTCCCAGCATGTTACTGGGTCCAGAACTCAAACCACGCAGTCAGCCACGTGGGATCCAGCTGCCTTAGCCACCATGCCACTGCTGGCCTCAGATTTCTTTTCTTTTAGATTTTTTTGCCGTAGGGCATGTATGCTCTCCGGAGACAGAGAAGCAGAGAGGAAAAGTGAGACACACCTCCCAGGTGGGATGGCCTCATTGCAATCCCATCTCCATTCCCTTGGGATCTTGGGCTGGCGCACACACGCACACACACACACACACACACACACCCGTACACCCCTAGTGTGATTTTCAAGCCGCCAGGTATGGGACTCAAACCACAGTCAACTATGTGGAAGGCCAGCACCTTAACCCCTACAACAGTTCTGGTCCCCAGATCGTTTTTTTAACTACAGAACGCTGCCTGGGCCAGGCTCGGCAGCATAGCCAAGGTGTACTGAACTGCGTGCTGGAAGCCACGTGATGGGCCCAGGTTCAGATCCCCAGTCGGGCTGGCCTGAAATGGACCAGGTGTGTGTGGGTGTCAAGATCCTGGAGAGAGGGCATCACAGCACAACAAGACCCTGCCAAAGGGGTCTCTTGCCTCTCCCCCTTCTCTCCCTCAATAGTATGCAAGCGTGCAGGTGTGCTCACTGTTACAAGTACGTTTTTTAATTATTTAATTTTATTCATTCATTCATTTTTTTTTTAATTTGATTTAATCACACATACACACAGAGAGACAGAGAGAAAGGAAGAACGCAAGCCACCAGGTCCAGGACTTGAAGCATGGTCAGCCATGTGGGAGTGTCTAGCACCTTGTCCACCCCGCCACGGGCTGGTCCCCTGTAAGTACACTTTTCTAAATGCTGTGTGGGCCCACATGGTACAGGCTCAACAAAACACGCCCAAGCGTCACCCATTTGTAATGTCAAGGATCGCTCTTCTCTTTCTTCTCTATAGTAAAGCCAAATTATCACAGCGTTTGTCGGGAGGGCAACCCTATCTCAAAGACAGATAAAGCAGCATAGCGGGAGTCTTTGGCTTCTGAGGCCAGTAGGTGGCATGGTGGTTAAGGTGCTGGTCTCCCACACGGCTGACCTTTGTTCACGTCCTGGACCTGACGGCTTGCTTTCTCACTTTCCCTCTCTCTCTCCTCTCTCTTTCACTTCGTTCCTCTCTGGTCAAATTAAAAAATAAACAAGTAAATAAAGTTAAATAATTCTTTAAAAAAAAAGAAGTCCTTAGGTTTCTAACCAAAATCAGACATTCTAAGAATTTGTGCCACCAGCCACGGTCTAATCCCCGTGAGCGAGCGCGAGAAGCCTGGCAGCTCCCACACATTCTCGTAGACCCCCCTCCTCTTTGGAATTAACCTGCTCCCCTCAAGCACCAGGATTCTGGATAAATAAAAAATGAGTTCTTATTCAATGGAATTGTTTTTCTGTTTTGTTTAATTACCGGTGCCGGGACAGCATTGTTTCTGCCATTTCCGATGCAAATGCAGGGAGCTGCCTCATTGTGGATAAGCAGGGATTTATGAGCTGGCCCCAAACAGCTAGCCATCACTTCAGCAACGGCGCCTGTGGGAACGCTGTGCCAAATTCCAAAGATCCAGCTCTGGCAGATCCGCTCTGGGGAGCACAGTCTCTTACATGCTGCGGGCTACCTGGAAAACGCCGGGTTCGAGGGGTCCGTTGAGCTTTTCACGTCACTCTTCCTAGAATCACGGGCCATGAGAGTGAGAAGCAGCCTTAGAAATCACTCCATCTGCCTCCATGATTCACAGAGGAGGAAACATTTACACATGAGAAAATAGCAAGATGAGGGACCAGCAGTTAACGTAATGGCTATGTCACTGAACTCCCATGTAGTTGATCACGGTTCGAGTCCCGAACCCAGTGTCTTAAACTCGCACCGGGCACGTGTGCATGCATGCCCAAGATCCCGAGAGGAGAATGGAGGAGAAGGGATTGCAGTGTGGCTGTCCCCCCTGGGGGGTGATTTCTCGTTCTCTGTCTCTCTGGGAGCGTACGCGCCCTGTATCAAAAACCTCTCCCCCCCCAAAAAAAAAAGAAAAAAGAACATAGCAAGATGAGGTGGCATGCCCCAAATCACACAGCAGACAGGGACGTGGCCCCAGACACCCAGGGCTCCGTGCCCTCGCTCTTGCCTATGCTGCCGTGCTGGCCAGAGAGTCTGTTCCTGCCGGGGCGCTCTGCCCCAGGGGCCCCTGGGAATGCTGGCTGCTTGAGAAGGTCTTTGTGGCGCTGCTTTTGTGCCTCAGGGAGGGCTGCATCCTCCTCCACAAGGGCACCGAGCCCCACCTAGGGACACCTGCTTACGGACCTAGAGCCAGATATCAAGCCCCCTCAGGGACACACCTGCCACAGAGGGGAGGTGATCCAGGGCTCCACAGCCTTCTCACCCCCACCCCAAGCAGCAGGCTTCAGGGGGTTTCCAGTGGCAGCATCCGCACCGTCTAAAGGGTCTCCCTTTACAAATCTCCTCCAAAGACCCGGGTATGGGTTAGATTTTGTCCTTCCAAAAAGATCCACTGGAGCCCTCCCCCGAGAGCTTCCGAACGAGAACTTACTTGGAAGGAGGGTGGTTGCGGATGTCTTGACTGAGATGAGGTCACACAGCAGTAGGCGGGCCTGAACCAGTACGGCTGGCTCCTTCTGGGAAGACGGTGAGCACAGAGACCAGAGAGAGCAACAGCGTGAGGAAACGGCGTGTGGGCCCAGAGACCCGGGGGGCTGTGTGAGAGACGACAGCCACGTGAGCACAGAGACTCAAGGAGAGCCACGGGATGAGACAGCAGAGACTGGGGCCACACAGCCACGAACCCAGAAACGCCAGCGATTGCCAAGCAGCCATGAAGCTGTACGGGGCCGGGCACTGCTGGGTGCACCTGCAGTGACTTGGGAGGCTGAGGCAGAAGATGGAGAAGACAAGAGCTTATTTTTTTTTAAGAATTAATTTATTTAACTTTATTTATTTATTTATTTTAATTTGATCAGAGAGGGACAGAGAGAGAGAAAGCAAGCTGCCAGGTCTGGGACTCGAACCACAGTTAGTTGATCATGTGGGAGTCCAACACCCTCAACTACCACACCACCTGCCAGCCCCTATAAGACCTTATTTTAAAAAGAAGAAATGATGGGACCAGCAGATGGCACAGCAGTTAAGTCACTGGACTTCAACATGACCTACTGCAGTTCAAGTCCCAGTCCTAATGGCTTGAAAATCGCAGCAGGTGCATGTGCGTGTGTGCTCGAGATCCCAGGAGGAGAAGGGATTGCAGAGTGGCCATCCCCCAGGGGGTGGTTTCTCACTTTCCCTGTCACTGTGTCTGTCTCCACACACACACACACACACACACACACACACACACGTGTGTACACCCTCAGGCAAAAATCTCTAAAAAAAAAAAGAAGAAGAAGTGAGCCAGCCAGGCAGTGTGGAGGTTGCGGTGCTGGATCCCATATGGCCAACTGCACAGTTCAAGTCCTGGACTCAGGGGTTCATATGTGTGTGTGTGCACGTGTGCATGTGCCCAAAATCCTGAGAGGAGAATGGAGGAGAGAGGGTTGGGCGTGGCCATCTCCCGGTGGGGGGTGGGGGTGACTTCTCATTTTCCCTGTCTCTCTCTCTCTCTCTGGTGAGCATGTGTGCCCCCCCCCCAGCAAATAAATTAAAAAGCAGCAGATCTAAGCGGCGAGGGAGAATTCGCTCATCTTTTCAGAGATGGCCCTACTGTGTGCAGTGCTCTCGGTCGCCTCGACTTTGGCCTTTCACTCTGCAATTGAGACAGCAAACAGCCCCGCTGCTCTCCGCCGTCCGCTTCTGGCAGTTACCAGAAACGGACACAGACCCGAGGGCCTCAATACGAAGCCTCACTTGGGGGCTGGCAGGTCCCTAATGTCTTTCCCACGCTCGCTAATATTTCTTTTTACAAAAAGGAAAACAGTCTCTGGGCTAAGAGCTTTCAGCAGGAAAGGCACCTAACTAAATTCTAATAACATTTTTTATCTCATTATATTTATTTTTATGATTACCATCTAGTTCTGGCAAGTGATAACTGCTTTTCCTTACACAACAGTAAAACAGTCTCCTTTTCAGATAAATAGATTAAATTGAAAAATCAGTTAACAAAGAAAAATATTATGTCACATTAAGAGAAGTGGCATAAAAATATGAAGGAAAAAAAAACAGTAAATAGGTGGGATGGTAACCGAAGTTTGGTTCATGTCACCTAGGAACACCAAGAGCAGAGAGCCACGATTTACCACGCTTGTTTTTAAGTGCCAGAAGGTGCATGTACTCTTCAGAGAGAGAGACAGAGAAAGAGATGCAGAAAAGCCCCTTCAATAGGACGTGGTCACACTACAATCCTTTTTCTTCCATCACCCCATTCCATCAGGATTTGGGGCACCCACGCGCACTTACCTGGCATGTTTTTCAAGCCACTGGGACAGGGATTCAAACCATGGTCGGTCATATGGGACCTGGCTCCAAACGCACATGCTTAACCACTGCGCCGTGGCCAGCCCTGTGTATCCCCTTTACTGTTCCAAGTCACAAATGGAAGATAGACATAAGCGGACGTGCCGACACACACAGTGACCACGAAACTTACGACGCAGGCAGAGCCGCCTTCGTCCCTCCGTGCCAGTTTGCACGCCTTCTCGGAGTTCACCTTTCCCTCACAGGCCCAGGGCCCACACGCACCAGCCTGTCTCTGGGCTGAGCCTCCCCGGTCCCGCCCAGCTCACTTAGCTGGAGCTCTGGTGCAGGGCTCTCAAGCAAACCACGGAGTCCCAGCCCAATCACCAAAGAAAACTCATCTGATAAGCTAGAGCCACTGAGCTCGGGGTCAGAGGGCCCAGTGACAGCCAGGTCACTGTCACTAACATGCCGAGTGACTTGGGGCAAATCCCTTGTCTCCCTAGACGTGAGTCTCCCCTCTGCAAGGAAAGGTAAGACTCTTCAGGGCTCCTCCCGCTCTGCAGTCTGCTGCTGGGGTGCGAGTGACAGCCGCTTCCCTCGTCCACACGTTTCACCGGGAAAGACACCCAGGAAAGGGGTGGGTAAAGCACGCCATGAGTCTGCAGTGGTGGAATTCCGGGTTCTCTGGCCCCCGGGGGAGGAGATGCACTCCAGGGTGGTGGGGAAGCCCCTCTAAAATCACGCAGCGGCAACCACTGTCAGCCTGACACGGCTTTGCCCATCTTCATCTCAGCGCCCCCTTGGCCCCCGCCCGGCCTGCTCTACCGGGAATCAGGAAGCCGGGTCCCTCAGGGGTCTAGGTGGCGTGTTTTTAACTTTTGAAAAGCAAAATATCAGTACTTAATTCTATGTATTACACACACACACACACACACACACACACACACACACACGAGAGGCAGGGGCAGGAAGGGGCCAAGAAGAATCAGCTTTGACAACCTAATAAATGTCAGTTTCGGGGGGGCTGAGTAAGATGAATCCTTGGAGCCGTAATTGGAGACAGGGTGCTATGGCTGGGCAGGCTGCTGGCCTCCCCACAGATCCTCCCCAGATAGCCGGCCCTGCCTCCCTCTAATTGGAGGCCTCTGTCTGCCAGGGTTTGTTTCTGGGGGGAGGAGGGCCTCTAATGCCCTGTGGTGGGGGGAGCAGCCGGCCTAGGCCCTGAGGGCAGGCTCAGAGGACACTGCCTGCCTGTGCTGTTTGAGGTCTTGCGGGGACCCAGGGACCCTCCTGCCCAGTGAGCAGACACCCCTCACCCCCAACAGCACGTCAAATGGCTCCTTTCTGACCCTCCAATGGTACCAGTGGGAGAAGGAGCTAGAAGGCTGGGGCGTTGGCCCATGGGAGGGGACAGGAAGCAAAGGGCCGTGAAGGAGAGGCCGTGACGCCTGGGGGCCCACCCCAGACTCAGCTGCTCAGTGCCACGCTGACCTCGGATCAGCACTTGCCCTTTCCGAGTCTCGGGGTCCTCATCTGTAAAATGGAGACAATCAGAGTATTTATCCCAAAGCATCACGAGAGGACAAGATGGGCTGAGACAGGTGGCGTCCTCGCTCAAACCTGGCACCTGGCCAAATCTCATGAGAAGAGCCTTCCCAGCCCAGCCTGCCCCGCTCTGCCAGAGCGCAGGTGCACCTCTCTGGAGCAAATTGCAGTTGCAACCCTGGACCCACACCGACACCCCCCTGGGGTCAAACTGGGCGTGAAAAGACAGGGCCTCCAACGCCTGGCCTGCCCCACTTTCTTCCTTCTTTTATCTTGGACAGTCTTTGCTATAGAGTACGTAAGCTTGCCCAAAAGAGACAGAAAGCAAGAAATCTCCCCTCAAGAGGGATGGCCATGCTGCAATCCCTTCTCCTCCATCCCCTTCTTGGGATTTTGGGCACACACGCACAAGGACCTGGTATGAATTTTAAGCCACCAGGTCCAGGACTTGAACTGCGGTTGATTACGTAGGAGTCCCTCAAGCCACTTCCTAATCAACACAGAAGAACACTTTCCCTTCAAGATGCCACACTCCAACCTGTCCCAACGCCCCCAGAACCCTGAGGGGTCCTCTTCTCGGCCTCCTGCAGACCCTGGGCCTAGCCATGCAATTGAGTCCATTGTTACTACAGCAGAAGTCAGGTAACTAGACTACGAGCTCCGGCTGACAAGGCAGTCCTCATCCATGGGTAAGACGCTCACAGGGTTCAAAGATCAAAAGTCTAGGAGCAAGATGTGGCCTGGTAGTTAAGGAATCTGGACATTATTATTAATAATAAAATAATAATCTGGACATTTTATTAATAATAAAATAAACAAAAACAAAATCTCTGTTAGAAGGTGAACAGGGAAGAATCTCCCCTTTATCTCTTCCCTTGCAGACTCCAGCCCCATCCCCCATGGGTACCCACTGCTATGAGTCCCCCAGATGCCCTTCCACGCTTTCATTCCATAGGTACACCCCAACATCACTCTTTCTCCCTTCCAGGAGACAGAGGTAGTGTGCCCTTTCCTTTTTATAGCTGTGTAATACTCCATTACTGGGTGAAACCAAGTCTCTTTTTTTTTTTTTTTTGGAGAGATTTTCGCTATAGGGCGCGTGCACTCGCCAGACAGACAGAGAGAGACAAAGAGACAGAAAGCAAGAAATCACCCCTCAGGGGGATGGTCACGCCTCAATCCCTTCTCCTCCATTCTCCTCTCGGGATCTTGGGCACGCACGCACACGCGCCCAGCATGAGTTTTAAGCCACCGGGTCCGGGACTTGAACCGCGGTCGACTACGTGGGAGTCCAGCGACATAGCCATTACGCTAACTGCTGGTTCCCCCCACACACACGTGAGTTTTAAGCCACAGGGTCCGGGACGCGAACCACAATCGACTACGTGGAAGTCCAGCGACATAGCCATTACGCTAACGGCTGGTTCCCCTCGAGACCAAGTCTCTTAACAAGACCCCTATGCGTAAGAATTTACATCCTGTCGAATCTTTTCCCATCACAAACAGCACCGCGATCAACAACCAAAAGCAGATCCTTTGCACTTATGCAAATATCCTTCCAGGATAAATCCCCAGAAAATGTGAGTATTTAAAATGCCGATAGATACTGCTAAATCACCCTCCGTGCAGGTTATGTGCCTTCCCATGAGGAATGCCAGCTTGCCTGTTTTCTCAGTTTCACTATTACAGCATGTTACCAACTTTCTGGAACTTTGCCAATCCGATGGGTGAAAAAATTACTTACTGGTACAGTTCTAATTTCTTTTCCTTTTATTTCGAATGAGCTTGAGCCTCGCTGTGTGTACTCAGGAGCCGTTTGTACTTCCTGACCATGGACCCACCGCCATCCACTGTGTCCTTTGGTCAGCCCGATACCCTGCGAAGTGTGTCTGCACCTTAGAGGGGTGGGACCAGGACCCGGGGCAGGTAAGAGCCGGCTCGAAGCAGAGCCAGAGCGTCACCTGGCATGGTTTCTGGTGGTTCTCTGTTTTCATCTTCTTCCCAGCTGAGGGTGCATCCCTTATCTGCCTTCGAATCTTGCCCAGGCCCTAGGACACGGCTGCAGTGTGGCAGGAGACGGAGCCGGGGCCAGGCGTCCAGAGCCCCGGCTGTGGCCGGCTCGGTGACTTACTAGCTGGGAGCCGCTGAGCTGGTCCCTTGACTTACAAGGAGGACTCTCCAAATCTGCAAAGCCCGAATTTGAGCTAAATCGCCAAGAGCCCTTCCAGGAAGTGATTATGGTGGGAAGTACTCCATGAATCTTTTATTGGTATTTCTTTCTGAGCAGAGAAAATACAACTTTTCAGACCTCCCAAGATGAGAACTTTCAAATCAGACCGTGGGTGTGACCAGTAAGTGGGGCAAGCAGGGGAGAGGGGAAGAGGGCTTGGACGATGCTCGGAAGCGAGGGTGTTTCATGGTGGCACGCTGGAGTGGGCCCTACTGACTCCACGGGGTCCCGGGCCCCATTCCTACCAGGCCACCCGGAGATTTTTCAGTTCTGTCGGCCTGTTGACATCTGACCCATAGCTTGGAACAGGCCACAGTGGGAACATTTACACCACAGGAAACGGCCATTGCTACCCACAAGAGGGCCCCCATCTCCCACACAAAGCCGGGGGCTCGCCCGTGTCCACCTGCCACCGCCTCTCTGCCTGGGGGTCTGAAGATGCAAGAGCAGCAGAGGCGCTGGGCGAGCATAGAGGCCCCGGCCTGGAAGAGCTCACCGGAGACGCTGGGCCGCACTCACTCTCGGCTCCCAGAGGCCAATGCTCCGGGTCACCCCCAGGGACAAGAGCGTGGACCCTAGAACCAGCTGCAAGGTCCAGACCCTGCTCTTTTTACCTCGCTAGCTGTGAGCCCTGAAGAATTGCTTAACTGTCGGGCCTCAGGTTCCTCATCTGAAAGATGGGGAAGTGGCCGCAGTGCTAGCTACCCCCGGGGGACCTTAGTGGAGTCGTGCTAATACTTAGAAGCTAGGACAGTGCCTGGGGCATGCGTGCTCCAGCAGTCCTGGTTATTCCCCTATGGCGGCTGCAGGGCACGCATGCGGGCCGGAGCAGGATCCCCAGCCTCTCGGCCTGTTTCTCTATCTATTGCAGGGGCTGGGCAGAATCAGGAGGGCCCTGGCAGCCATGCCCTTCCCTGAGGCCCTGCCCCGTGGAGGTGGGGGTGAGGGTCCTGCCACAGCGAACACGGATGTCAGGACGTGGCCCTCCTGGCCCTGCCACTGCAGACCCTACGCTCCCCTCAGAATCCTTTTTTTTTTTTAGAGGTTTTTTTGCTATAGGGTGCATGCACTCGCCAGAGAGACAGAGAGAGAGAGACAGAAAGCAAGAAATCACCCCCCAGGGGGGATGGCCACGCCGCAATCGCTTCTCCTCCACTCTCCTTTCGAGATCTTGGGCACGCACACATACGCACCTGGCATGAGTTTAAGCCACCGGGTCCAGGACACGAACCACGGTCGACTACATGGGAGTCCAGCGACACAGCCATTACTCTAACTACTGGTCCCCCCTCAGGATCTTTTTTTGAGAGACAGATATTTGCTATAAGGCAAGTGCCCTCACCAGAGAGACAGAGACAGAGAGACAGAAAGCAGGAAATCACCCTCAAGGCAGAGTGGCCACACTGCAGTCCCCCTCTCCTCCATTCTCCTCTCGGGATTTTGGGCACACACATGTACCCAGCTTGAGTTTTAAGCCACCAGGTCCAGAACTCAAACCACAGTCGACTACGTGGGAGTCCAGAGACGTAACTGTTGTGCCGTCTGCTGTCCCCCTTCTTGTGTTTTTACAAAAATTTATTTCTGCCAAAATGGGTTCTTCACATTCTGATCCACGCCCGCCCTCACCTCAGCCAGCTCCGATCTCGGGCATAGGCATGTGCCGCGTACTCAGAGAGGCCCTGGGATGTGAACCCCAGCTGCCGCGCCTGCAGGTCCAGCTGTGGTACCACTGACCCCGTGGGCCCTCCTGGCAGGGGAGACCCCTCAGGCTGTGAGCCCCTCTTCCTCTGACCACACTGAGCAGGCATTCTGGAGCTACCAGCCCCTCCTGTCTTGGCCCGACGCCCCATTTAGGGGGTTGCTGCTGCCTGGGAGGCCTTCCCTGGACTCCTGCACCCCGGGGCCCTGTCAGCCACAACTGGGGTGTCTGCCAAGCTCCCCACTTGACTCCACGGAGCAGGGATACACCGTTTTCCTCTCCTGCCCTCCCTGGCAGAGGAGAGACAAAGTGAAATGAGGCGGGCAGGCTGGTGAACAGGCTCCCCGAAGCCAGCGCTTCCCCCCTGCCTGTGCCCACCAGGGCCTAGCAGGCCCCTCCAGACTCCGCCCCTGCTGGACCTTGTGCTACTCCTGCTCTCTCTAACTGGGTGTGCTGAAAGAGGAGGCGCAGACGAGGGCGACAACTGCACTGCCCACCACACTGGGCCGCCACTCGCTCCCTCCTCCTGCCAGCCAGGGGACCCGTCCAGCTGCAGCTGGCGGGGGGCTGGCTCTACAGGGTCCCCTCCGCTGGGACATGAGAGCACTCTGGCTCTCTGCGGGTGTGGAGCAGGGCAAGAACAGAGGGCAGGCAGGGCCAGTTACCCAGCCCCTGAGCAGGACCTCCATCACCCAGGGCCTGCTGCCTCACCCAGGGCCTGGTGTTTGCAGATGAGCTCGGCCACCCCTTGCCGCTGTGAGCCGTAGGAGGCTGCCGTCCTCCAAGGTCCTCTCCCACTCCCATGCTGTATTTTTTTAAGAGCACTCACTACCTCTGACCTGTTATAATTTTCTGCTTTTTGTCATTGTCCTCCTGCCCCAACAGAGGGCAAACTCCGCAGGGGCAAGGGCCGTGTGCTCTCGCTCGTTCTCACTCTTGGTCTTCAGAGCTGAGCATGCCGATCGGGGCTCTGTTCACCACATGGGACTGCAGGAGGCAGCAGGGAGATGACGTCTGCCAGGCCAAGCCACGCGGGAGGGTTCCGGACTGGCACCCAGGGACCTCCCTGAGTGAGCTGAGCACCCATGCACCCATGCCCCAGGCTGGCTGGGGCTGGAGGTGGATTACTGCATCGGGCCTGCTCAGAGTGCTGTCTCTCTGTCTCTCTCTCTCTCTCTGTCTCTCTCCCTCTCTCTCCCTCCTTCTCTTTTGTTCGTGAAAGAAAGAAAATAATTTTTTAAAAGTTTAAAAAGTAGGACCGGGACCAGCAGTCAGCCAAATGGCTATGTTGCTAGACTCCGATGTAGTTGACCACGGTTCAAGTCCCAGACCCAGTGGCTTAAACTCATGCTGGGCGCATGTGCGTGCGTGCCCAAGATCCCTAGAGGAGAATGGAGGAGAAGGGATTGTGCTGCGACCATCCCTCCTGGGGGGTGATTTCTTACTTTCTGTGTCTCTGTCTCTCTCTGTCTTTCTGGTGAATGCATGTGCCCTATAGAAAAAAAAAAAAATCAAAAAAAAAAAAGGAGGGCCAAGAGGTGGTGTGATGGTTAAGGCACTGGACTCCCACATGGCCTACAAAGGTTCAAGTCCTGAACCTGGCAGGTGAAAATCACAACACACTTACGTGCATACGTGCCCAAAATCCCAGGAGGGTAATAGAGAAGATATGGCACTGTGCTATCCCCCGGGGGGTGATCTCTCCCTTTCCTTCTGTCTTTCTCTGTCTCTCTCCAGTGAGTGCATGTGCCCTACAACAAAACCCTTTAAAAAATTTAAAAGGGGCCAGCAGATGGCATAAAGGTTATGTCGCTGGACTCCCACATAGTTGACCATGGTTCAAGTCCTGGACTTGGTGACTTAAAACTCATGCTGGGCTCATCTTTGTGTGTGTCCAAGATCCCGAGAGGAGACTGGAGGAGAAGGAATTGAGACATGGCCATCCACCCAGGGGGTGATTTCTCACTTTCTGTCTCTCTGTCTCTCTGTTGAGTGCACACACCCTACGCCAAAATTCTCTCTCAAAAAAACATTAAAACTATTTGTTGAATGAATTTTAAAAAGGCTCCCATTCTCAACCCAAACACACATGCACACACACACACAGTACCTCTGTCTAGATCGAATTCCTGACTGTCTTCAATTTCCTGCTAAGATGACAATAATCGTGGTGTCGGTTGACGACAGACTGAAGGCCTGACCACTTTATAGAGGTATTTGCGTTTTATAAGGGAGGCTTTTAGAGATGATAAAATCTTTCATGAGCCAATGGAGTGTAGCTGTAATGAGTGAACCGTCTGGGGGAGGTATTTTGGGGTTCCCCTCCTGCCCCGCTGAGAGGGCCTCAAAGCACGCCAGCCCACGAGGGTCAGGCCCGAATCCCTCAGCCCCACCTCTCTGGAGCCCAGCTCTGCTCCCCAGACTCTGGGGGAGGATGTTTCTGATCAACCTCCTCACCGCTGAAATCTCTGCCCACCCCCTGCCCCAGCCCGGACCTCCAGCATCACCTGTCTTTGTCCAGAAAGTCAGTGGCAGGCCTGGAGTTGGGGATGCAGGCAGCATGGCCTTCTAGAGAAGGGGTCAGGGTGAGGGGCGTTAAGTCTACAGTACAGAGCCCCCGGCACCTCAGACATGCGTTTCTTTTTTTTTTTTTTTTTTTCTTTTCCTTTTTTTTTGTGGGGGGGAGAGATTTTTTGCTGTAGGGCACGTGCACTCACCAGAGAGACAGAGTAACAAAGCGAGAAATCACCCTGCAGGGAGGACGGTCATGCTGCAATCCCTTCTCCTCCATTCTCCTGTAGGGATTTGAGCACGCACACACACGTGCCCGGGTCTGGGACTCAAACCACAGTCGACTATGTGGGAGTCCAGTGACGTAACTGCTACGCCACCTGCTGGTCCCCAGACAGGTGTTTCTAGGCCTGGAGCCTTGGGTGCCAGACAAGCTGCCAGGCTGGTTTCTGGCCACTGGCTCCCACAGATCACCGGCTGGCATGATCGTGGCCGAACAGGGACCCTGCAGAGCGAAGGCGGTCAGCGTGTGGGTAGATGACGTCTACACACAGCATGTGTTTGGGCTCCAGGCGGGGTGCCATCCATGCCTGGTCACTGGCTCCGACCCCTCATCAGCTCGAGGTAGCCAGGCCGTGGCTTCTGCAGGGACCAAGCAGCAGCCCTCAGGTTGTCCCTCCACTCAGGAAGGCCCGTGTCTGGGTGGTGTCTGAGTTTCCCCATTGGGGGCCCTACCCCCTGGGCCAATCCTGCCCCTTTGGGGTGTCCTGCACAGGGTCCTGGGTCCATACCGCCCAGAGGAGGAGCTGATGGTACAGCAGGGCTGCCCCTCCTCAGCCCCTCCTCCTGGGGCCTAAACCGGCAGTGACCCAAGGGTGGCCGCAGCACCATGTCAACAAGCCTGGGGACATCTGGACCATGACCTCGTCCAGCGAGTGAGGTGCACGCACGCTCATCCAGATCACCCCCCACTCCAGGTCTCAGAGCCCAGGCCAGGGCCAGGTCAGCAGGAAAGGGCCTCTGGCTGTCCCAGAAGCTGGGACAGGCACGGGGGCTCCAGCCAGGTCTGGTCTTTTCTGTGGGGATCAGACAGCGGTAACAGCTCCAGGTGCCCAGGGCTCGCTGCAGGCCTTGAAGCGCAGCCCTCGTCCCGCTGGTCCTCGTTGCTCTGCCGGAGGCTGTCCACTGGTCTGTTCTCTATTTCAGCTCCACCCACCCGCCTGGAAGAGCAGCCAGGGGCAGCCTGGGAAAGGGGCCGACCTTCAGGTGCTCCTGCAGCTGCCGTCAGGCCCCGAGGCCGCACTGAGCCCTGGACACGGGGTCTGCTGCTCCACAGCCTCCGGCAAGCCCCGGAGCGAGCTGGCCGAGCTGAACACAGGCGGATCCGAGAGTCCTCCGCGCCCCACCCCCTCAGTGGGCCTCGGTCTAACACCTTGCAGAAGCCTAGGTGACCCCTGAGACGCAAGCTGAGAAAAGGGTAGACATTTGCTTGCCATGGGGCCCTGGAGGACGGTAAGGACGTTTGGGATGATACGACATGCTGTGACAAAGCAGCCCCCGCAGCCCACTGCGACTTGCACGACAAAAGCTGCTGCCTCCCGGTCTCCTGGAAGGGGGACCTCTGTGTCCACAGCTCTCCTTATGAAAGGACCAAGGAAGCCCACGGGGGCAGGAGGGGAAACCAGGGCGGCAGCTGCGTGGAGCAGGACGGGGTTCAGGCCAGGGAGGGCTTGTCCTTGGAGGAGATATTCCCGGAGCTGGAGGAGAGTGAGGACCCTCGGAAGGAGGCCAGGACAGCTCTGCAACCGGCTTCCACATGGCCACGCTGGGCTCGGGACAGAAGGCTGAATTAGGGAAGAACGGGGCCCGCCCCGGGACGTTTGCAGCGTGGTGAGAGACACGAAGCTCCTTCAGGATGTTCTCTTGGCTCCTTTCCACCCACTTCGTCCCCCCAGAGCTGTTCATCCTCCCAGAGCCTCCCGGGCTGGCTGCAGAAGGGGCCCCATCATCTGTGCTGACCACACCGGCTGGCGAACCACGCCCGCCCATGCTCCCAGCCCACCTGCAGCTCACCTCCACGCCTCGCATGCCAGCCACTGGGCCATCAGTGGACGCGGCAACCGGCTGGAAGCAGGGACTCGCCCAGCTGCCTCGTCTCCAGCCTCACCAGTCCGGGAAGCAGACTCCTCCCTGGTGCTCCCACTTCCGGCATCCGGTCACGCGAGCATTGCCCTGGGGGGTGGTGCACTCTCCACCTGGGAGCCCGTACGGCGGCTGAGAGTCACAGCTGCTGTCCCTTTACCGCTCCCTGAATACACATCAGCTTTTCTAGTTTTTATTTTTTTTTAATTGACCAAGGGTGCGTGCACTGACCAGAGGGAGAGAACGAGCCCTTACAGGGTGAGGTCGTGCTGCATCCCCTCCCCCCACTTCTCCATTCTGTTGGAATTTGGGGCACCCACCCACACATGCCCAGTATGTTTTCTTTCTTTTTTCTTTTCTTTTTTTTTATAGAGAGATTTTTTTTCTATAGGGTACATGTGCTCACCAGAGAGACAAAGAGAGACAGACAGACAGCGAGAAATCAGCCCCCGAGGGATTGGCCATGCCTCAATCCTTCTCCTCCATTCTCCTCTTGGGATTTTCGGCACACACGCACATGCGCGCAACACGAATTTGAAGCCACTGGGTGCGGGACTGGAAGCGTCGGCTACGTGGGAGTCCAGCAACGTAACCATTACGCCATCTGCTGGCCCAGCCCTAGAACTACTTAGCCCAGGTCCTGAAGCCCAGTTCCCCCACACATCCCTCAGCAGACTCTGGTCCAGAGGTCCAGGAACTGGTGTCAAGAAGACAGCTCTGGAGGTGGGAGGGAGGCGGGCCAGCCTGGGGCTGGGGCTTGCGGGGCCCTGCTTGGGGTGGCCAGCATGGAGCCCCAGGAGGGATGCACAGTTGCCTGCTCTGGGGCAGGCGGCCTGCCTAAGCGGAGCCGAACCCCTCCCAGACATCCTCAAACTGCCACTTCCTCCTCCCTACTCCTGGCCGCCCCTCATCCCCAGCTCCGCCCACCTGAGGTCTCCGGCAGCCCGGCTGGGTTTATAAACGGCCCTGCAGGCACTGGGCACCTGGGCTAATTGAATCAGCGCCCAGGAGACAGGAGGCAGAGGCCGGGCAGCATCACAGCCGGGAAGTGCTGGCAGCACCAGGTGCGTGTGGTCATGAGAGAGGGCCTGGGCAGGCGGGGAGGCCCAGGCCATCGGGGCCTGTCTGCAGTCTGAGGCTCCGTGCTGGGCACTCACTCGCCTGGGGGCTGGCCACCCCCGCCTGCTCACAGGCTTATGCCCCATGAAGGAGCAATGCCCACATGGTGGGGACAGCAGGGCAGCTGAGGCTGGGTGCAGGGCCCGAGCCTGCTCTCCAGGACGCCCACCCTCCGACCACCAGAAGCCCTGACTCTGGGGCAATGTTTCCTCAGCAACCCTGTGGAGGGCTTTCGCTACCCCCCCCCCCCCACTTCCCCAAATGCCCCACTTCCCCTGCCCCAGCCTCCCCCCGTCCCCCCAGGCCTGGCCACCACTTCCCCCGGAGGGCCTCAGAGCAGGACAGCAAAGTCCCTGGATCCTGATGGCAAGGGAAGGGATGAGAGGGACGATTTTCAGTTTAGAACCCCACAGCCCTCGAAGGCAGGGGCCACGGGTCAGGAAGATCCCAAGTGCCGGAAGAGATGCGGATTCCTCGCGCTCTCTCATCCCCAAGCCCTCCAGGGAATGAATTTCCTCCCTCAGGGCCAAGCCCCCAAGCCTGACAGTAGCCGAGCCCCCATGGCCGTTCCACAAGCTCACACTGCCCTCTGCTGGGCAGGGCCAGGATGGCTGCCCCAAGTGCCACCTGAGGACATTTTAAATGTGCCAGGTTGCCATTCCCAATTCCACCCTGGCCTGAAGAAGGGGAAGACTGAGATTCTTCCTGCTGTAGTGACCGTAGGCTGGGACTGGATGATGCCAGCAGGGGCAGCCCTCAGGCACAGACGAAAGAGGCAGGGCCCACGAAGTCCACTCCCTTTCCAGAGCACTTCCATAAGGGTCTGAGCAAAATGCAGATGGTCACATTGGTAAGACAGGTGCCAGTCTGCACCTGAGCACCATCCCCAAGTCCTAAGCACCATCCTGAGCCCTGAGCACCATCCTGAGCCCTGAGCACCATCCCCTGAGCCCTGAACTCCATCCTGAGTCCTGAGCACCATCCTGAGCCCTGAGCATCATCCCCTGAGCCCTGAGCACCATTCTGAGTCCTGAGCACCATCCTGAGCCCTGAGCACCATCCTGAGCCCTGAGTACCATCCTGAGCCCTGAGCACCATCCTGAGCCCTGAGCACCATCCTGAGCCCTGAGCACCATCCCTGAGCACCATCCTGAGCCCTGAGCACCATCCCCCAAGCCCTGAGCACCATCCTGAGCCCTGAGCACCATCCCCTGAGCCCTGAACTCCATCCTGAGCCCTGAGCACTATCCCTGAGCCCTGAGCACCATCCCCCGAGCCCTGAGCACCATCCTGAGCCCTGAGCACCATCCTGAGCCCTGAGCACCATCCCCTGAGCCCTGAGCACCATCCCTGAGCCCTGAGCACCATCCTGAGCCCTGAGCACCATCCCCTGAGCCCTGAGCATCATCCTGAGCCCTGAGCACCATCCTGAGCCCTGAGCACCATCCTGAGCCCTGAGCACCATCCTGAGCCCTGAGCACCATCCTGAGCCCTGAGTACCATCCTGAGCCCTGAGCACCATCCTGAGCCCTGAGCACCATCCCTGAGCCCTGAGCACCATCCCTGAGCCCTGAGCACCATCCCTGAGCCCTGAGCACCATCCTGAGCCCTGAGCACCATCCCTCAGCCCTGAGCACCATCCCCTGAGCCCTAAGCACCATCCCTGAGCCCTGAGCACCATCCCTGAGCCCTGAGCACCATCCTGAGCCCTGAGCACCATCCCCCAAGCCCTGAGCACCATCCTGAGCCCTGAGCACCATCCCCTGAGCCCTGAACTCCATCCTGAGCCCTGAGCACTATCCCTGAGCCCTGAGCACCATCCCCCGAGCCCTGAGCACCATCCTGAGCCCTGAGCACCATCCTGAGCCCTGAGCACCATCCCTGAGCCCTGAGCACCATCCTGAGCCCTGAGCACCATCCCCTGAGCATCATCCTGAGCCCTGAGCACCATCCTGAGCCCTGAGCACCATCCTGAGCCCTGAGTACCATCCTGAGCCCTGAGCACCATCCTGAGCCCTGAGCACCATCCTGAGCCCTGAGCACCATCCCTGAGCCCTGAGCACCATCCCCTGAGCCCTGAGCACCATCCTGAGCCCTGAGCACCATCCTGAGCCCTGAGCACCATCCCTGAGCACCATCCTGAGCCCTGAGCACCATCCCCCAAGCCCTGAGCACCATCCTGAGCCCTGAGCACCATCCCCTGAGCCCTGAACTCCATCCTGAGCCCTGAGCACTATCCCTGAGCCCTGAGCACCATCCCCCGAGCCCTGAGCACCATCCTGAGCCCTGAGCACCATCCTGAGCCCTGAGCACCATCCCTGAGCACCATCCCTCAGCCCTGAGCACCATCCCCTGAGCCCTAAGCACCATCCCTGAGCCCTGAGCACCATCCTGAGCCCTGAGCACCATCCTGAGCCCTGAGCACCATCCTGAGCCCTGAGCACCATCCCTGAGCCCTGAGCACCATCCTAAGCCCTGAGCACCATCCTGAGCCCTGAGCACCATCCCTGAGCCCTGAGCACCATCCCTGAGCCCTGAGCATCATCCTGAGCCCTGAGCACCATCCCTGAGCCCTGAGCATCATCCTGAGCCCTGAGCACCATCCCTGAGCCCTGAGCACCATCCCTGAGCCCTGAGCATCATCCCTGAACCCTGAGCACCATCCTGAGCCCTGAGCACCATCCTGAGCCCTGAGCACCATCCTGAGCCCTGAGCACCATCCCCTGAGCCCTGAGCACCATCCTGAGCCCTGAGCACCATCCCTGAGCCCTGAGCACCATCCCCTGAGCCCTGAGCATCATCCTGAGCCCTGAGCACCATCCTGAGCCCTGAGCACCATACCCTGAGCCCTGAGCACCATCCCCTGAGCCCTGAGCATCATCCTGAGCCCTGAGCACCATCCTGAGCCCTGAGCCTTCAGCCCCCTCCAGAGTCGGGATTCCTCTGGCTGGATGAATGAAAAGAATCGTAAAAGGTTTGGGAAAATAGAAATAAAGTATCAGTTTATTTTGATGCAAACATTGTTTGAAATCTGGGCCAGCCAGTGGCTGGACAGTTAAGACAGCTGAATCTCACATAGGCGACTGTGAGTTCAAGTCCCAGACCTGGCTGTTTGAGAAGCACACTGGGCACGCAGCCCAAATCCCGAGAGGAAGGCGAGCAGGAGAGGGATTGTGGTGGGACCATCCCCCGTCGTGGGGGTGCTTTCTCACGCCCCCACACCCCACCTCTCTCCTTCCCGTGAGATCATAGTCCTTATGACAAAAATGTTTTTCAAAGAAAGAAATCCATGCATGGTCTTTTCATAACACGCATTTTCTGTCAGTTCTTTGCTTTTTTGTGTTTTTTCTGTTGGTGGTGGTGGTGATTTTTTGTTTTGGTTTGGTTTTTTAGAGAGAAATTTTTGCTATAGGGCGTGTGCTTGCCAGGGAGAAAGAAAGCAAGAAACCACCCTCTGGGGGGACGGCCATGCTGCAATCCCTTCTCTATTCTCCTCTCAGGATTTTGGGCACGTACGCATATGTGCCTGGAGTGAGTTTTAAGTCGCCAAGTCTAGGATTCGAATCCCAGTCGACTACGGGGGAGTCCAGTGATGCAACCATTACGCCATCTGCTGGACCCTCCATCAGCTCTTAGAAGGCCTTTCATATCCCAGCACCCTCACCTTGTCGAGTCGGTTCATTGGCTTTCTTCCCCAAACCCGGGCCTCCCGGAAACCTTTCTCAGTGCTGCGCGGAGCTGTTGCCATCCCATCCAAACCAGGTCCTTCCTGAGTTTCCCCGCCTCGGTTCAGCCCCTCGCCACCGACCCCACCCAAGCCCATCTCCCCCAGGGCTCAGCCTGGCAAGACACCCCATTCAAAAGCCAAGCCGTCAGTCCGTCCCCTCTAAGCAGTACACACCCCCAGGCCCTGGCTGGGTGCAGCCCTCCCGGCCGGTCCTCAAGGCGCCCAACTCCACTGATCACAGACATGCCCGCCCCCGCGTGGTTTCCCCGCGCTCACTTCCGCCCCGCGCTCTCTTTGCAAGTCTCCACTGCTTGCTTTTCACCCTGAAAGGTCCACCCTAAATGCCGGTTACGACTGGCCTTTCTCGATCCCCCAACAGATACAAGCGTCTTTTAAAAGTTTGTGAAAATGTGTATTCTGAAAAAACTGCATGTGGGTTTTTTGGGGGTTTTTTTGGGGGGGGTGCATCAAAACAAACTCGTACTTTAATTCCATCTTTTCCATGAGCTTTTGAATGGCTTTGCAGTTATCTCTGAAGCTTGGGGCTCTGTTTGGCCTGGGGACACTTATGTCCCGACACATGACAGACACCTACACACCTGCGCCTGGCCTCCTCCTTCCAGCTGTGCACAGCCTCAGGCCAGGACAGCCCGGCCTCCTGCAGGGCGCTGTGGACTGGGGCTGCTGCGAGCTGGGTGGGGAGACCCCCAGGCGGCTTCTAGGGGGGAGCACAGAGCCAGCCTGCGGGGCACAGGGCGGAGCTCTGGGCATCACAGAGCCAGAGGTGCAACCCCATCTTGCAAACGAGACCAAGTGGCAGGGAAGGGACAGGATGGCCCGGGGCCGTTCCTTGTGCAACAGAGGCCGTGGCTTCCCCTGCAGTCCGGCCATCCCCCACTGCCCGGCCTCTCCAGCCATTGTCCTTGACCTGACCTTCTTCTGGCAAAGGGTGGACATGGCTAAAGAGCCTTCCCAGGGAGCCTTCCGACTGTGGGCGGAGGCTTGGGACCCGCAGCTGGAGAGGAGGGGCCCGGGGTCAGCTGGACTTCACCCCGCCCACGAGAGGATCTCTGCGACCTTGGAAACCACGCTTTGGGCAGGGCACGGCCAGGCCGCGATCCTGCCCAGAGAAGTCGGGAAGCTGCAGGCAGCCGCAGCCATCCTCCAGGGCGCTGGAGCTGGGCTGTCCCGGGAGGGACCCCAGCAGGCAGAGGCCTGCACAAGCCAGGGGACCCAGAGATGCTGGCATCCTTTTGTCCTTTGCCCTACATGCCCCAGGGTCCCTTTGGCCTGGGGAAAGAAAGAGGAGGAAGTGGAATAGGGTAGGAGGAGGGTAGGTCTCTCTTCTTCCTGCCTTGACAGTGACTCACGGCAGGGCCTGGCAGGAGCAGGGCAGCACCAAACCACGGAGGCCAAGCCTAGGGCTCGGACGGAGCAGAGGGCTTCCTTCAGAGGCAGCGGCCGGCAGGAGCCACCAGCAGAAGGCAGGCAGGCCCCCGCCCCATGCCTTCCCACCAGCCTCCGTCTAACCCCCCAGCCCACGTGCACTTCAGTGTGCCCACCTCCCCAACACCCTCGTCACTTGGGGCCCTTCTTCAGTATGACATTGTCATACTCTGTTCCCTGTGACCAGTCGGTGGCTGAGAAGTCCCGCCCAGCTGGACCCACATGCTGGAGGCCACTAGGATCCCCATCAGCAGTGGCCTGCCTCCTCCACGCCTCGCCCCGGGGCTCCTGAGGGCTGTCGTACAGGGACAGGGCTGCCACTCCCTCAGGCTCGTCGTATATGTGGTCAGGCCTTGGGCGTGGGCGCTCCTCGATGCTGTCGTACAGAGGGTCAGCTGGGAGCTGGGGAGGGACAGCCAGCTTCAGCCCCCCGAAGCTCTTCCCCAGGGAGCGGGCCACTGCATCGAAGGGAACGGCGTATTCCCCCTCTGGGCCCCGAGGCCGCAGGGCAGGAGCAGGTGCGGTGGGTGAAGGCGGCGGCAGAGAGTCATGGGGCCGGGCGTAGGGGCTCTCCGGCCTGGGCAGCACGGCCACGGGGCCCGTGGCTGGCTGGGGCTGGGGCCCCGGGGGGCTGGTGTTCTTCTGGGCAGCGATGGCTTCCTCCAGGACCAAGAAGATCTCATTGCCTTGCCGGGTTTCAAACTCAAAGTTGCCCTCTCCGGAGACGCAGCGCCGCCCTGCCTCGAAGGAGAAGGTCACCTGGGCCAGGGGGAAGGGGGCGTTACTGGCCGGCCACAAGGCAGGCGTGCTCCGCAAACCCTGTGGCCTCCAGTCCTGGCAGGCACTGTCCCCAGCACCCATGGCCCGCCCTCCCTCACGCCCTTTCCCCTCTCCCTGGTCCACCCTCCACCTGGAGCCAGGCATAGCACTCATCCTGGGGACCTTGGCTGCTCCCCGCCTTCCACTCCCTCCTTCTCAGGGGGGCCCTTCTCTCTGTCTTCCTTCCTCCTCCCTGTCCCCACCCCACTGCTCCGCTCACCCCTCCTCACCTTGTCCCGCCCAAAGCGCCTCAGAAACCTGTAGGGCCACTCGTAGAGCCGGACGCCCGGCTCAGGGCCACCCCACAGCTCCAGGGCGCCCTCCGCAGCCCGGAGGGTGTAGGACCCCCGCAGCCGGCACCTCTCGCTGGCTTCCGTGGGTCTCACAGTCACAGCAAATTCCTTGCAGGGGCTTCCTGGGGAGGCCAGAGGAGGGAGGGAGGAGGCGTGGAAAACGTGGTCTAGGGCCGGGACCTAGCCTGGTCCTGGAAGGCCGAGATGCTCCCCAGTGCCAGGGACCCCCACCCCAGCCCCAGGAGGCTTCATGCCCAGGCCACAGCCACCCCAGCCTGTGCCCACATCCTTCCTGCCGCAGTTGTCTCCTCCACCCCATCCCTCCCCGCAGCCTCCCGTCCCTGTCCCAGTCACAGCTGCAGGTGAAGCCAGGCCCTCCTGCTGCCAGGGCCAGCCATGCCTCCCTGGGCGGGGTTTAGAGGGCAGGCCAGGGGCCGCTTCTCCTGTGTGCCGCCAGCTCCCCACTCGCACCGACCCAGAGGGCAAGGCCACGGCGAGAGCGGGGTCTGCCTTGTCAGCGAGAAGCTCCCTGCCCCAGAACTCCTTGCACGGCCCAGCCCAGAGAGAACAGGGCTCTTCTGAGACAACCGCTCAAGCCTCACCCAGGGAGGACTGGAGAGCAGCATCCTCACGGGGCCCTGGCCGCGCCCTCTCCCACCTGCAGGGGCCTGGGCAAGGCGCGCTGAACCCAGGCTGCACCTCGGGTGCTACACGCGGAAGCAAGAGGGCAGAGGCTGATAAGGTAGAGGCCAAGGGGGCCTGGCGGGACTGGGGCAACCACAGGCAGGAACTGGGCTGACCACACGGCCCCAGCACGCCCCTCACCTGCGGCCCCGTGGCTGCTGTACAATTCGTTCTCCGCCATGCAGGGCCTGCTGCTCTTTCCCTCCGGCCCCGGAAGCTCCTTCCGCTGCCCCTGGGGAGGAGGCCCAGTTCTCACCGCCATCTCTGACCCCAAGGCCCCCTCCCCAGCCTGCTGGCTCCACCTGCATTCTGGCTGGGGGTTCCCCCACCAAGGAAGCTGCCACCCAGCACTCTGCCCTCGACCCTTCTAACACTTGCCCACAGAAAGTCTCTGACACCCTCCCTGCACCCCTGCCCTTCACAGCCCTGGACCACTCACAGGGAAGGCCAGGAGGCAGATGGCCTGCACCCAGTCCCCGCGCTCTGCAGTGGGGGCCGCCAGCAGGTACAGGCGCTCTTTGGTCTCCAGGAAGAAGGCGCTGGTGTCCCGGGGGCTGCTGACCTCCCCGCTGGCCTCCGCCACCCGCAGACAGTCACTGAGGCGGATCACCCTGCGGGCAGTCTCTCCACGGCGCGGCTTCTCTGGGCCCTCCTGGAGCTCCAGCCGGGCCAGGGCACAGCCCGACTCCCGGTACAGCACGGCTCCAAACCGACGCCATTTCTGAGCCCCGATGTGTGGGAGGCGGGGTGGTGAGAGGGAGCACCCAGACAGGGGGAGATCATGAACACAGGGGAGAAAAGGACCCACAGGATGGGGCTGGGCAATGCCAGGTCAGGGGGAAAGCCCCCGGGGAGGAGGGAGGTGGGCAGATAACGGACGGCAGAGTGCTGGGGATCCGCCACAGCCACGGACAGACAGGCCTGCAAGGACAGGCAGAGCTGGCCGGGCAGGGGGAGCCCCACACTGAGCCCAGAGGCAGGCTGCAAGGAGCCCACAGGCCCAGGTCCTCAGAAAAGGCAGCAGGCAGGGCGAGGGCCCAGGCCAGATGCCGCTTCCTTCTGCAGGAAGGCCCCTCCTCCTGGAGCTCCTTCCACCCTCTGAGCCCCTCTGCCCCACTGCTCCGGAGCACAGCGGCGCCCAGCGTGACCAGCCTGGGAGGACTTCCCCATGCAGAACCAAGGCGAGGAAGAGGCTGGACACAGGGCCCTGGACCCAGAAGCCCTGCCAGAGCCTGACACCAGCTGAAGACCCCACCTGGGGGGAAGAGGGGGAAGGAACCTCCACTGTCAGCTCAGGTTGTCGCCCCAAGCTGTCCCTTCCATTTCCTCCCCAGATGCCCCCATAAGCTGTCAACAGGGAGCAGGAGGGCGCGGGAGGCAATGAAGCAGGCAGACCCCGTGCCCCAGCCCGCCCACCTCGCCCACCCGAAGGCAGCAGCTGTCAGTGAGGGGCACGGGGCAGGCTGGCGGGGCAGGCGTCTGGCAGAGGATATGCTCTCGGGCTAGCTGGGTGGACGGCAGAGCCCCATCAGGCTTTGGAAACGGTCAAGCCCACCCTGCCCAGGAACACTGGCAGCCCCCAGCCCCAGCCGGCCTAGCACCCACCTTCCCGAAAGTCTGCTGCAGCTGAAGGTACAGGGGGCCCTGCTTCACGGCCACCTCTGCCATCCTGCTGCATCGCGGGCGGCCCGGCTCCCCTGCTGCTCACGCCCTCGCCCTCCCCGGGGCGTGTTCCCCTTCTCTCGAGTTCGTTTCCTCTCTGCCTAGAGTTTTCTGCACTGTTGGAGCCCGCTCAGTGACGACAGGCAGATAGCTCTGTGGTTTTTCGTCGTGTGTGTTGTTTTTTTTTTTTTTTTTTTTTTTTTGATGAGTTTCACACTCAAGCTTCCTGCGTTTCCAGTCAGTAAGAGACAACTTCCAAAAAAGCCACATTCTAGCTGTTCAGTGAGAAGAGCGAAGAGAGTGGCTGAGCCTCAAAGACAGAGACCCAGAGACTGTGTTAGGTACCAAATCCATGGCTGAAGGCCCACGGCTGAGCTGGACAGCAAGGCTGGCAGCTGCAGGAGACCTGGGACATCACCAAGCACAGAACACTCATCTGAAAATGAAGTGGAGAGGGCAGCAGGAGGCACCGTGGCTGAGGCACTGGACTCTCACATGGCCGACAGCAGTTCAAGTCCTGGACCTAGCAGCTTTCTCTCCCTCTCTCTCTCTCTCTCTCTCAAGCACACACACTCTCTGCAATTAAATAAAAATAAAAATGAGGACACCAAGGCTCAAAAAGGTCTGAGGGACTTGTTCAAGGTCACTGAGCTAAGACTGAGGTCACTCAACTCAGTAAGCACGGAACCCCCACACTGCACCAACACGTTACACCGCCCACCTGTGCACAGTAGCTGGACACCAATGCCTCGCATGCACACACACACACACACATACACACACACACACACACACTAAAGGGCAGTGCTCCTGCCTGCACACTGCCACACTGCCCTGTGCAGATTCTAGAAACACGAGCATTCCCACTGGAGAAGGGTCGTACTCCCCACGTACAACTCTTGGGTTTCATGTGAAGATCATTTTAGGTTGTAACAGCAGTTATGTATGTATATGTACCACACATGCATAATACATATAAGTATATATTATACACATGCACACACACATATAAAACAGTTCATAGCTACCAGAACTTCCAGGCACACACTGTCCCCAGCCATGCTGTCCCTGATGAGGGGAGGGCAGGTATGAACACACCTGCTTGCAACTTGAGGTCCCAGAGCTGCCGGCTCTGTGGGGCAGGAGAGGAAGTAGGGCCCAGGGCTCTCGGTCTTTAATTCCACATTTTGCTAGGACCCTACATGACGTCCAGCTTCCATGCAAGAAGAGAGATTGTTCTGGGGAAACCCAAGCCCCTCAGAGAAATTCAACCAGTGTCTGGTGGTTTGGAGAAACAATTCGGATGGAAGGAAACTCAGGGTTAGACCAATGCTGTTAGGGCTAACCCCACAGTGGGTGCTCACATAACTGGGCCCACTTCCTGTACCCCAGGGGTTCAGGTGCCCCAGCAAGAGCTGTGCAGTAGGACTTCCGTGCTCACTGGGCCAAAAGAGCCAGAAGAGATGGAGGCCGTGAGCTCTGGAAGGCCTGAGTCGTCGAGCTCGCTGCCCCCTCCACCAAGCTGCCGGGCTTGAATGGGTTGATCCAAAGCCCAGGGGAAAACCCCGAGTGTCGTGGGAAGAGCACACCTTGGGAACAGTTAGGAGCCTGGAAATGGGACGTGACCTGTCCTGTCTCTCGTCCCTAAGGAGCGGCACCTCTGGGAGCAGCACGGTCATTGCCTTGTGCTAGAAGAGCTTCCGGGGCCATCCCGAGGCCACTGGATCAGGCCTCTCACACGTCGATGTGCACATCTTGTTAAAAGTGCGGATTCCAGAACAGGCCTGGGCTGACTCCTGAGAAGCCGATGCTGCTGGTGGGTGGGGTGGCCAAGAGTTCAAATGCAGCTCCCAAGATCCATGCGTTAAAATGTGATGGTGATAGGATTAAGAGGTAGGAAATTACCCGAGTAGGTGTGGAAAGATGGGGCGTTTGTGAGATCAGGATGGGGCGCCCTGTCTGGGTACTCATAGGTTTATAAGGAGACGTGCACTCAGACACACGCTCCTGCATGATGCCCTGGGCCGCCTGAGACCCCGCCAGCGAGAAGACCCACACTAGATACGGCCCCTTGACCTTGGACCTGCAAAACCGAGCGCTAAATAAACCCCTGTTCTTTTTTAATTACCCAGACCCCAACATCTTTGCTACCCAGACAACAGCCTAGAACAGGTGTCAGGGGACAGCCCCCACCACTTGGGTCACCTTTCGGCCTGGTGCACGGGACATTTTCCACTCAGAACCACAGGGGGGCACCCAAGTTTACCAGATCGCTTGACAACTGTTTAACCCTGGAGGCCTGAGCCCCAGGTAATCCAGACACCCCCACCCTGTCCCCTGCCTGAGGCATCTGCGAAAGTTCTCCTGGAGCAGCAGTCTGCAAAAGACAGGTGCCAAGAGTGAACTGAGAGCATCACCCTCAGTCCTTCAGGGCCCTTCGACGCACCCAGCAGGGCTTGAGGAGGCCTGGCGGCACAGCGGTAACCCCAGGACCTTCTCCCTAGCCACAGGCGAACCCCGCTTGCAGGGACTCAGACCTGGCTCCAGGAGAGCCGAAGTGCAGAGAATCAGGGGCTTGTAGGAGCCCGGCCACCAACGATGGGAAGAGAAAGCGTTGTGAAGGATTCCAGGGTCTTAGCTGAGGCACCAACATTGGGGGGTGGTCCCTGGCTTCTCCGAAATCTCACTGGAAAGGAAGGGGTGCCCCAGTCCCCACCTGTGTCTCAGTATAAGCCATGGGGACCCTTTCCATTATCATGTGCTCTCCCGGCCGGATCAGGAGTCAAACAGAGCAGAGAC
Organism: Tupaia tana; assembly: GCA_026018925.1. Lineage (NCBI taxonomy): Eukaryota > Metazoa > Chordata > Mammalia > Scandentia > Tupaiidae > Tupaia > Tupaia tana. Next base: position 38,768,911 of record JAKSZU010000021.1, read on the forward strand.
GACGGCTCAAGGACTTGGTGACGTCCCATTGCTCTTTCCTGCCCTGGTTAGCAAGAAAGCCTCGGCACGGAGGGCTCACGCGCTGGTCCTTGGGGTTAGCAAAGAAAGGCGTGTGTGGGCTCATCTGGCAGGTTAGAGATTAGGTAACCCCCAAACTGCACAGATGGAGGCAGTTACTCGAGGGGTAGCTCTGAGCACACAATAGGCACGTAAGCCAGTCACGGCACAGTGGGGACAACCACTGCCGTGCTGACGCCACATGGGAAGGTCCCCGGTTGGCACCCTGAGCTCCCTGTGTACGAGCCGGGTGCACACACCCGTGATTCCGGCTAGGGCTGCGGTGGAGAGCAGTGGCAGGACCCTGTTGGGGGTGTCTGTCTCCCTCGTTTTGGGAAAAACAATATGGGGGTGGACCAACAGTGGCCCAGCAGTAAACTGCAAGGCTGAGCGACATGAGAATGTTCCAGGTCTGTGTCCAGAGACTTCCCTGAGCACACTGGGTGTGCACATGCCACAGTCCTGGCAGGCCGGACCTCGGGGCAGACCATGGGGCATGACCTTGTTGAGGGTGCTATGTCTGTCTGTCTCTCATGGAAGAAATAAAGAAATAAACATTTTTTTAAATAGCCAGAGCAAAGAAATAAGGGAGGTTTTTCTGAAAGGTCCCATTTCCGCCCCTGGGGGAAGGGGGAAGACCCCGTGTCTCGCGCTTCCTTCCGAGCCCTGGCTTTCTCCAGCAAGTGCACCGCTCCCCCAGGACTGAAGGGGAGTACAAGAAAACAGCCCCTAATGAAGGGTCTTCAAAATTCACAGAAAATGCGCATCGTGGAAAAACTATACGAGGATTTCAACTTGGGGTTTTGGGCACCCAAATAAACTCCTGTTATAATTTCATTTATTCCCGTTTCTTTCTTTTCTTCCTTCGTCTGTTTCAACAGCAGCCTTTACCGGGCTCTGTCGGACTCTGTGGGGCTCGCGGTCTCTGTATGTGACCGTTTTCTTCTCCACGTCCTGCAGGGCCTGGTTCCAAAGGCTCCGTCAGCTACTTCCCCTTCAGCGATGGCCTCTGGCCCTCCTGCGCCTCTCCTCCAGGGTGGCTGTTACTGCCTGCTGTGCCCACCCCGCTCTGGAGCCAGGGGCCCCGGGCAGGCAAGCTCTCTACAGGCTTCAGATGTACGACGCTGAGGGCAGCGGGGACCCCCACCTGCTGCTCTGCTGTTGGGCAGTGGGTGCCCATCGGACCCCGGGAGGCGCCCAGGGCAGCCTCGCCTTGCTGGGTCTTACAGAGCTGCACACCTCACATAGTCGGCCGAAAGGTGTGCTGGGGCCCAGGACAGGTAGGGCCCTGGGTGGGTCGGCATTTCTCACTTCTGGAACACTTTAACTAGGTTCTGTATAAATTGCCAAAAGTGGGGCCTGGCAGGTGGCGTGGTGGTTAAGGGTGCTGGACTCCCACGTGGCCAACTGCGGTTCGAGTCCCACACCTGGCGGCTTACTTTCTCACTTTCCATCTTAATCTTTCTCTCTCTCTCTCTCTCTCTCTCTGTCCCTACCTGGTTAAATTAAAATAAAAAAGATTGCTAGAAATATCAATGCCCTCTCTGCACACGACCAGAGGCCCAGGAGATGGCCTCGGCCACCAGCACCAGGACCTGCCCTTCCGCAGTCTGCAGTAGCTGCCTGGGGTCGCGGCGTAGCTCTTGGCAGTCCCTTTTCATGATAGAATTATGTTACTGCACACTGACATACACAGAATGCCTCGTCTATGTGAGCCGCGCACACCCTACCAACAAAGACTGAGATAAAAAGACATTATTTCCTCTGAAAATTATGTATTGAGCACCTACTCTGTGCTTAGGTGCTAGGACACAGCAGGGACAAGGCAGACCGTTGTCATGGTTTCTGCCTGAAAATAAACAGTAAACACTTAAGTGATTGTGGACAGAGATCAGTGCCGTAAGTGCGATAGTGACAGGGCTTGGGAACACTTGCCATAGGGTGATGACAAAAGTCTCTGAGAACTGGGACCAGCAGTTAGTGTAATGGCTATGTTGCTGAACTCCCATGTAGCCGACCACAGTTCGCGCCGGGTGCGTGTGCGTGCGTGCCCAACATCCCGAGAGGAGAATGGGGAAGAAGGGATTGCGGCGTGGCCATCCCCCCAGGGGGTAATTTCTCGCTTTCTCTCTCTGTCTTTCTGGCAAGCACACACGCCCTATAGCAAAAACCTCTAAAAAAAAAAAAGTCTCTGAGAACTGAGCTGAGAAGCTGATGACAGGAGGAAACCACACATTCGAAGATCTGAGGGAAGGCAAGCAGGTGGCAGGGTGGTTAAGGCGGTGGACTCTCACATGGTCAACTGCAGCTCAAGTCCCAGATCTGGTGGCTTGAAACTCATGCTGGGCACATGTGTGTGGGTGCCCACAATCTCAGGAGGAAAATGTAGAAGGGACTGCAGCATGGCTATCCCCCTGGGGGGGTGGGGGGGGGTTTCTCACTTTCACTCTGTCTCTCCAACAAGCATACACACCATACGGCAAAGACCTTTAAAAAATAATCTGAGGGAAAAACACTCCAGGCTTTCCAGGCAGGTGCCACCACACGTGCAAAGGCCCTGAGGCAGGAACACCCCAGTAAAGGGAACTGTAGGCCAGAACGACCAGAGCATTGCATTGCAAATGGAGGAGCATGTTAGGGACAGGTCAGATACAAGCATTAAACACGGTCATGGATACTAGAGCCAGAGCGGAAGGAGTGGGGGAGGGGAAGAGCATAGGAAAGGAAATTTGGGGGAAAATGGAGAGCTAAGGCATTTGTGGGAGGCGGACATGGTTTATTATTTGTTGATGAAAACTTGCGTATGTTCTCAACTGGGCTGGACTGAGGTGTGTGTCATGCTGGGCAAAGTCTCTTTACAATCTAAATTATGTATAGTGATTAAATGTATAAATAATAATTAAAATGAATAAAAAAGGTATTAAAAAAAGAGATGAGGTCAGATCACGTGACTTCTGGGGTCGGCGGGGATTCAGGTTATAAAAGCAACGGAAGCTACCTAAGGCTGTAAGCACAGATGTAAATGACCAGAATTATGATTCTGAAGGAATGTTCTACAGCAGTATAGAAAATGGATCGTCAAGGGGTCAGATAGGGAGCAGAGAGCCGAATCAGGAATCTAATGCCAGAGCCCAGCAGAAAGGTGAGGATGCCTTGGACCAGGGCATTAGCCGTGGGGAATGAAGAGAAGTGGCCAGATTTGGGTATCTCTTAGCTGTGGATTCAAGAGGGTTTGCAGGTGGATTAGATGGGGGACTAGTGACACTTGAGGATCAAGACAACTCTTAGATGTTTATTTTGAGCAAACAGGGGACTAGCAGTAAGAGAAGAGAGAGATACAAGTGGGGTGAGCAAATGAGGGGGCAGGGCAGCGACAGGGGCCTGGCCCACCCGAAACTGTCCCCTCTACTCAGTCAAGTAGGGAATCAAAGACCTCATTGGGGTCATAACCAAGGACAGGCCACCCAAGCACAGTGTCAGGTCAGGAAGCCCCCGGACCCCACCACCCCTGCCTCTTTATACTCACAGAACTGACGCCTGGACACAGAAGGCTACTGCGAAACAAGACAAAAACAATCACAAACACACCTCAAGAGCTAGGCTTATGAGACTGCAAGTGACAAGCTCTGCTCCCAAAGCCCTCTCTGAACCAAACTCTTCCGCACAGCCTACCTTGCAGACTCAACAGAATCCTGGCTGCAAGGGATTCTGGGCAATGTAGTTTTCAGCTGTTCTACCTTTGCAAACCAGGAAGACACCCTAGGATGAAATGAACGCTGGGCACAAGCCCAGTGTATCACAACAGAAAGGGTGTGTAAGTCACTGTCACCGTCGTTGGCAGCACACGTGTAGTCCCCAGCAAACAGAAACTTCAAACCCCCAATGCTCTCGGAATCCCTATCGGGCGGGGTGGGGGTGTGAGGGCTTGATATGCGTGGGATCCAGCGGCACACGGGAACCGGCCTTACCGAACACAGGTCGTCCCCGGTAGGCAAGACTGGAACTGGCCTCAGCCTGCAGGGGCTGACGACGGACCCAGAGAGCGAGCCCCGGGGTCCTGGCCAGCACCACCCCGCCTCTCCCAGCCTCTGACCCCTTTCCCGAGGCAGCCTAGAATACTGATTCGGAAAACGATCTCTTTGGAGAGATTCGCGCTGCAGCTTCCAGATGTTTCGATGATCATCAGCATTTGAGGCCATTTCCGTGAATGTCACCACGGAGCAAAGGCTAGACATGAAAGTAAGATGACCATCGGGGTGCCGGTGACACCTGGGTCACAGGGGTGGCCCTGGGCCTCCAGAGCAGAAAGCTAGAAAGACACGAACATGAGCAGCCCGTGGAGAGCAGTGTGCTGGACAGGCCGGGGGACGGCGGGGACCCTGGGCGGGGCGGCGGGCACGGGGGTGGCCGGCCTCGGCGCCACGTTAGAGCCCCGGGGCGCCGCGTCCCCGCGACCGCAGGGCGGGCCGGGCAGGGCGCAGGGGAGACGCGGGGAGGCCCCGGCGCGCGGGGCTCGGGCGGGGCAGACGCCGGCCCAGACGCAGCCGCGCCCGCGGCCCGGCCCGCAGCGCCGCCTCCCGCCTCCCGCCTCCCGCCTCCCGCCTCCCGCCTCCCGCCTCCCGCCTCCCGCCGCGCGCGGCCCCTTTAAAGCGCATGTAAACAAAGCTGCGCGCCCGCCGGCGCCCGGGCCGCTGACGTCGCCGCCCTACGCCGTCCCGCCGCGCCGCGCATCCTCCTAGCGCCGCCCGCGCCGGGGCCTGCGCAGCCGAGCGCCGACGCCACGAGCGCAGCGCCCGGCCACGCGCAGGCGCAGGGGACGGCGGCGGCGGCGGCGGCGGCCCCGGCCGAGGTGCGCGCTGGGGGGGAGGGGGCCGGAGAGGAGCATGAATGGAGCAAAATGGCGGATCATGTGCAGGTGAGGGCGCCGGGGGAGGGGCGCCGCGCAGGGTGGGCGCGGGTGGGGGCGCGCGGCCCTCGGGGCTCCGGCCGGCTCGGGGCTCGCCGGGCCCGCGCCGCCGCCGCCCGGGGCTCGGGAGCCGCCGCCGCCGGGGCCGCGGGGCCTTTCCCGCCTCCCGGGCCGGGGGCCTCGTCCATCCCCAACGCCGGCTCCCACGCCGGGCGCGGGGCTCGGGGCGCAGGGCGGGCGGCGGGCGCGCACGGCCCTCCCGGCTCGGCCGGCGCCGCCTTCCCGCGGCCGAGGCCTCCCCGGGTCCCCAGTGGCGCCCGCGACGGGGCAGCGCCGGGGACCCCCCCGGCCGGCTCCGTCCCGAGGGGGACTCCCCCGCCACCCCGCCATTCCACAGCCAACGACAAAAAGAGATCCTCGCGCCGGGGAACCTCGCTCTCCGGAGTCCTGCCCGCCGCCGTCCTCGCGCCCCGAGTGCCGGAGACCCCCTCCGGCCTCCTTCCCCGCCGCATGGATGCGCCCTTCGCGGCCACACTCGAGATCCGCGGCCCCGAGGGCCCGGCGCCCCAGCCCTCCAAGATGGGGCTCAGGCCGCGGCCCGTCGCCCCTCGCGTCCCCCGGCCGCCGAGCCGGAGTTGAGCGCCCACACCTCCCGAGGACGCGGGGTGGAGGGGGTGTGTCTGAAATGAGAGGGGCAGGGTTGGGTGCACACGTTGCTCGGAGGGGCGCGATCCGGCCCAGGACCTGCCCCGGGTGTGCTTCGGGGCCAGGCCCCTTGAACTCAAGGCACAGCACAGGCCCCAGGAAGGGACAGTGCACCCCAGACCCCATAGAGGGAGCGGTGCATGCAAACGAGCCGAAGTCTCCCTCTCTGTGCCTTGGATGCGATGTTTTATGACAGTTACCGGTGCCGATCGGGGACGGGGACCGTCCGGTCTTCGGAGGGGTCCACCGCACAGGCTGTGTGTCGTGGGGACCGAAGGTCAGAGAGCAGGGTGTCCCCTTCATTTTGCACACTCCAGCATCATTCCATTCTGCAAGTAAGAATGATCTCATGCCTCGGTGTCTACAGGAAGCTGGAGTGCCGGGACTGCTCTCCGATTCTTTCATTGGGAGAGAAGAAACTAAATTAAAAGGTTGGTTTTGGAGGCCAGGATCAGAGCAGGTCTTCGGGAGTGTGAGGAAGCCGGTATCAGGACACATTGTATCGAGAAACGTAACCACAGTGGAAGGCCACAGTGCTGTATTAAAACCAGTAGCATCTCCTAATTGAGAAGTAGCCTGAAACTTGATAGTAATAATAATAGTGTAGCACCTTGAGTTTTCTAGCAGCCATTTCTAAGAAGCGTGAAGGATTTTATGTGATTTATTTATTTTATTTTTTTGCATATTTAAAGAGTAGGTAGGCAGGAATTACTTCCAGCACTTAAAGAAACAAAACCACAGTACAGGACTGGTGCAAGATTGCTAGAGGTAAGGCTCGGCGGACGAGGGTCTTGTGACTTGGGGGCCATTGGACTTCTCCATGGGAGGAAAGTGTGCGCCTTCCCGGACTCTGAGCAGATAGCCTGCTCCGGAATGCAGAGGCAGTCAGTCCTTTCATAGATAGACATCTGTCCATCTCCTGCGAAGTAGCTCATAAGGCCGTCCCTGCCACATTGTTGAAGCAGAAAGGTTGCCGTTCCTAACAGGACAAAGTATCCCAAAGCAATCTTCCATGGCATGTTTTGGTCCAAAAGAGGGTCTGTCTGATTCTTCAGTAAAGAGACATTTTTCTCCCACCCACCCAAAACTAAATCCACCACAGCAGGAATTTATTAAGTTTTCAGAACAGAGGAGCATGTTGGGCAGTGTTTCATTTTTACTGTTCACTTGTAAGAGCTGTCATGTGTTGCTCTAAGTTAGCGCTTAGTAGTCTCTGTGTCGATAAAATGTCTGAATCTCCTCTAAGAATGAGACATGCTGCTTCTCTTTGTTAGACCACTAAGTTCTAATACTGCGCACGGGAACTTAAGGTGGTTCTTTATTGTAGCCAAAACCTTCCCATGAAGAAAAAAAAAAGGATACACCCTCCCTCAGGCACGATGAGTAAATAAATGAGGAATTTATTAGAGACCAGTCTGCAGGGAGTAGAAGGGAGACGAGGGACGCTTTGCTCGTGACACCAAATGTGAAGTGTTTTCAGGAGTCCACCACTGATTTCAGCAGTGATTGTTTGAAAGTTGCATGTGTAGAACTAAATAGTTGAGTCATTATGTATCCAGTACTTTTCTGAACCACCAGGGTGAGCAATTTTTTAAAAAATTGATGCTAAGCAAGTGTCATATGATTGTCAGGTTCTCTCGGGCCAAAGTCTTGCACGTCTCTTTTAGGGTATGTTTTGTTGCTGTGTGTAGGTTTTTCCCACAGGACACACGCTATGGAAGATTTTAAGTGCCATGAAACTTCAGTAATGGAATAAAAGAATATGTGACCTATCTTCAGCCCTGTTGATGTCCTAGTCATGCCTCTTTGGGAGAGTGGCCTTGAGCTACCCCTCGATGTGAGGAGTTTCTTAGGTGACATCATCTGACTCCCACCAGAGGCAGTGCTTACCAGGCATTGCCTGGGGAAAAATACCAAACTCGTTTATATTTGATTGTGTTGAGTTGCCCTTCCCACTTTTTTTTTTTTTTTTTTTTTTTTGAGAGGTTTTGCTATAGGGCGCGTGCGCTCGCCAGACAGACAGAGAGAGACATAGAGACAGAAAGCGAGAAATCACCCCCCAGGGGGGATGGTCACGCCGCAATCCCTTCTCCTCCATTCTCCTCTCGGGATGTTGGGCACGCACGCACACGCGCCCGGCGTGAGTTTTTTTAAGCCACCGGGTCCGGGACACGAACTGCGGTTGACTACGTGGGAGTCCATCGACATAGCCATTACGCTAACTGCTGGTCCCCAGCAGGAACTTTTATAACTTTTCATGAGTTAAACCGATTCCTGAATCCTCTGCACGAGGGCTTCCCTGGTGCTGAGCATCGCGGGGGATTCCGAATAAGAAGGGTGTGGGGCCAGCCTGCCCAGGTGCAAATTCTGTTGCATATTTGGGCAGGGACACGCGTGCACCCGGGAGTGCGCACCAGATTCAGAGCATGCGCCGTCCGCGGCGTGGTGCCGGCCAGCTCGCCCGGCCTGCCTCAGCTGCGGACTGTGGGAGTGGACACGGATCTGTCTTACCTGCCAGCTCCGACTTCAGTATATCCAGCTGGGTGGCAGAGCCTTGTGTGTACGCACGTGGTCTCGCTCCGACGGACGTGTCCAGCGCGGGAAGCACCGCTGGGGTGGGATATGGTCTCGTTTAGACGGAGGTGGGAGAAGGCAGCATTGAACCCATCCTGTTCTGAGACGATCGTACAGAGAAATTCGCTTCCATTTGATCCAGAAGTTGATGTTCGTCATTGGCAGCTGTGTTTTTTTTCTCTTGGGTTTAAAAGCAGTCACGCAGAACAGCCATTGCAGGAGGGAGCCGGGCCAGCTCAAACCCCGAGCTCCTGTCTGCAGGTACAGACTGGGCGCAGCACCGTGAGCAGTAGGGCGCGGAAGGGAGACAGTGTTTCACAGCTGTGTCAGGGGGACCAGCCGTTAGCGTAATGGCTATGTTGCTGAACTCCCACGTAGTCGACCGCGGTTCGCGTCCCAGACCCGGTGGCTTAAACTCATGCCGGGCGTGTGTGTGTGTGTGTGTGTGTGTGTGTATGCGCGCGCGCGCCCAAGATCCCGAGAGAAGAATGGAGGAGAAGGGATTGCGGCATGGCCATCCCCCCTGGGGGCTGATTTCTCTCTTTTTGTCTCTCTCTCTCTCTGTCTTTCTGGCAAGCTCGCATGCCCTATGGAAAAAAAAAAAAAAAAAAAAACTCTCCAAAAAAACCCCAAAACTCCGTCAGTTTTCCAAACACCAAACATTTACTACTTCACAGATCCTCTCCGGGCCTGGCATTGGGGGTGGCTTGGCCATCAGTACATGGTCACTTCAGGGTCTCCTTTACAGTCAGGCTGGTGGCTGGGCAGAAGTGAGGATGGGGACCCGGCTTTGAAGTTCACTGTGGTCCTGGCCCGCCTCCGCTCCTCGCTGCCTGTTGTCAGGTGTCTTCTGTTGTTCACCGCGCTGGCTTCTCCTGGTGCGTCATTTCATTGATTGACTGCTTATTGCCAGAGAGCACATGCACACCTCAGAGAGAGGGAGGGGAGAAAGCAGCCCCCGTCGGGGTATGGCCATGCCACAGTCCCTTCTCCATCTTCCTCTGCCTTTGGGATGATGGGCCCGCACGCACACATACCCAGCTTGTTTTTCATGCCGTTGGGTCTGGGACTCGAACTGTGCAGTCAACCATGTGGGATCTTGCTGTCTAAACTACTAGGCCACAGGCTAGTCCCTCCTAGTGCATCATTTTTAAAGACTTCTGTAAATTCCATGACGATGTCGCTGTGTCAGTGACCCGTCTTTATCATGAGTTCTGTAAAACTTCTTCCTGGAATCCTACGCACATGGGGACCAGGCGCCCGTGCAGGGTGAAACGCGTGCCCTGCGAAGCTGGCCTGCGGGGAAGGCGCTGGGTTCGCATCGGAGACTTCCTGTACGTGCCAGGCATGCACCTGCCCGTGACCTGGGTCGGTCGCGGCACCAACACCATGTAGGGGTGCCGTCTCTCTCTCTCTCTCTCTCTCTCTCTCTTGGAATAAACTTTTTGATTAAGTGGAATGTCACATACTTACAGCGAGGTACAGAAAGCACGGGTTTTCAGCCTGATGAGTTTTACATGCAGCCAGCACCCGATCAAATCCGCACTGTCCTGGCCGGGAAGTCCTCGTGACACGCCCTTCTCGCCCGCCCATTCCTTCCCCCATCCCCCTTCCCCCGCCCAGAGTAACTTTGTCTGATTTTTAGTTATGCTTTTAGGACTCAAGCTGAGTAAATTACAAGTCTTCATTGTAAAGCCAGGAGGAAAAGCAGTTGTAACTCAGCTTGGGGGCTTATTTGCCTTTTTATTTATTTTTGAGCAAAGTGTGGTGGAAGCCGTGTTACTTCTCTCTGGCAGGGTTGGTGGGAGGAGTGCACCTAGATCCAATCTGCCTACGATTTCAGACCATTCATGTGCCTTAAAATAGCGTTTAAAGATATATGTTCCTTTTTAGATGAAACTGCCCCCGACGTGAAATGGAGAAACTGACTGACAGGTGTTTCTCTTTCGACCTGTTTGGAAGACTGGCTCAAAACCAGGGTCGCAGAGTGCGTTCCTGGGTATTTAAATACAGAACGGATTTTTTAATGGTGAAGTTTATTCTCGCGAATGTTTAATAGTGACCACGAAGCATCTGCTACTGTCCCATCTTGCTGTGCAGACACGTGGACGGACGTAGACGCGGTGGCCTGTCCTCAGGGACCTCACAGACATGGGGGACGCGGTGGCCTGTCCTCAGGGACCTCACAGACGTGGGGGACGCGGTGGCCTGTCCTCAGGGACCTCACGGACGTGGGGGACGCGGTGGCCTGTCCTCAGGGACCTCACGGACGTGGGGGACGCGGTGGCCTGTCCTCAGGGACCTCACGGACGTGGGGGACGCGGTGGCCTGTCCTCAGAGACCTCACGGACGTGGGGGATGCGGTGGCCTGTCCTCAGGGACCTCACGGACGTGGGGGACGCGGTGGCCTGTCCTCAGGGACCTCACGGACGTGGGGGACGCGGTGGCCTGTCCTCAGGGACCTCACGGACGTGGGGGACGCACTGGCCTCTCCTCAGGGACCTCACGGACGTGGGGGACGCGGTGGCCTGTCCTCAGGGACCTCACGGACGTGGGGGATGCACTGGCCTCTCCTCAGGGACCTCACGGACGTGGGGGACGCGGTGGCCTGTCCTCAGGGACCTCACTGTGAATTGGGGAGCTAGTAGCCAGCGCGGGCTGCTGAGCTGGGACTGCTGAGACTGGCTTTGTCCGCATGTTCCTGGACGAGGGGCCTCCTGCTCCTGCCCTTTCCCCGTCCCAGTGGGTCCGAGGGATACAGCTCACACATACGCACACGCACACACACACACACACACACACACGCCGCCACTACCCCTCCGCCCCCACCCCCGCCCCATTTAAACCAGCTCACTAGCAGGAAATTCTCAGCAGAACAAGGAGATATCAAATTCTTGGGGGAGGGAAGGGAGTTCTAAGGAAACAGAGTCTTTAATATGTCCTTTTAATTAAAAAAAAAAAAATTATTTACTTAATTTTATTCATTTATTTTAATTTGACCAGAGAGAGACCAAGGATGGGGGTGGGGGAGGAAGCAGGCCACCACATCCAGGACTCAAACCGTGGTCGGCCTTGTGGGAGTGTCCAGCGCCTTAACCACCACGCCCCCTGCCAGTTTCCGGGGATTGCGTTTTTCTGATACCTGCAGCCTTGGTCCCTCGCTCCTTCCCACGCGTGCGCCTCTCCCTTTCTCCTGCTGCTGTAACGCTTCTGGAAAAGACACTTTGGGGAGAAGGCCGAGCTGGAAAGGCCACACTGGCAGGGCTGGTTGGGCTCTGGCTGCCCGACACGTGCCTGCAGCAAGTGCTCCCAGTGACTGTGGTAAACAGTACAGAGATCATCGCGGTGGGGCTCGCGTTGACACAGCCCGAGCGAGGCCCTGGTGTCACTAGAAAACGCCAACACTGTTGCCACACTTCGCTGGCGACGCGGGTGGTGGTTATTAACAAACGTCCTGGAGCGGGACTGGGCTAGGGTGCGGAGGGGGTGCCGGGTTTATGGTGCGCTTCTGTTACGTGTTATGCCACTTGACTGACGGTCCGCTTGGTCTCTGGGAGCTTGGGTTAGGTGGGTGGTACAAGTCTCCCTCGCTTCCACCCTCCTGGGCGGGGATGCTCAGTGTCGTCCTTACCAGTCTTTCTCAAGTACGGCACTGCGTTCTCGGTTCATATGGAAATATTTGTAAAAGTTCTTGAGACCAGCAGTTAGCGTAATGGCTATGTCGCTGGACTCCCACGTAGTCGACCGCAGTTTGAGTCCCGGACCCGGTGGCTTAAACTCATGCCGGGCGCGTGTGCATGCCCAAGATCCCGAGAGGAGAATGGAGGAGAAGGGATTGCAGTGTGGTCATCCCCCCTGGGGAGTGATTTCTTGCTTTCTGTCTCTCTGTCTGGTGAGCACACGTGCCCTATAGGAAAAACCTCTCCAAAAATATATATATATATTTGTAAAATTTCTTAAAGTATTTACGCTTATACTAATATTTCCATTTTAGCTATTTAAATATACCCTCCTCTCTCTCCCCCTCCAACTTCTTAAATACCTAGATCTTTTTCTTTATGCTCCAATAATCTGTGGTCCATCTTACAGACGGAGCGGATATACCCCCAGACATAAAGAGTTCTCTTAGCTGGTCACTAAGCCGTTAAAGACAGTTCTTTCGGGGCAAAAAAAAATGAGCATCCCTAGACGTCAGGCTAGGAGACTGAGAAGTGACTCCCTTGTAAGCCCTTCGGTGGAATGGGAACGGCACAGCCGCCGTGGGGAACAGCGTGAGGTTTCTCCAAAGCCTCCACAGTCACAGAGTCACCACGCGGTGCAGTGTTCCCGCGCGGGGTCCTCACCCGAGGGCTGGGAAAGTGTCGGGTCATGGGGGCGAAGGGACACTCGCACGTCCATGTTCGTTGTGCCTCTCTCTGGTCAAATTTAATAAATAAATAAATATAATCTTTAAAAAAAAAAGAAAGAAAGAAAATGATGTGTATGGATAATATCTTTGATTTGATTATCAAGAAATAATAGTAATAAAAAATGAGGGAACATTTATAAGCCCTTTGGTTTAAATTTCTCCTAGAGAAGGATTAGTTAGATGACAGTCAAAGTGTTTTTTTATAAAAACAGCCAGATTGCTAAAACACCCCTCCTGCTATCTCAGGAAGTTGTGATCTTGTCGCCGTGGTGACCTTTTAGTTCCTAAGTGTAGGGACTTGTGTTGGGCACAGCGCAGAGGTGGTGTGTGCTCCGCGTGATAAGTTACCAGGCTGGCACGGTGCCATCTCAGAGTGCGGAGTCGTGCTAGACATTGACCCTGAAGTTCAGGTTAGCTGTATGGCTAGAGGGGGCAGACTTAGAGCCCAACAAGGAAACTAAAGGTTTTCTTAGGGTTTTTGTCAATTTTATTTAGAATCGTTTGCAACATTTCCAAAGCATATGTCATGAGTTTGGCAAAGTAATTTCAAACCTATTTATTTATTTGTTATTTAATTTATATATACCTCATTCACCTCCACTGACTCCTGGATTTGGGTGCTTTATTATTTCTCTTCCAAAAAAGACATTGTCTAAAGTCCCTCGTGAAATTAAATGTGATCCCAGGGCCTGTAACATAGAGCTTGCTCTGAAAAGAACTGCAGAGCCAGGTGCGTGGTTCCCATATCAGACAAGGCAGGGAAAACGCATCTCACTTTGCCCAGGATACAACCACAGAGTATTTAAAATACGGCATTTTATGTTTGAAGGTGTTTGTTTTGTTTTTTAGAGTTTTTTTTGCTGTAGAGCATGTGCGTTCGCCAGAGAGACAGACAGAGATAGAGAGACAGAAAGCAAGAAATCACCCCCTAGGGGGATGGCCACGCCACAGTCCCTTCTCTGTACTCTTCTCTCGGGATCTTGGGCACGCACGCACATGCGCCCAGCTGAGTTTGAAGCCACCAAGTCCAGGACTTGGAGCAAGGTCGACTATTTGGGAGTCCAGCAACACAACCATTACACCATCTGCTGGTCCCCAGAGGTCATGCTTTGATCTTGAGCTTGTCACTGGCCCAGCTAAGACATCCCTCTGAGGCCTTGTCGAAGATTAGTCTGGTGAACAAACCTAAGAATTTTAAAGAACAAACAAAATTTACTGGAAAATGAGACCTTGTTTTCCTTGATGTTTTGAGCTGATAATGCCTCCAGAGCTCTGCAACTTTCTTTGAGTCTTCATAAAACTTGTAACAAAGTATTTTTAGGCAAATTGAATCTGAGGGTCAGAGGTCTTTAAAATAAAGACATTGTCCCAAAGGCCTTACAAAAGAAAACTTGTTGCAATGTAAAGGATTGTTTATTAACTCTTGATACTGTACATTTTAGTCTAATTTAAAACCACATTCCAGGCAGGGAGATCCGGATGCCGTGAGTAGCAGAAATCCCTGAAACCTGAGAGGTTCAAAGCTCTTAGATAACTTCATGTGTTGTGACGACCCAATATGAACGTGCCCTGTGACCCCAGAGGGCAGGTTGTCAGCAGAGGAGATGTGAGACCGAAGCTGAACTTTGTATCTGTCTCTCAGGTCTGTTGCCCACTCTCGCTCTCAGGTGGCGAAGGGCACTAACCCAGGGTGTTTCTAACCCAAACCCGGTTTGGCAGGAGCCAGATCTGATTCTGAAATTACTGCGTACATTTTGTTGGCTGTTGCTCTGAGGAATCTCTGCTACACTCTCCAAAGTGGTGGCCACTAGCTGCGTGTCACTATTTAAGTTAAAGCCGCTCCGTTGCGCGAGCAGCATTTCACAGAGCACACGTGGCTGGTGGTGATCGTACAGATATAAAATATTTCCATTACCAGTAAAAATAGGCTGGGCCCTCCCACCCTCCCAGGTGTGTGCGCGTGCAAGTGGACATACTGAATGATTTATGTAAAGATACCTGCTGTTCTCGCTGGAACCCATGATATCTTCTGTTCTCTTGTCCAGGTGACAAGAAGCAGCCGTTCACCCATAAAAAAGTTCAGAATTTTACTCACAGGTAATGGTATTTTAAGGACTTAAGAAAAAACAAAACTTGAGGCCAGCAGGTGCCGTGGTGGTTAAGGGCACTGGATTCCCACATGGCCTACCACAGTTCAAGTCCTGGACCTGGCAGCTTGCTTTCTCACTTTCTCTCTCTCTCTGTCCTTCTCTGGTCAAGTTAAAATAAAGAAATAAAGTTAAATAAAATAATTATTTTTAAAAAAGATTTTTAAACTTTAGTGTATTCTTTCTGAAAGCACTATGGAAAACAAAACTTCTGAGATCCCATGTATCTGTAACCCGTTACGTAGACGGTGCCCTACTGAGGAAGGTACTGAACAATGAGAGCGTTGATTGGGGTGTTCAGTCCTGGTGTACTAGCAATATTAGTTCTTTCCAGGTGCTAGTTTTGGAATATTAGTGTCCCTTAAGTGATAGGGACACTATCGTGATGATAACATTATTTTTAATTTGCTATAGAGCGTGTGTGTTTATTGGAGAGAGACAGAGAAAGTGAGAAAGCAAGCTGCCAGATCCAGGACTTGAACCGCAGTCGGCCATGTGGGAGTCCAGCACCTTAGCCACCATGCCACCTGCTGGCCCCAATAACTTTAGCTTAAAAAAAAGAAAGCCGGAATATTCTGAACTGAGTGGCTAATATAACCTATTTTAAGACTGGATTTCAAAGCGCTCCTTTGGAGAGAGCTGCTCTGTGTGAGTCTGCTCCTAGGGGCAGGAATGACTGATTCTACAGTGACGTTGGGTGGGTAACAGTATTCCGTAGTCACTGCTCCTGGCAGATAGGCTGTGTGACTACAGATCGTCTCGCTAACACCGCGCAGTTGCTCTTCACATCTGTGGGGACGTTTGCAAGTTTTGGTGACTCAGTCCCTGTGTGCACGTCTTCCTGAGCCACCGGGAAACGAGTGCTTTGCGGAAGATGGAGCGAGTCTGTGAACACCGAGAGCAGAACGTGAGCGAGGGTGCTCTGGGAGGGCGACCTCTGTCAGGGCGAAGACGCGCGCAGGGCCAGCCATACTTTAGAAGCTTCTAGAAAGGTTCATGTTAAACAGTTTCTGCCCTTTTTGGTTTCAAACACTGTTCTCGTCACGTTCTTAAAGGACCCTGAGGTCTCCCCTATCTCCCCAGATGTGTCACCTGTGTGCTGTTAGGTTGTCGGGGAGTCGTGATGTAGTTTTTTGCTTTTTCAATGCAAAAACGCAGCATGACTTTTCTGACAACCCGATTTCTAACAGAACAGTGTAACCTGCACTAGTGCTATCCTCACGAGCTGGCGAAGCAGAAGGAGCCACAGCTAAATACATCGTGGAACCTCCCTCGGATTCCACCGGCTGCTTTTGTTTTTATTTTTAAGAGATTTTTGTTATAGTGTCCATGTGCTCACTGGAGAGACACAGAGATACGGAAAGCAAGAAATGACCCCTCCACGGGGGGGATGGCCACACTACAATCCCTTTTCCCCCATGCTCCTCTTGGGATTTGGGGCACACATTCGCGCTCCCGGTGTGAGTATTAAGCCACCAGATCCGGGACTGTAGCCGGGGTTGATGGTGGGAGTCCAGCGACATACCATTATCCATCCGCTGGCCCCTCAGTCAGCGCACTTTGATCACGTGCTCTATGCCAGATCACTGGGCAGCGGGAACGTCGGGGCACGTAACGCGCAGCCCCTCCGCTGAAGACCATACTATCCAGAGCCGTGTAGCAGTGGGGTCAGAGTGACAGCAGTGATGTCACACAGAGATGCCGAGGCCACAGGGAGACACTGTCCACCCCCCACGCACACGCACACGCACACCCAGGAGAGCCAGAAGTGACATCTGTGGCCAGCCGGTCAGCACCGATCTGTGAGGAGGGCTTCAGAAAGCGCACACTGGAGGAAACCGCGTGGGTTCGGAACGTTTTTTGCACCAAAATAAATTCATACTTTAATTCCATTTTTCCACAAACTTTGTGAAGTCCCCTCGTGTACGTCCACAGAACACTGTAGGAAGACAAAAGCAGTTTGGCATCTGTGTAGGAAATGAGGATCCGGTGGGAGGTGAGGCGGTGGCGGGCGGGCACCTGCCCCAGGAGCCTGTGACGGACAGGGAGTGGGGCGTTAGGAGCGTAGTGGGGGCTTCCAAGTCGAAGTGGCAGAGTGATTACTATGGCAGTGGTAGAGAGACTTGATGGGAGGTGGAGAAAGTAGAGAAGCACCAGTCTCAGTTAGGAATCTTCAGGGCTTTGGGGCCAGCAGGTAGCATTGTGGTTAACGGCGCTGGATTCCCACATGGTCGGCCGTGGTTCAAGTCCTGGACCTGGCGGCTTGCTTTCTCTCTTTCCCTTTCTCTCTCTCTCTCATCAAATTGAAAATAATAATAACAAATGTAATTCCATAAATAAGCTTTTTTTAGTTAATCTTCGGGCCTTCACTCAAAGCCACAACTACTGTGAGGGTGGGGACTAGGAGACTGACGGACAGTTTCGGGGGCGGGTGCAAGGCTGACGGCTGAGTGTGAGTCAGAAGGCTGGCGCCCCATTTCTGGACAGCTAAGCGAGGGAAGGCGAGCAGGATGCTGAGACAGGCCACAGGTAAGTCTCGGCCCCGTCGGGAGCTTGAGGCTCTGTCCTGTGGCCGGTTTACCTGCTCGTGAGTTGGGCTAGACCCCACGTATCGACCGTGGAAGTCCACATCAGTGCCTTCCGATGTTCTGAATCCGTGCACTGTGGAGCAGCTGACATTTATTATTATTTATGTATTATTAGTATTTGGTAACTCAGGGCAAGTGCAAGAACGTGCACCCCAAGGTTTTATTCGCATTCATTTGCTGGAACAGCTTGAGAGTCTTAACCGGTGTTTGGAGTAAAATGTTTTTGACAGTCAGCAATGAAGTTGGTATGCATTTAACTTATTCTCATGTGTTTAATGCAAAGAAGTCATATTCTCGGGGGTTTGCTTAAACCATACGATGCTGACCACTCCAGCCACCTGCACCTGTTAAAGCTGTCTGTTACGAAGGCAATGATGTTGGTAAATTCTGCTTTGCCATCTGTGTGTTTTGTCTCTCCATCCTTCTTCTTCTTCTTCTTCTTCTTCTTCTTCTTCTTCTTCTTCTTCTTCTTTTTTTTTTTTTAAGGTTTTTGCCATAGGGTGATGCATTCGCTGGAGAGAGGCAGAGGGAAAGTGGGAAATCACCTCCACCCTGGGCGGGATGGCCATGCTGCAATCCCTTCTCCTGGGATTTTGGGCATGCATGCACCCATGCCCGGTATGATTTTCAAGCCACCAGGTCTGGGACTCGAACCATGGCCAGCTATGTGGGAGTCCAGTGCCTTAACCAACATACTGCCTGCTGGCCCTCTCCAGCCTGTTTTTGACTTTTGGAAAACCAAGTTGGTTTTCGTTTGTCTCCAATAATTTATTGTCTCCTACCAACTGTCATTTCAGAAAAATCCTTTTCAAAGTCTCTCCTCGACGATTTTTCTGCATCCTCCGTTTCGCGGCTTGCCTGGTCTTCCTTGTTGCTGACTCGAGGACTTCCTGAAAAGCCTTTCTCATAGTCACTTCGTAGCGTAAACTTGAAAAGCAGATTGATATTTTGCAAATGCTTAGGGGAAAAGATTTAGAGTTCCTGAGAGAGAGAACCAGCACTGCGTGGGGCGTGTATGTCAAAACTTCTTAAGGAGCATTCACTGAATGCGGTTCTCTTTTACTTTTGTTGTCGGAGGTTAAATTTGGAACTCCGAAATTTTTGCTTCTCCGAATCAAAGCGCAGGGTTCCAAGATTGAGTATTTGTGATTGCTTTTATCTTATTTTCCTTTAATGTTCTGTTTTGAATTTCGTATGCTTCCCTCTCGCCACATCTTCTGAAGAAGAGCACAGAGCATTTGGGGCTTCTCGTGGGAAAAGGGCGAGCCGGTCGCTTTCTTCTGCGTTCTCCAGTCGGCTGTCCGCTTTCCTGATGCCTGTGCGCCTCGCCGCCCCTTTCATCGCCCACCTCGCCCTCTCGGTGTCTCTGTCCGGTTTAGACTGAGCTGCAGGCCGGAGGAGGTGCGAGGCCTCACACGCCGGGCCCGCCTGGTGTGCCTGTAATAGACCGTGCAAAGCAGTCACGGCCAGCCTGCTCACGGTGCCTTTAAGGCGCTGCTGCTCAGAGGCCGAGGCCACGCGGGAGGGAGAGGTTGGGGCCCCAGCCCGCCCTAAAACAAGCCCTAGGAGAGGTGGGGCACCTGTGGGCGGCTGGGCGGGGGTCCTGGCCTGGCCAGAGCGTGTGAAGAGCCAGCCAGTCCGTCTTTCCGTCGCGAGTCAAGTTGGAAGAGGAAGAAGGGAGCTCCGGGATGGGGCACTCCAGGGCCGTGGCTGCGCGCTCACACCGTGCTGCGCGCTCACACCGTGGCTGCGCGCTCACACCGTGCTGCGCGCTCACACCGTGCTGCGCGCTCACACCGTGGCTGCGCGCTCACACCGTGGCTGCGCGCTCACACCGTGCTGCGCGCTCACACCGTGGCTGCGCGCTCACACCGTGGCTGCGCGCTCACACCGCCCTCGGGGCCGGGCAGGGACGTGCTGGTCGCGGGGTGGGCTGTGAACTGCTTTCCTCCAGCGTTCCTGGCACCCAGCCCACCCTCGGGCTTCAGAACACCAGGGAAGGGCGCTGCCCCTGCCGGGTTTAGATGTCAGCGTCCTTTAGGTGTCGGCGGTTCCGGTTCCGCAGATGGCCCGCTGCCGTCTGATCTCTGATCCGAGGCTCCGAGCTTGCGGTGTTAGTTCCTCAGTCACGTAAGTCTGTCAGAAGTTAAGTTTGTGTCACCTTCGAGGCTGCCCCAGCTTGTGTGCAAGCAGGAGGGCCGTTCCAGTGACGGACGGCCGCTTCCTGTGTAACACTACTTTATTTATGTGCATCTATTTCAGAAGCATTTTTAATCCAGTTAGCATTGCTCTACCAAATCCACTGTTTTTGTCTGCCTACAACTGAACGTTCTGGGTGTTTCATCTATAAATGCAATATTTTTACTACATGACTGTGGTCATCAGAGTGATCCTTTTTATGATGATTATCATTATTTAGGTTTTTGCTGTAAGGCACATGTGCTCGCCAGAGAGAGAAAGAGCAAAGGGAGGGGAAGAGAGAAATCACTCGGGGAGGGGGGGTGACCACGCCTCAGTCCCTGCACACGCACGCACTCACCTGGCACAGTTTTTAAGCTGCCGGGTCTGGGACTCAAACTGCCGTCAGCCATGTGGGAGTTCAGTACCTTAACCGCCACGCCACCTGCTGGCCCCCAGAGTAATAACTCTGTCACGTGATACAATGGTGTTAGATCACACTGTTTTTTAAATAAGACAGGGTCTCACTGTCTGAGTGGCTGGGGCTTCTGGTGAGTCCCGCCATGCCCCACTTCTCCAGACGGGCCTTCTGTGTCACCAATGCTGGCCATGAGCTCTCAACCCTCTGGCTTGGGGTGTGGGCCGGGAATCGAACTCAGGTCTCCCGAGTGGCCTCATTCTGCCAGGTAGCTGCCATAGCTGGATAGCACATGGGAGGGGCGGGAAAGAGGGAGGAAGGGAGGGGAGAAAGCACCCACAGTCGGGTCCTGTCTGCTCTCGTTCCTTTCCCAGTGCCCCAGCTCCCCAGGGTCCTGGCGCCCATGTGGACACCGGCGCGTGTCCAGACCTGGCGGTCGAAGCCCTCGGTTGGCCATGTAACGTCCAGCCTCACCAGGCCTCTGCTTCACCACCGCGCCACAGCGGGCAGGCCTAGAACCACGTCGTTTGTAACTGAGAAAATTGTACTGTGTGATGGTTTAATAGAACTTGTACACCCCTTTTTCTGTGTAATTATATATTAATCATTTTTAGAGATAATGTAAGGATTTTTACTTTTCCAACCATTAAAATCTTAATTTTGTTATGTAGCTAGTGCAATAAGGGGGAAAAAAAATACAAGAAAACATGGCCTAAGGAAGATTTAGACAAGAATAGATTTGTACAACAAAATGTCTTTTTTAATTGTATATTACGTTTCACTTTTATGGGGCAAACATGTCTATTGGGTTGTCGGAAAAGTCATGACACATTTTTTCATAGAAAAGCGTAGAAAAAATACATTGTGACTTTTCTGACAACCCAATACCTACTAGAGATGAAACAGAACGAAATAAGTGTCACCCTTGCTTTCATATTGTCTATAGATCATCATTAAACACGTCTTCAAAATATGATGCGTACTGTGAAGACATTACATGTAAAGAACTATTTTATAAAAAGAATTGCTTTCTTCTTTTTTTTTTTTTTTGGAGAGGTTTTTGTTGTAGGGCACGTGCGCTGGCCAGAAAGACAGAGAGAGACAGAGACAGAAAGTGAGAAATCACCCCCCAGGGGGATGGCCACACCACAATCCCTTCTCCTCCATTCTCTTCTCGGGATCTTGGGCACGCACACACACGTGCCCGGCATGAGTTTAAGCCACCAGGTCCAGGACTCGAACCGCGGTCGACTACATGGGAGTCCAGTGACATAGCCATTACGCTAACTGCTGGTCCCAGCGTTCTTATTTTTTGTTGGGGGCTTGTTAAGTGAAGGAAGGCAACGGTCTTCCAGACAGGAAGAAATGGCATGCGTAAAGGCCCTGAGGTGAGCTGGACCTCCCCGCCAGACCTGGTGACCATCCTGGCGGGGACTCGGGAGCCAAGCGAGGGGCCAAGCTAAAGAAATTGGCAAGGACTGGACCCTGGTGCGCTTCTGCACAGGCCTTCAGCCAGGTTCTCAGAGGTTTCAATCACTCACTAAAATCCTCGTTCTGTAAATCACATGGAGAGAGCAAGGAAACTAATATCGTCATTCTGAGTTTCACAAGGGGCTGGGAAAGAGGGTCGTGATACCAAAAAGGGGGAAGAACACCGGAAAGCAGATCGTGGTTGTTTGGTTTTTTTTTTGTTTTTTTTTTTTTGTTTTTTTTTTTGTTTTTTTTTTGAGGGAGAGAGATTTTTTGCTACAGGGCACATGCACTAACTGGAGAGGGACAGAGAGACAGAAAGTGAGAAATCACCCTCCCCGGGGATGGCCACCCCACAATCCCTTCTCCTCCATTCTCCTCTTGGGATTTTGGCCATGCATGCACACGTACCCTGCGTAAGTTTTAAGCCACCGGTCCAGAACTCGAACCACGGTCAGCCAAGTGGGAGTCCAGCAATGTAACCCTTACACCACCTGCTGGTCCCAAGCAGATTATAATTAATCAAGAAAAGACTGTGTGTATTTCCAGTTTGGCTGCTTGTTGGGATTAGGTCATGAAAATTATGTTAGTAAAATGAGGATTTTGCATTAATTGAATTGTTGGGTCAGCAGGTGGTATAGTGGTTAAAGCACTGGATTCCCACATGGCTAACTCCATAGTTCGAATCCCAGAGCTGGCGGCTTGAAAAACACACCAGGCATGCATGTGTGCCCAAAATCCTAAGAGGAGAAAGGACTGTGACGTGGCCATCCCCCTTGAGGACTGACTTCTCACTTTCCCTCTTTTTCTGTCTCTTTCTCTCCTACGAGCACACATCCCCTGTGACAGAAACTGAAAACAATATGAACAGATAGATAGAGATTGTCTTTTGAGTAAAATACTCTTTTCTGCCAAGGTAATTTGTTCTCTGTAAGGACAACACTAGTCACTTACACATTTAAAATTGCATCTTGGCAGATCACATGTGAACGTGTGCTCCCTCACTTGTGACGTTCTACATACATAACCTGGCATTTTGGTTCCAACCAACTGGAACACTTATTCTGTCATTGAAATCATAACGCACCAAGCTGTTTTCTCTTTGAGTATTGAATGTGCTCGGATCAGACCAGACTGAATATACTACTGTGTTTACATTTGGTCGTACTCGTAGCTATTGAAATCCATCTTTGAATGGAGATCTAATATTACTTTGTCCCATGCGGATTTTCTGAGCACTACTTGTCAGCTGTGGGTCTCCCCGGCCTCCTTCACTGTTGGTGTCACTGTGTCTGTGACTCCCCGCTTCCTCGCGTGTGCAGGTCCGTTCTTCAGGGTTCTGTTCCACGGCTCGCTCCCTCTGTCCCTGTGCCTGCATCATCTGATCTTAACTGCTGTAACTTTCTAAATTTGCTGTCTCATAAGGCAAGTGCTTTCAGCTTGTTCTCCTTCACATGGTCTGCATTATTTCTGGCCCCTTTCTCTTCCTTATGAATTTTAGAATCAGCTTGTCAAGTTTATTATATTAGTTTTGAGTTGCTTATTTTTTTCTTTATAATTTAATTGTTGTAAATTAAATTGTACCTGTAAATGGAAATTGGTATTTATGTTTGGATTCACACTCTCACACACATGTGCACACATGTTATTTTTATTTTATTTTTTTATTTTTGGTCGTTCAGTGCTCTCCTCTGGTCTGGTCTTGGTGTCAGTATTATACTAGCCCACGACTCTGGTTAGGACATTTTCTTCTTCTTTTCCTTTTAATTGTTTCTTCAGTAGTTTTAATGAGATTGGTATCACAGTTAAATATGTGCAGCATTTGCCATGAAATCATCTATCTCAATTTTTTTGGAGGTGGAGGCAAATAATCCATTCAGCTTTTTTTCCTGAAGTCATTTGTAGTAAGTTATAATCGTGTAAGGAATGTTTTTATTTTATCAAAATCTTGTTAATTGGCATAATGGTCATAGAACTGTTACTTCTTTAACCTCTAGTACTTTCCCGCAGTGGATCTCCTTTCCCGTGTATATGTGTCCTTTAGTAACTAGTAACGCAAAGGAAGTGTTCCCCCACCCCTTTCCTTTACGGGATGGGGTAGAGGAGGCTGAGAGACAGAGATTGGTATTTTTGACAGAATGACAGATTCTCGCCATGTGATCCTCCTGCCTCAGCCTCTGAATTATTATTAGGATTATTAAATATGTTCAAGTTGGCCCAAGAAGCAAACCCAGGTGCCCTATGCAGCTTCCCACCTCCCAAGCAGTTGCACCACCTGTGTGCCCCACAGCTGGTCCTCGACAGGAGCTGTGGAATGAGAAACTCATGTCTGCTTTTGTCTGAAAATGTTTTTATTTAGCTCTCACTTTTGAAAGATAGTATAGCTGGATATAAAAACATAGAAGAACAATACTTTCATTCTCTGTTACTCATTAAAGAGATTATTGCATTGTCTTCTTTCTTTTGTTGTCAGCAAGTCTGCTATCACTACCTATCATTTTCTTTAATAGAATGACTACGTCTCAACTGAGACAAAATGGACTGTCTAAATTTGTTCCTGTTGTCTTGGAGCCCCGTCCGGTTTAGTATTTGTTTCCAACAAGAACATGTCCGTTTAGAAAATAAATTATATGGCTACACTCTAAGATCTTTTCTTTGTTTTATGTTTTACTACAAAGTGTCTGGGGGAGATTATTACTGATCCTGTTTGATATATGTGGCATTTACTCAGATTTAGGATTCATGATTTCTATCAGTTCTGGTTTCATCATTCTCTCTCTTTCCCTCATCTGGAAGGCTCTTTAGACATATATTGGATATATTGGCTCTTCTTATTTTTTTAAAGTTACTCATTTATTTAATTCCATTTGTTATTATTCTTTAATTTGACCAGAAAGAGACAGAGAGAGAAAAAAAGGGAAAAGCAAGAACACAAGGCCCAGGACTTGAACCGCAGTTGGCCAGGTGGGAATCCAGCACCTCAGTCACCACACCACCTGCCAGCCCCGACACTTCTTGATGTCGTTGTATGTCTGACCCTCTCTCATATTCCTGTCTTCATTTCTCTTTTCCATTCTAGATAATTTCCACAGATTTTTCTTTTTAGTTCACTTCCTCATGTTCAGCAGTGACTGTTCATTCAGCTGTTTAACCTGTATGGTGAAGTGCTTGATTTCCTTGGCTTATATTTTCCATTTTTCAAGATTTTTGTTTTATCTTTACTCAAATCTGCCTTTCCTTTTTTCATAGGGTCTTGTTCTCTTACTTTTGATTAATCACTTCAACAGTTCTGCTCCTCTCTGTCTCATTGCCCAGTTTCTTGAAGCCTTAGCTTATGAGCGAAACTAGAACAGGCACTTCTCTGTGGACACCTTGAGTGGCCTAGACTGGAAATACCTTCTGGGGAGGTTTTACGTTTGATTCAGCCTGGTGCAGGAGTGTCACTGTCCTGAGGCAATTTACATGTTAGTTTCTTTTGCACTTCCCTGACTTGGAGTGAGCCAGCAGTCCTTAGTTACAGATTCTCAGGAAATTGTTTTCAGGTCTAGACAGATACGGTTATTATTGTCTCCCTGTACTAGTGGGCAGATCTTCACACTTTTAGTATCATTGTTATAATTTGGGGCCTTTTATTGAGATACTGTCTAATATGAATCAGGAATCTAGGGGGAGAGGGTGTACAGTGGTAAGATACAGCACTCAGGAGGCTGACCACATGGGTGTTCCAGGTTCACGTGGGATGCCAGGCATGTTCGTGCCCGTGATCTGGACTGGCTGGGGTTTGGGAGTGGATCATGGCATCAAGACCCTGTTGCTATCCCCTGTCTTTCTCGTTCATAGAACAATAAATAAACTTAAAAACAAACAAACAGACAAACAAATAAAAAACCCTAGTGACTTGGCTCTAACTCTCTACTGAGTGCAGATCAAAATAGCTCTTATCCTTGTAAACACACCAAAACATGGGGACCAGCAGTTGGAGTAATGGCTATGTCGCTGGACTCCCGTGTAGTCAGCCGCAGTTTGAGTCTTAGAACTCACGCTGGGCGGGACCAGCAGTTGGCGTAATGGCTATGTCGCTGGACTCCCGTGTAGTCAGCCAGGCCCAGACCCGGTGGCTTAAACTCACGCCGGGCGCGTGTGCGTGCATGCCCAAGATCCCGAGAGGAGAATGGAGGAGAACGGATTGCGGTGTGGCCATCCCCCCTGGGGGAGGTGATTTCTCACTTTCTGTCTCTCTCTGTCTTTCTGTCACGTGCCCTATAACAAAAACCTCTCAAAAAAAAAAAAAAACAAAACAAACAAACAAACAAAAAATAGCTCACACTGGGCACGTGTGCATGCGTGTCCAAAATCCCAAAAGGAGAATGAAGGAGAAAGATTATGGTGTGGCCATCCCCCCCCGGGGGTGATTTCTTGCTTTCTGTCTCTCTCTATCACTCCAGTGAGCACATGTACCCTATAGCAAAAATCTCTCTCTAGAAAGAAAAAAAAAAAAGGATATGAAAACATGAGCTCCCACATCACATTACCGAGACCAAGCCTCGGCGCCCCTCTCATCAGGACGGTCCCAGGCCACCTCTCATGCTAGGATCCGGTTTGCTCGCTGACGTTAGGATGCTGCTGATTTCTCTGCTCCTCAGTCAGCACAGACAGCCCTGCGTGTAAATTTCTGTGTCATTTAAACAGCGGCTCTGAATGTTTGCCATCATATTGCTGGAACCAAAGCGCTCGACCTCGTTTACAGAAGTTTCAAATGCCTTCTTTATTTTTATATGAAGGTGCAAGCTTCTTGCAGGTGAGCAAGTAATTGAAAATTAAGGTTTTTGCCAAAACTCACGCTTCCAGCAGAGTCGGGATTAAAACTTAAGTTCCAAGTTCAACTATCATTCCAATACTCTGTCTTTTACTAAATGCAAACTGTCTTAAATCGTGTGTTTGCTATGTACATTTGTTTTCTCTGAATAGCTTAACCTTTTCTCATAGGTAGATTTGAAGAGGAATTAATTTTCCAGACAGTATAGTTTATAGAAGGAGCGCTGGATTTGAGCAAGATCTAAATTGTAATCTATTTATGATATGACCTTGGGCAAATAATTTTAACCTTCAGGGCTGTAGCGGCATTTCCTAAATACTTCATGGCTCATTGGCCCATCCATCATTTCTATACACACACACAAAAGCTTTTTGGCCTTAGAAGTTGGAGAACTGCATACTGTGTGGCTCTCAGAAATCCATGGTGTGCATTAACATACTGAAGACTCCTAGAAGTTCTTCAGTTTAGGGCCAGCCGGTGGCTTGGTGGTTAAGGAAGCTGGTTCCCATGTGGCATATTGCACAGTTCGAGTCTCAGACCTGGTAGCTCGAAAACCACTCCTGGTGCGTGTGCACGTGTGCCCAAAATCCCAAAAGGAGAAATGGAGAAGGGATTGTGTCACGACCATGCCCAATGGGGGGTGCTTTCTCTCTCTCTCTCTCTCACTTACTCACTCACTCACTCTCCCAGCCCTCCCCACTGGCAAGCAGAAAAAAATATTCTTCCGTTTAAAATGCGTTTAACTTTAACTTGGCAGCCCCCGATTTGGAATTTCCTTTCATTCGTGTGATCCTATTAGTAGCCAATATGAAACACTTGCCGCTCTGTAGGTAGAATTTGCTGAAACTTGTTGTTGACTTCATTTGAAAAAGAGGACTCTGGGACCAGCAGGTGGTGTGGTGGTTAAGGCTCTGGACACACCCACATGGTCGGCCACAGTTTGAGTCTTGGACCTGGTGACTTGCTTTCTCACTTCCCCTCTCTCTGTCTCTCTCTCTGGTCAACTAAGTGAATGAACAAATAAAAATAACTTTTTTTTTTTTTTTTTTTTTTTTGTAGAAGTCTTTTTGCTAAAGGGCACATGTGCTCGCAGGAAAGACAGAGAGAGACAGAGACACACAAAGCGAGAAATCACACCCCAGGGGAGATGGCCACACCACAGTCCCTTCTCCTCCATTCTCTTCTTGAGATGTTGGGCATGCATGCACATACATCCAGCCTGAGTTTTAGCCACCGGGTCCAGGACTCAAACCGGGGTTGACTACGTGGGAGTCCAGTGATGAAACCATGACGCCATCTGCTGGTCCTCTAAATAATTATTATTTTAAAAATGTAATAAATTAAGGACTCTCTCCTTCTTGAGAGGTCATTTTGAGGGTGAAATGAGAGTGGAGGTTAGGAGGTAAACTTGCTGAGTGGTTAAAACCAGGTCACCAGCTACCTGCAGAAGTCCCTTGCTGCCACCCACATACCAGCCTGAGCAAAATCAAGCTTACTCTGTCAGCACTGGCTCGCTCTTGGCAGACTTCAGCCTTTGACTACTCGGATTTTATTATTATTATTATTATTATTATTATTAATTATTATTATTCCCATCTGCTAAAGGGCATGTGTACAGAACACTCATGCCCTCTAACAAAAACCTCTCTTAAAAAATAAATAAATAAAAATATAAATTTTGCATTGAGTTTCTTCTTTTATTAAACTATTACTAAAGCTTAAGGGAAATAAGAGAAGCATAGATAATGTTAGTGAGTTTTCCATATCTAGTTTTTCTCAACCTTTCTTAATGCAAAGCCCCCTTTTAAAAAGCAGATGATGAAGGACCAGCAGATGGTGTAATAGTTACGCCACTGGACTCCCATGTAGTCGACCACGGTTCAAGTCCCAGACCCAGCAGCTTAAAACTTACACTAGGCATGAGTGCGTGCATGCCCAAAATCCCAAGAGGAGAGTGGAGAAGAGATTTGGGTGTGGCCATCCTGGGGGGAGGGGGGGAGGAGGGGGTGATTTCTCACTTTCTGTCTCTACCGCAAGCGCACACACACTATAGCTAAAATCTCTCTTAAAAAAAATAATGACAAATTACTTTGGTTTTAATGTAACAGATACTAACAAACATAAAATTAAGTGTAAAATCCTCAGAGTTGTCACTCTCGTACAACTATAAACTGATTTATAAATTTAAAACAAACTGTAAAACCAGTTATATCCAAATTAGCCACATACATTAATATGCTAAATGATGACGTCTGTCATACTGATTGCTGGGCCAAATATTCTTTTCTTTTGTTTTTCTCTTTTATTTTTGTTGATGACATAGTGTGTGGCTGTGAGTATAAGGGACAGAGAGGGAGGGGTCTCTCCACAGGGCTGTCCTCACCAGTCCCTCCTAGTCCTCTAACCCATCAGATCCTGGGCACCTTCACAAATGCCCCTGTGTTTCAGGCTTTCCACGCTGGGGATTCCACCCAGTTGCCCTGTGGGATCTAGCTTCTCTTAAGCGGTGCATTAGTGCTGTGTCATGGAGCCTGGCCTCTTTCTTTTTTATTGAGATAAAAGTCAGCATTTGGGGTCAGCCCCATAGCCTGCTGGTTAAAAGAGCCAGATTCCATATGGCCAACCATGGCTTGAGAAACACACTGACCACTTGTGAGTGCATGCCCAGAATCCCAACTGGTGGGAGAAGTGGAAAAGGGATTGTGGTGGGACCACACCGCATTGGGAGGTGCTTTCTCTCCCCCCGCCCCCCACAAACACACACACCTTCTGTCAATTTTTTAAAAAGTACTCTTTTGAATTTCGTGGCTTCAGTTATAGTCATGGTGTTGAACAGCCGTCAGCACTGTCATATTCTGAAATATTTTATCACCACAAGAAGAACCACCTGTCCATCCAGTAGTTTAGTAAGTAGTTTCTGGAAGTTGGGATTTTTCCCTTGTTTATTTTTTGCGGCATTGCCAGAGGGCAACATGCATTCTCCAGAGGGAAACAGAGATCAAAGTACCTCTCGATCGGGTGTGTTTATGCCACAATCCCTTCTCCTCCATTTTCCCATCTTTTTCTTCCTTTTTTTTTTTTTTTTTTTTGTTTAAAGGAGATTTTTGCCATAGTGTGTGTGCATTCACCATAGAGACAGCAAATGAGAAATTACTCCCCAAAGTGGATGGCCACACTGCAATCCCTTCTCGATTCTGTAGGGATTTAGGGCATGCATGAACGTGTGCCTGGCGTGAGTTTAAGCCACTAGGTCTGGGACTTGAACTGTGGTTGACAGCGTGGGATTCCAGCGACATAACCATTATGTCATCCGCTGGTCGTCTATTTTTCCATTCTATCAGGTTTTGGGATATGCATGCACATGCACCCAGCATGTTTGTCAAGCCACTAGGGCCAGGATTTGAACCGCAGTTGGCCATGTGGGATCTGGCTTCCTTCGGCACTAGGCCATAGGGCCTGTCCTTTCTTTTTTGTGATTGACAGAGTGACCTGTGCACTCACCAGAGAGAGAGAGAAAGCATCCCCCAGGGGCACTTGGCCTTGCCTGAATCCTTTCCCCTCCATTTCTCTACCCCTTCAGGATCTGGGGCATGTATGCAAACCCCCCCCGCGTGTTTTCCAAGCCACAGTCAGCCACAGGGGACCTGGCTCTGTCTGCACCGTGCTTTCTCCCTGCGCTATGGGCGGGGCCTGGTTTAGACAGGCTCTCTCCGTGTCGAGCTCCTCCTCCTGCCTCAGTCTTCAGCTGAGAGTACAGCCAGCCTTTAGGGTGGCCCAGGATCTGAGCCCGCACCTCCCACGTGGTCCCAGCATGAGCACATCTGAGCCTGTCGCTGTCGGGGTCCGCCGTGCTGTGAGCCCTGTGGTGGCCCATTTCCCCCACCATCTCTCCACACTCAGGCCCTGAGAGACTCTTTCACAATGCGATGGCCCCACGCGGTAGGTGCATCGCTTACCCATAATCCCCTGCCCGTCCTGTTACCCTCAGTTACGAGTGCCTTACCTGGGCACTAGGACACCCTGAACCAGAATGGAAACCCCAAAACCATGGTGCAGGGCCTGACCCTAAAGTGATCAGCCAGATTCAGAATATGCCTAAAATTCTCATAGCTCGCGGAGCCCTGAGGCTCCCGGGCTGAGAAACACCCTTATAAATATTCTGAGGTTTCGGTGTGCTTTAATGAGAATGAGGAGCACAGGCATTTAAAGTCTCTTACACATTTAAGTGTTTAGGGTAATTGCTCTGCTGTCTGGAAATTACCTTTTTGGGAAAGTCTTACTCATATCTCATTTGGTAAAAACAAGATTTTGTTTACGTAATTCTTTTCACCGAGAACATGAAAAATACTCCCTCTTGGAAGCTTTAAAATGATAATAAAATAAAGTGATTTCATTTTTAGCCTTTGTAGCTATTCTTTGTAGCTTAAAAGTTTTGCCTATAGAATGTGCCCATTATTTTCAAGCAGTAACTTATTTTGGGATTTTTTAAATTAAATTACAGTAATTACTTCTGACAACTGAGTCATGTTTTTTTAATGCCAAAGTTAATTGAGTCAGACAGATTCTTATAAAGTAATGTTAATGTGAGATATCTCTCGATTTTGGGGGATGATTTTTGAATACTATACCTGAAAAATGGGGTCTCCAGAACAGACAGCTTTTAAGGCATGTTTACACTAACCAGAATGAGCAGAGGTGCGGGCCAGAGCGGCTGGGGGAGGCTCTAGAGCCAGCTCATGGCGCTGTCCGTGAGCTATATTAGTGAGACCGGAGTTGGTGCTGGGCACCACGGGGCCTAACTGAAGGATGTTTAAATTCGCACACATGTACTAAACTATTCCCTCGTTTTACTTCTATTTTCTTAATCTTCTTTAGTCATGCTAGAGTGCTGCTTTGCAGAGAGGAGCGCCTTTCAGAGTCTGGTCACCCCAAGAGCCCCCTCCTCCAGTCCTCTGGCCCGATGGGTCCGCGGCCCTCACGCGGCTACAGGTTGGGGACTCAAGCCCTGGTGGCTACGTGGGACCCAGCGTCCTGGGCAGTACATTTCTGCTACACCATGCAGCCAGCCCTAAACTAGTCTTTTTAATTTTATATAAACTTACTGTATCAACTTGTGAATTTTTTTAAAAAATCACATTTAAAATTTACCCTGATTTTTTTCATCTAAGAACTAATTAGTTATTAACAGTTTTCATAATTGAGTGTCTTTGCTTATCGAAAGAGCTATGTACTTACCTTTTCAGGTGCGAAGCTGACCTTTGCACTGCTAAACTTAATGCGGTTTAGTTTAGCCCACGTAGCCCAAACATGCTGTGTGAAAATTTGGCAGGGAGGTTTTAATCAAGTATGTTTAGACCCGTGACTTCTTCATGATACTTAAAAGTAATATGGGACCAGCAGATGGCATGGTGGTTACGTCGCTGTACTTCCACATAGCCATGGTTCGAGTCCTGGACCCAGCAGCTTAAAACTCACATTGGGTACATGTGTGTGCATGCCCAAAATCCTAAGAGGAGGATGGAGGAGAAGAAATTGCGGCATGGCCATCTCCCCGGGGGGTGATTTCTTGCTTTCTGTCTCTCTGTCTCTTTCTATCTCTTTCCGTCTCTCTGGCAAGCACCCGCACCCTAAAGCAAAAATCGCTCTTAAAAAAAGTAATAAAATTGTTAAAGGAACAGAATCAAGTATTATGCCTTTTCAGTGTGAACTGAACCAATAGATAACTAAAGAGTAGATGAGGGACGAAACGCTTTGTAACTGTATCCCAGCTCATTGGAAAAGGAATGATTACTTTAAAATCTCAGCGCTTTACAGTCCTGACGGAGCAGACACGAGAGAAAGCAGCCCACGGCTCCCACGATCACAAGGAGAGATGGTGTTTGGGGCCTCCCAGCCAGCACCTC